>VTPC01090428.1:186170-218113 GCA_011009095.1 Ignelater luminosus | reverse complement strand
GCCCATTTACTTAGTTATCTATTGTGTTAAATTTAATTTTCTCCGAGATTTATTAGAGTTGCTTGACACTCATCGAACTAAAGCTAAAATAAATAACAACCTCTCTGATTTGATCTCTTTGTGAGTAAAAACGGAATGTTACAAGGACAGGGTAACATTTACTTTAGACTAGACCATATTGATGTTTTATTATTGGTGTGATAATCAAATTAATAAATTACATGATACAAAAGTTTGAATCTTGTTCTCAGACACATGCTTTCTGTATTATTAACTCAGTGAAAACTTAAATATTAAATCAATAATTCGTTTAACCAATACCCTTAAAACATGCTTCTTAAATATTTACTACATAAAATATTTATTAATTTTAGAATACTACGATGTATCTAAAAACTCATATCAATAACAAAATATGTAATGTTTCCAAGAAAAAGCTATTTTAGCTTGCTTTTAAATAAATCACGGATTTTTTGCTGTATATACTAGCAGTGGATGTATAAAATATGTATACTAAAATAGAGGCAAGATAAACATGAAGCATATAAATAAGATCTTGAAGAAAAGCAGACTATGTTGAAATGTATTAGAACGCAAACGATGTTCACTCAGAAAACCACTAAATACACACTTAAAGCTGTCAAATAATAAGGTGATAAAGAAGGATAAAAGCAGACCTAGAAAAAGTACTACTTTATTAAGTACACGACAGTGAGGAATATACTACTGCCATTGAAGTGACAAGTTTTTTATCAGTTAACTTTTATTCACTTAACACGTTTAGATTTTGACTGCTATTGTGTAATCAATTTTTATTCGATAGACCTAAACGTCAACACTGCTGCCTTGATTATATGTCTTTTATATTTGCCCATTCTCCTGCTCTTCTTACCTATACGCTTGATAAACTTTAAAAATTCGAAAAAATTATCTAGACGTTCATAAGCGGTTTTTATATCCTAAAAGTTTGTGGTTATTTGAAGTTAGGGATGTAGTTTGCTAAACCTTTAAAACCGAAAATGATAACGTTCACTAATTTCATTTATAACAGTCATATCGTTCAAGTTATCTCATCCTGCGTTCAAAGATCATTGAACTTCTAATAAACCAAAGATCAAGGGCCTCCTTCATGGCCCTTCTAAAATCGCTAAAGAGATCCCTGTACAAATTTCAGACAACCTCCGTAAATAAGGCAATAGCCATGCAAAGCGCAAATCTTTTCGTTCCCGTTGCCACGTACAACGGGAAAAAATATATACAAAGGCATCGTCGAGAGTATGGTCTCATAATTTCGCGGGTTACTTTACTGCAGAGATAAATTAAGCTGCGCCCCGGGCAAATAACACTAATTATTCTTTTTGTATGCGTTGTTTGTCGATCTTTCATCGCATGGGGTTGCTAAAGTTAAGTACGAAAAGTTAGTGCCTGCTGAAAGTTTTCCAGATAAAAATATTATAGTCCATAATTTAGGGAAGGTGTGTGTTTTTTACTGCCCGAATGCTAATGACTTTATGACCCAACTGGGCTGTTTTAAAACTTTCAGGACATTATTAAATGATTTTTAAGGTTTGTTGAAAGAATTAAATAAACACATTTTTATTTTCAATAAACGGAGAATCTCACGTATTATCCACGAATTGAAATTAAGCCAGGATTTCTAGCAGTTATTCCTCTGTAATAATCTTTATTGGAAAAATACGATAAGCTCCTTTCCTTCGTAATAAACTACACGAGATTGTATTTTGTCCGCAGCTTTCGAATTGCGGAATTTGTTGAATCATCAAGTTAATTTAATCCGCAAATTCGAATCTAAAGTATAGTAATAAAAGTAATGTCGTTGTCAAATGCGTCGGAACCAATAGTGCACTAGATCAAGTTGATGGTCTCATCAATTCCGGGGTTTTACGGATAACTCGCTTGATACGAACAAAAAGCATTATTTAAAATGCATGTTCTATCGGGAATGAAAGGTTCGAGAGCAATTCCATGCTCCCGCATTACAACGCGATCATGTTTACTGTTGCGTGATACCTGGAGGCGCATTAACAAACCCAACTCGAACTACTACCCCTCATCGACTCTTCCAGAATTAACAACGCACCAACACACACGCTTACACACATCACTGTACGCGATAATAACTTAAAATTTCATGCAGGTAAAGCTCTTCCTAGAGGCATTATAAACCTAGTTTATATGTATAAGGTAATCTACAAATTCTACATAACTATGATTCTAGAAATAATGCTGTGTATTTATTAATTTTTATCGCTTCCGCGAAATAGTGCCATTTTATTAGCTAATTTACAAACATCAAAATGATGAGATTCGGTTGTTATGCGCTTGAGAGCAATTAAAAGAATTTCTCCACGTGGCGTTTTATATGTGAGAATGATCCTAGGTGAAATCAAATGCATAATTCAAGTTATTGTAGTCTTTATTAAGAGGAACGTTGGTTATTATGAAACCGTGGTTATTATGAAAATGAATGCTTACCGCAATTTGGTTTCATTTGTAAATTACTACTAGAGATTAATTCCACGCAATCAACAATAAACGCTTTTAAAGATTGTTATAACTTACAAGTTGAGTGTTTTTTAATATTTTTGTGTTTTTAAGCGTTATATCTCAATTTTATTGTGTAAAACGTATTATGTCATATTTACATAGATAAAAAAAAGTTATTATACCATGTAGAGCATGATGTAACACTGAAATTTTATTTTTCTGAGTAAAAATTTTATCCTTAACTCAATACATTAGGAATACAATTTTTTAATCATTTTCATACAAGAAAAAATTTACGGGAGAAATAGGATTACCCATAGTTAGAGAAAAAGAGATTTAAATTACTCACGGATTTTCATGTAAATCAATAACAAGTGAATTGAGCAAGTCGATAAATAAAGAAATGAGCTCAAAAAATTTTTTTGAAATAATTCATGCACTTGGACGATTATTAGCCTGATAATCTAAAATAACTGGTAACAATTTCAAAGGCTTAAGCTCATAAGAAATTAATTGGTAGATAAAAACAAACTTTAAAACAAAAATTTATCAATTAGGTATTGCATAGAAACTAGAATAATATTAAGAAATTTCAGAATTCGGAATTTAGGTTAATTTATCAAAGCTAAATCTGTACTGTTAAGATGAAAAAAGAAAGCACGTTTAAACTTAAGCTTAAATCACCATTATTTGAAATTTATATAGCAGTGCTTTTGTATATTTGCAAGTAGAATCGACCAAAACAAATTACTAATAAATTTTACTCATGCAGAAATAAAATGGTCCATCGATCAGCTTAGCTACAGTTAGAGAGAATAAGGGCCTAACCTATAAATATATAGTGAAGTATTGCACAAATAGCACAAACTCCAAAGAGTTGCAATCGAAGGTGTCACAACATGAGAATCCCATTATGAATCGTAGAGCATTGACCAAACAGAAAGCGCTTCGCAATTATCTAAAGGCTAGTGTTTAGTAAATTTAAAATCTTGGCAATCATACGGCAAACGGTTCCAATTCTCCAATGAACAAATAGTATACAAGTCTCAGAACAGAGCAGAGCCGGGAAAAGCTTTAATTATCAAGCACCAAGCACTGAGAAAAATTGCACCAAATACATTTTAAAGAAAATAAAGAAATCCAGTTACCAAATATAGTTATTGAAAACTTAAAGCACCAATTAGCAAATACTCGAAAATCAAAAGGACCAAGAACAAGCTGCTGGCCGTTTGAAGCCTTGAAGTAAGGTGCCTCAAACCTTATAAAACTTTATACAAACCACTCTAAGCACCAAGCACAACTGCAAAATTGCTTTAATCCTTGTCAAATTTTGTAATAATTACTGAACACTTCAAGTTTTATATACTAACGAAGTGCTACAAGTCTTGTTTAATTTTGTACAAATAATTGAAGCCTTCAAACCCATTTGCAAAGACACTTGATCATTACCAGGTACAGTAATTGAGTTGCTCGAGCTCCAGTCACCAAATACTTGGAACCCAAGGATACTCGCGCTAACGACAAGTTGCTGAGTGCTTGGAATATTGAAAACTGCTTTAGTTCTTATCAAATTCTGTACAAATTACCTTTTGTTAATCATTGCTAATGTCGCACATAGCGCGACGGCTTTAGAGGTCGTTCGACTTCTCTTCAGCCTGTGAAATGGTGTTGATGGATGATGGAACTGTAGTCGGCACTTCGATTGCTACTTATTATTCTTGGAGGTGTCACTTTGGCAAGGAGGTAAAGTCGGCTTGAGATGCGATTGATGTTGATGGAGTTGATGGCGTCGCGGCGGTTCTTGGTGTTGTTGGATTGAGGTGGTATCTGGTTCTTCGGAATGCTGGTGTAGTTGTGGATTTCTAGTTATTGATGTGGACGACGGCGGTGGTGATGACAGACCTAACGGTGCGAACTCGAACTGGCGGTAGAGGTTTTGGAATAATTGGGATATTGGATAATAAAATTCGTGGATAAAAGTTGATAGAAAGTGGAGTTATTTGAAAATAATGATGGATTTTTAAAAAGGATTGTGGAAATTAAATTGATTGTGAGTGGATTAACATTGAAATAATGGTGGGTTTTGTGATTGGTTGTGAATGGATGGTTTAGGAGTGGTTAAGGTGATGGGTGGGGCAAACGGTTCTTTTCAGAAACACAACCTCCAGCAGTTCGCGCTGCGAAAGGATTTGGCGGGAAAAAGGATTATTCAGGGATGACGAACGGAAGTTGAATTTCGGCCGCTATGGAGTGGTTGCATTCGAGGAGCCTCGGGCTCGAATTGCAACAATGGCGGTGGAGTTGAAGTTGCTGGTACCTGTCCCCCCCCCCCCAGAGCAGGCTTGGCGGACGAGGCTGAGAAAACTGGAACTTTACCAGGCTTACACCCCGGACCTAAGCAAAGGGCACCAGTAGATGGAGTTGGCTACTACTACCCGCCCTCCCGTTCGGGTGTCGAGTAGCCGTTGGAGTTAGCTGCCTACATTTCAACTTCAGTGCATAACCCGCAGACGGAGACCGGATCGACTACCTCGCTACGCACTCGAGGCCGGACTGACAAATTATCGAAAGCTTCAAACTTTATATACTAAGACGGTTTTTCGAGTTCTGTTTAATTTTGTACAAATTACTAAAGGCTCTAAACACAATTGCAAAGACACTCGATAATTACCAGGCACAGTAATTAAAACCTTCAAGCTGCAAATACCAAATACTTGGAAACCAAAGGTACACACACAAAGGAAAAATTGCTGAGTGCTTGAAATATTGAAAAGTGCTTTAGTTCTTGTCAAATTCTGTACAAATTACCGAAAACTCCAAGCCTTATATACTAAGACAGTATTCGAGTCCTATTTAATTTTCTACAAACTGCTGAAAACTCTAAGCGCAATTGCAAAGATATGTAATTACCAAGCGCAGTAATTGAGAAGTTATAATACTTACCACCAAATATTTTGAAAACAAAGCCTCAAGTAACAAATACAAGTTGCTAAGTGCTTGGAACCCTTATTAGTGCTTGAGACACTATGAAAGTTCTTTGAGTTCTGTTAAATCTTGTACAAACTACTGTAAGCTCTATGCACAATTGCAAAAACCTTTAATTACCAAACACAACAATTGAGAACTTCAATCACCAGTCACCAAATATTTAGAAATCAATACTTAAAGCACGAACAAGTTGCTGAGTGCTTTTCGCCCCTATAAGTGCTTGAAACAGTAAGAAGTGCTTGAATCCTTGCTATAGTTTGTAAAAACTACTAAAAGTACAAGCACAACTGCAAAACTAGTAATTTACCAAGCAAAGTAATTAAAAACTTCAAGCATCAATCACTAATTAACATTGCTGAGTGCTTGCAGCTTCTAAAAGTGCTAGGAATACTGAAAATTGCTTTAATCCTTGTCATAGTCTGTAGAAATTACTGAAAGCTCAAAGCACAATCACAAAACCATTAATTACCAAGCGACGTAATTGAATACTTCAAGCATCGGTTACCAAATACTCAGTAAGGAAGGTTTCATGCACCAACAATAAGTTGATGAGTGCTTAAAGCTTCTATATGTTAAGTGCTGAAAATACTGAAAACTGCTTTCATTCTTGTCATAGTTTGTAGAAATTACTGAAAGTTCCAATCACAATTGCAAAACCATTAATTTAACAAGCAGAATAATTGAAAACTTACAAGCTCCATTTACCAAGTACCAGAAATCAAACTATCAAGCACTCAGCACAAATTACTGAGCGCTTACAGCGCTTATAAGTGCTTGAAATACTAAAAAGCGTTTAAAATCTTGTTACGTGTTGGATATATTGCTGAAAGCTCCAAGACTGAAAATATCAATTACCAAATACTGGGAAACCAAGGCTTCAAATACGAAAAACAAATTGCTCAGCACTTGAAGACCTTATAAGTACTTGAGCAGTGTTTCAATCTTCGTTTAACTTTATACAAGTGACTGAAAGCACCAAACGCAATTGCAAAATATTTACTTACCAGTATTGGAAAACTTAAAGCATAAATTGCAAAATAATTGGCTATCAAAACCTCAAGCCCCAGGCATAAGAAGTTGCTGAGCACATGAAACCCTTTTATTGGTGATTGAGATACAAAGTAATACTTTAAGCCCTGTCAGATTTTGTATTAATTCCTGACAGCAACAAGCCCAGTTGCAAAGATATTCCAAAACCTAGAAAACTAAAGCTTCAAGTGCTAAGAACAGGTTTCTGGTTACTTGAAGCCCATACAAATGCTTGGAATAGTCCTTCAAGACTTGTTAAGTGTTATACCAATTAATGAAAACGCGTGAAAGAATTGCAAAGACAATAAAGTACCAAACACAATAACTAAAAACTTAAAGCACCAATTACTTAATACTTGAGAAGCAGAGGTTACTGGGTATTTAAATCCCTAAAAGTGGTTGAAAAACTAAAAAGTGCCTACATAATTGAATTTTCTTCAAATTAGTAAAATACTAAACCCAGTTGCTAAGACATTGATATACCAACCAGAGTAATTAAAAATTTAAACCAAGTAAAAGTCCTGAGTGCTTAAAGCCCTTGTAACTATTTAAAATAATGAAAGTTTAAGAACTGTTACATTTTACAAATTACTGAAAGCACCGAGTACAACTGTAGAGACTTTCAATTAGCAGGCATGGTAATTAAACACAAAATACTAATCAAAGCCTCAAGCACCAAGCACAGGTTTATGAGTGCTTGAAGCCCTTATAAGTGTTTAGAATACTGAACAGTGCTTCAAGACCTGTTAAATCTTAAACAAATTACTGACAGCACCAAGCATAATTGCAAAAATATTGAATTAGCAAGTACAGTAATTTAAAACGTAAAGCATCAATTAACAAATAATTGGATATCAAAGAGTCAGGCACTTAAAGCACAATTTGCTGAGAGCTTGAAGCCCTATAAATGCTTAAAACACTGGAAAGAGCTGAAAACTTTAAGCTATTGTAAATGTGCTTCTGCCCGTTATAAAGTTGCTCAACTGTTGGAATACTGAAGAGTAACCCAAGCTTTGGAATACTGAAAAGTGCTTAGAGCTTTCGTAAAATGCTTGAATTAATTCTGAAAGTGCTTTGAGCTGTGTTAAATTTTGTACAAATTTCTGAAACCACGAAACAATTGCAAAACCATTGAATTATTAAGTGAGTGAAATCCTGAAGCATCAATCACCAGGGAATCGGGATCAAAGCTTTAAGCACCAAACACATATTGCTCAGTGCTTGATGATGAAGAGTTTGAAATAGTGAAAAGCACTGCGAGCTCTTCTAAAAATGTTTCAAGTTTTTCTAAATAGACTTGCAGCCTTCATAAGATCGCTAAGCCCTTGGAATAACGAAAAGTTCTTTGGTTCTCGTATGGTGCTTGCATTAATCTGAAAGGACCAAGACTATTTGCAAGCACATTGAACTACCAAGCACAGTAACTGAAAACTTGAAGAAGCAAATATTAAATACTTGAAAATCAAACCTTCAAGCACCACACACAAATTTCTCAGTGCTTGATGCTTGTGTAAGTGCTAGAAAGTGCTGTAAGCTCTAGTAAAACTGCTTCAGGACTTTGTAAAGTTCCTTTAAACTTTATGAAGTTTACAACTCTATAAATACTAATGCTTGAATTAATCTGAAAGTGCTTCAAACGCTGTTAAAATATGTACAAATTGACCAATTAGTAAATACCTGGAAACCAAAATTTCAAGCACAAAGCTAAGTTTAAAAGTGCTTGAAATACTGAAAAATGCTAAAAGCTCTTGTAAGAGTGCTTCAATTTTCCGTAGGTGTCCTTCAAACTGTAATAGAATTACTCTCAAGGCTCAAGCACCAAGAACAAGTTGTTAAGTGCTTGACACTCTTATCAATCCTTGGAACACTTAAAACTACTTCAATTGTTGTCAAAGTTTGTACCAATTACTGAAAACTTCAACTACAATTGCGAAGTTTCAAGCACCAAAAACAAAATTTTAAACACTTTTTTGTTTCTCAAAGTTTGTTAAAATTACTGAAAGCTTCCAGCACAACCGCAAATGCATTTAATTATCAAGTACAGTGTATGAAGCTTCAAAGCACCAATCAATAAATACTTGGAAATCAAAGCTTAATGCTTGAAGCCCTATAAAGAAATTGCTTTAAGTTATATTAAATTTTGTTTCAATTACTGAAAGCATGAAACACGATTACAAAAAACTAAAAACTTAAAGCACCAATCACCATGTAGTTTTTGTTGCTAGGAGCTTGATGACTTTTTAAGCGCTTGAAATACTGAAAAACGCTGCGAGCTCTTCTAAAAGTGGTTCGAATTTTTGTAATTTGACTTCAAGTTTTCATATAATTGCCTAACTCTTCAAATAGTGAAAAGTGCTTCAGCTCTCGTTATGTGCCTGCATCAATCAGTAAGCAATTCAAGTCTAATTGTAAAAACATTGAACTACCAAGGACATTAATTAAAAATTTAAAGCGCCAACTAACAAATTCTGGGAAATCAAAGCCTCAAGCACAAAGCACAAATTGCTGTATACTTGGAGTTCTTATAAGTATGAGTAGCAAGTTTTTGTAAAAGTGCTAAGGTACTCGTGTCTGTCTCAAGCCTTTACAAAGTAGCTCGACCTTTGGTATACTAAGTAGTGCTCCGAGCTCTCCTGAAATACTCGAATTAATCTGAAAGTGCTTCAAGCTCTGTTACATTTTGTACAGATTACTGAAAGCACCAAACACAACTGTAAAGACAGTCAAATACCAAAGGCATTAATTGAAAATCTGAAGCATCAATTGCCAAACATTCGGAAATCAGAGTGTCAAGCACCAAGAACAAGTTGCTGGGCGATTGAAGCCCTTATATAAAAGTATTGAAAACTCTTGTAAATATGCTTCAAGTTCTTATAAAATTGATTAACTTTTGGATTACTGCAAAGTGCTCTAATTAAACAAAAATTGTTTCAAGTTTTGTTAAATTTTATAGAAATTACTGAATTGAATTAGCAAGCCCAGTAATTGAAAACTTTAAACACCAATTACCTACTAAATACTCGAAAATCAAAGCTTTAAACACCAAGCATATAAGTTGCTTAGCTTTGATGCCTTTGTAAGTGCTTGAAATACTGAGAAGTGTGTAAATTACTAGGATAGTGCTTCAAGCTTTGTTAAAGTTTTTTTTCAAATTAGTGAAAGCACCAAGCACAATTGCAGAGCTTTGAATGATCAAGCACAGTAAGTGAAAACTTAAAGTTAAATTACTAAATACTCAGAAATTAAAGCCTTAAGCATCAAGCAGAAATTGTTGAGTGCTTGAAATACTGAAAATACTGAAACGCGCTACGAACTCATATCAAGTACTTGAATTATTTTACAACTACCTTAAGCTCTGTTAGGTTTCGTACAAATTACTGAAAGCACAAAGCTCAATTTTGTAATTTAATATTATTTCAAGAGCTCCATATATGTAGAGGTAACAAATACAATGTATCAACAAATATGTAGCCTTCCGCCTGTCCGGCAGTATTGTTCATGGTATTTCAATCTAAGAGTATTCTTTCGGAGATTATTACATCAAAATCTTTCGAGAGAAAACTACATCTGTGGACTCGATAGTGCTGCGTACATTGATTGATTGTACTCCATACATGGTACATCACAAAAAAGCTTTTCACATCCGAAGAAAAGAGAAGATACTAAAGGATTTTCTTCTACCGCATCATTTGTCAACATTTTATTGTTGGAACATTCCTTTACCAACTTGCATCTACGCCAGCGGTCAGTTGTAGTGGTGAACCAAAGGTTCGAAGCAAGTCTTACAAGTCATCAACAGCGGAGCTACCATAAGCTTTTACTTGCGTACATCACAGCTGAGAAAAAAATAAATTTCAACCAACCAATCGTTTACTTGCTGCTTATGGGATCAACAAAAGTCTCGTGCGCTGGAAAGTTCTCTCTCACAGCTGTATCAGAAGTCAAATGTCAATTAAATTGAGGATTTACGTCTTTTTGCCTTGCCGCTGAAAAGAATTTAATAACCAAGGACTTAAAGCATATATTAAGTACCAACGACATGAAACAACCGCTGCAGCAATTATAATGAATCCCTCCTAGAGTTTGCACATACCAAAGTCAAGTAACAAGTCCCTCTAAAGGACATTTAAAAGAGAAATTAGGCCCGCCTGAAAAACACACTACGGCAGTACCAGCTAAATCATAAGTCATCAATCATCTACCTTAAGATGGAAGAATTAACGCACTCTGTGAGAAGAAAGGGAAACCTAAAGAAGACAAAAGAAAACGAAATAAGGAAAGAAGATAAAATAAAACTAAAGGAGAATAAGAAAAAGAAGAAGAGCTGGACAGTTAAACACAGAAGAGCTCACAATACCACCTTGTTAAGAGCGCAACTAGTTAACCAGAATTAAAGTCCGAAAAATTTTCTTAAGAATTTGCGCGGTAACCATTCGATATAGCTACCCCTATGAAAACGACGTTTTGAGAGCAAGTTTTTAGTATCAGCAGGTAGAGAATTACTCACAGAACACAATTAGGTAGCCGGAGGTAAAGAAAATTAATCCAATCTTGGTGAAACCGACGAAAAACAAACATGATTTTTAAGCACATCTGAGGTTATGTTGCACGATAGAAACAATGAAATTAGCAACTAAATCAGTTCCTGCACACTTTACCAACCCCCTACTGCAACATGACCCGTTTATGAGAATTCCATCCTAATATTGTGGGGGTCGAAGCGAGAGTGTGGTTAGGTTAGAAGCAATTAAACGTTCATTTTTTTAATGAATTCCACCCCAATTTTGCGGGAAGCCGAATTGAATTAATTAATTTACCCATGCTTCCGCAGGGTCAATGTTCTCCAGGTGATTAAGGAAAATTGGGGTGTGGTACTGTCGGTTGGTACGTCGTCGGAGAGTAGCAGGGACGTAGCCGCGATATTATAGTGTCATGGCAGTCGTTTTGCTAGTAAACTGTCAAGATCGTCAATTTTCGAAGTATTTTTTTAAATTTTCTAAGTGTTTGGCGTCGGAGAGGCCTTCCGCAGGTGTCTTTTGATTCTCTTAATGGATATACATGCATTGGTAAGGTTAAATTCTTTTTGTACAATTTTAATTCTAGTGGTAGCTGTATCGAACTGTTATTACTTGCGCCTCTTTGTGAAGTTAAGGTGATAGTAGTTTGTTTAATGTTGTGTGTTTGTTGCTGCTTTAATCATCATTTTTATTTTAAATGGAATTAATTGTTTTAAAACTCATAAGTACCCAAACTGTAAGATTAATGAAATACTGGAAATGCAATTGATTCAATCAGAATTTTGGTATGTTAATTGCATTAAGTAGTCTAAAAATGAATAAAATTTCAATAAAATTCTAACTGAGATAAAAATCTGTTGAATACTTAATGATTTCTTGCATCAGTTCTAAATATGAATTATTAAATGTTAATAAAAATAATAAATATGACAGGATTGATATGAAACTGCTTTAGTTTATCTTTCAAACGCTTTGAAGAAAGAAAGTTTACTAATTAAAAAATCTTGAACCTTAATCACAACAGTATCCGGTAAATAGAAGAATAAAATATCAAATTTCTGTCTTTCATTATCAATTTGTTTATTTGCAGAAAAACGATTTACTTGAATTATATACAATTGTATATCATCCCTAGTAAAAGTAGGGAAACTGAACTCTATATCAGCTATTATAATGATGATTTCTTTAGATATATTTCACTAACGATGTCAAGAATACGTTTGGGATTAACACAGAAAAGGTTATAACTTCATGCATGAACTGTTTTTCGGAATGAACTAAAACTAATTTTATTTTGCTTACTAGTTGGCATCAACGAACTTAGTCAACAAAATATTGTGCAAGTTTCTAGTCGCATATAATCTGTTTGAAAGATAATTAAAAAATTTATTCTGTAGCAAACAATAAAAATGCAAAATCAGTTGACAAGGTATGATAAATTAATGTACAATTTGCTTTGCTACGTTTTAATAACATTAATTAAACAGAAGCTAATGCCATGTGCGATGAAAGGAAGCAAGAATAATTTGCTGTAGTAAACTGGAACAATTTTGAATAAGGCAATTTAGTCACTAAATCAAGTATTTGTGCTTTGCTATTGTTAATTAATTTTCTGAATTAAATCAACATTTTCCTCAGTTCTATGATTTAAGGGTTTTTGAACCCAATAATAATAATAATAATAATATTAATGAACATTGAGCTTTTAAATAAAATACTTGCAACTGCTATTTGTTTGTATTATTCCAACATAAATGATAAAGCAAGAAATTGTGCTACTTACAGATTCCACGGCAATAGCCTCAACTCTACCTCAAACTTTCGTTAAGTTTGATGTACTCTAGATAAAAAAGTTATTTGCATCAAAAATCACTGAATGATCAACCAAACAAAAATTGCTGAACAATTTAATTTGAAACATGTATTTTACCGCGAGTCATAAAGATTTAACGTTTACAACGGTTCGAATGCAAGCTTTAAACACTGATGTAAGGTTATGGATGAATGATTCTGTTGATATTGGAAAACTTGAATAATTGGAACATATTTATGAAATTCTCAAGTTCAAACATTTGTATGGAATATGCATCTCGTACGAGATATTGCTTAAGCTTCTGCTCAAGAAGTTAAATTAAGATACTAAAGAGTAAAATAAAAAGGTTATTAATTTTTTGCAACTAATTTAAATGCAAATATATCTTTACTATACTGCAGCAAAATCTTTTGAAAGGCTGCTTTTATAATAAAGAACAAATTCTGTCATTAAACTCGTTGCATATATGTATGAATACCTTTCTATATGAAAACCGTCTTTTATATTCTACATCATAATAAAAAGAAATTTGATCTTTGTAGTAGGCATGGCGTTTTGTGAAATCCAGCTTTGTTTATTTGGTATACAGGAAGCACCAAGGCAGCAGCAGCGTCTTTTCAGGTTACAAGATAACTTTCGATCGAACTCGACGATAGTAGTGAATACAAGGCCCTTAAAGCTACTCCTTAATTGGATGTTTACGACGTAATTAGAGATTGTTAAATCCTGCTATATTTATTTTACTAAATGTAAATAACTGATTCTGTTTGTTTTATCTTTTTTTCTTCTTTTTCCTGAACTCATTTAAAACACAATTTCCATTTTAAACAGATTATTTTGTTGTATTTTGTTCGCAGAGTAAAATCGTCTACATTAATATTATAGTCACAACTTTATAGGAATAAAAAGCCTAAAATGTTTGTCTTGCGTTTATGAAGCGGCCACATTTTATCTATATATTTCACATTTAAAGAAATACACCATTTGTCCTTGCCTGCGCACATTTAAATATTTATATATCCTTAAACACTTTCAAGCTTTTCAGGAACGAAAAATTTGCGTATTCTGCACATTTGAAGAAAAATATTTCAAAACTTGTTTGTTCCGGTTACACCCGCGTTCAGTAGACCTTAAACACTTTGTATATTACATTTATGTACATTTCTGTCAAATCAGCAAAATTGGGTATGTTTATAAATATTTCTTTCTCCTTTGCTTGGAATTTTTTAAACTTGAAATTACCTTTTTTATGCTGCTGTATTTTACAAAAATAAAATTCTCATTTCTTTATTCTCTGGCAGAGAAATTTTTTTCTGCATATTTTTAACAACTTCCTGTTTCCTAATTAGGAATAATAAGCGTATTTTATATTATTATTGTGGAATTTAGAGATGAATAGCAGAAAGCTAAAAGAGCTTTATGAAATCATGAAATTATTGTTATATTTTACTTTTTGGGTTTCTTTTTTAATGGAGAAGATAGATGCAACGCACATTTTAAAGACATGTAACTACTATCAATTTGGTGAACATATGGATTGTGTTAACACAGTACTTGTTTTAATAGGGTAATCAGATACTCATCATACTCTCCGTAGTGACCGCCAGATGCGTAAGGGTAATCAGAGATGTGATGTATTTCACAAAACGCCCTACTTAAGATCATGTCCTTTAAGCTTCTTGCATTCGCTAATTATAGGGGGAAGTAAAACTGGGTTATATAATACCTGAAAGCAAACCAGGGCTTGAGGAAGGTGATGTAACGGTACATCCCTGTATAATTTCCTAATTTTCCCAACCCATGTAACTATAATGAGCCAGAACAAAAATATCCTTGAACTTCTAAAGTAACATGATCTTCGGTTGGCAAGATCACTACTAAATTTTGACAATTTTCTTTTATTTCGTTGCTTGAAAACATTGTTTTTGCTTTTAATGAATTAGAATTCCTGCTTTTAATTGTCCATTTATAAAAAAAAGGTTTTCAAATTCTTAAACAAATATTGTAATGCTCTAGCACAACCGTGAGTTACAATATACTTCACTACATTCTTTCTTAGCCCAACTAAACTTAGCAGTGGCCTTGAGCGAAGGTGAGGAGGTTATTTACACAATAAAAAAACAATAATAGTTAATGTTGTTAACTTTAAAACTAAGCCTTCTAACAGGCAGAAAAAACTGTTACAGACCGCAGTTTTGCCTTATAGGATACAAAACTAATGATGATGTTTTGATTTGTTCTGAGGTGTCTGCGGAAAGCGTTTGAAAGAATTTTTAGAATATGGAGTATACGCGTGTAATTTTGATATTTGGATGCAACTGATGCACCGTTAATAAAATAAGCGCTTCGATGTCGAATGATTACGTTTTTTCTGAAGAGGTGATGTCTAACTTGTCTGCGGTAGAAACGAGAATGAGCATAACTGTTTCGGGATTTCAGAGAAACAGAAAAATTAAATTGAAGTTTGCTTTCTGATGTGAAGGTTTTTGGCAGTGACTCTCTAGGTTCTCAGTGAGTTGCATTTAATTATCTATGGCTGTCTGTCTCTTTAATGATTAAAGTTTGCTTGGGAGCGTCTTCGATCCAACTGACGCCTACGGCGCCTAAATATAGGAATGTCCACAATTTGGCGTCGTTGGCAAACTATATGATCTAAGGGCCTTCTATTTCAGAAAATCTTAATTTTTATCATTCTCTTCTTTTACAAAAATGTTTACCAATGTAAAAATTTGCTAGGTGCTATTCTTGTTTTTGCGCCATAATTTAAGCAACAGTGTTTTAGATAAAAGCCTCAGGTCTGTGAATTTGTAACTAATGGAGATTTCAGTGTTGTTATCCAAAACTAAAAAAAAGAATGCTTTATTTGTCACACATTTTAAATCTTTCTACCGAGAGTTGAAATTCTGACCTCTCAGTTTGTAGTTCATCATACAGTGAATGCTTCTCAGTATACAGCGAATAAGGAAACAATGTTGGGACCAATCTAAAAAAAGTGACTTGCAAAATAAAAGTCTAACCATCAAATTAGATCAGAAGTCTTGAATACTCAGTAGTTCTATTTCAAAAACATGTTTTGTGGGCGTTTCGTATCTATCAGAATTATTATTTTGACAATATTTTGAGAACTGCTGATAGAAAAACTGAAAGCTTATTTTATCTATGGAGGAAGAAAAAAGATAGGGACTAAAAAGAACAACAGCAACTAGAAGAAAAAGAATGAGAACTAGAAGAAAAAGAATAGGAACTAAGAAAAGAAGAATAAGAATTAGTAGAAAAAGCACAAGAACTTAAAGAAAAAGAACAGGAACTAAAAGAAAAAGAATAGGAACTAGACGAAGACCAATAAGAACTAGAAGGAAAGGGAAAAACTAAAAGAAATATATAATTCTTTAGCACATTCTGATGATGACTGAAAAACACGATAATATTCAAGTTTACTTAATTTTGGTTACATATAATGTACTGCAAACTGCAATAATATTCCTAGATTCTGAGACTTTAGATAGACATCTCATACATTACAAATCCAAAAAAAGTTTGTAACTCCTGATACTCGTTAGAGCTCAAACAATTAGTTATCTCAAAGTAATATATGGTTATAAATTTTTGCTGGTAGTTTCCACTGTTTTGTTTTGCGTAACAATTTAAGCATTTTATAAAACGCGTCGCGTCGTTTAGTATTCTATATTGCTGCTACAAGGAGCAACATCAGTGTTATTGAATAATAAACCTTTATAGCTACAAATGCAGCCTTTGAATAAAGAAAGCAAAATGGATCAAAACCAAGTGTCTCACTGTCAGAATGGGATGTTTCCCGTTTTGTATTAACTTAGATTGAATTAGCTACATTAGGGATCCAGGTCAGTTGTCATTGCGATTAGCCACTAACTGCACATTGTTGGATGTGTAATGCCAGTTCATGAAGTTTATTCAGTGAGCTCAAGTAAGTTCTGTGAAAGAGTAGGTATCTTATTCAGCAGGTAGCTGAGTTATTGAATGAGGGAGTCCCTCAATTTGTAGAAAACTGAGTATTGTGCAGTACTCCAGGTGGAGTAGATCGTGACTTGAAAGTTACATCATATTTATTAAAATGTAGTATTTCTTTCTCGTGGATGATTGGTTAAGTACTTCCTCAGGCTAGTTTTAGTCGCAGTGAGTTAATTAGTTTGAAATCTATAGTATCGATCCCACAAGTGCGATTTTGTCAAGCCACCGAATGATGGTGTATGATTGGTTGCCTACATTCTAGGGTGGTTGGTAAGGCCGCAAGACAGGTTGCCGTGGAGGATTTCAGCTTTTGAAGTCCTTTACGTATTAGTGGGGTTTGTGTCTGTGTTCTCTTACCTGTAACCGGTGTTATTGTGAAACTCCGCGACAGACCGTATGGTATACAGTAGTTCCGTCCTTCCATTTATGCTTCTAGTCCACTCGTAAAGGATTGTTTGTGGGTTCCCTCAGAACTAGACTCATTTTTCCGTTTCCGAATCTAGTCCAAACCGTCCTTTATGGTCTATATGTCTTTCCTCTTTTTCTCGTGTGCTCGTCTTCTACAGTCCTGAAGTCACTGTGCATGAATGTCTTCGCTCTTCTCTAATCTTCCAATGTACTATCTTCTACTTTTTTTTCTTTTGATTCTTTTCCTTTCACGTTTTCTCATTATTTCGGTCATTTCAATGCTCATCTAGATTTTTCACGATCAAAATTTGATTGTCTATTAATGGTACCACCACGATCTAAACTTGCAATTTACTAAATAATAATTTTAACAAAGAGTTGTTATTAAATAAATTAAAGTTGTTTACATTATTTCTTACTCCTTACTCCAAAGCTTATTGACAGTACAAGCCAGCTGTCGGGCATAACAACCTTCCATACTCTAGGGAAGAGAGATTTGATACAAATTGTCAAGCAAAAAGAAACGTGAAATTGTTAAGAAAAAGAAAATGATAAAAAAATATTAGCGTAGTAATCTGTAAAAAAAAAACTACAGAAACATTAGAAAACATTATAAGGGCCCTTCTAAAGAAATTATCTTCCACGTTCTAACTTGCAGCGCTTTATTTAAATTACTCAATCAGCCGCTACTACAAAGTTTAAATCTATCACTTCTCTGTTGATTTATCGAAGCGATAACTAATGCATTTTGGTGATCGCATACATTGGCACAAAGGAATCTTAGTAAATTCGTCCAGCAGCGCAACGGCTTGCTCTCTAGACTCTGTGGGGGCATTCCAGGCTGACACTTCCAGACAATACTTCACACAAACAAAACTTTCATCAGACCCGTGATCGACTACCGATTCACTCCGACAGAAAGAGAGGACCATCTGCAGAAGGATCTTCCACCTGGAGTGCTTCCACTCTTCGGAAGAAGTCTGCGACAGAGTGGAAATTTCCCTTGTACATGCGCGCCTTGAATTCATAACTGCGTAAGCAGGGCGGTCGAACAAAACAGAGAGCACGTTCTCGACATCCTCAGAACCTCGGCCAAAAGCCAAAAATAAACCCAACCATCCGCCCTCTATCATGATCAGATTTGCCTAAAATCTCTCCCCCGAGCTGATGGACATACTTCTCGACACCCCACTTATCTACAGATAAGTCCCCATCCACAGCCCTTTGCAAAATTACCGAGTGACGTAGTTAACGTCTCCTGAGCTGCAGTTGGAGGTCCGGGACATCCCCCGGGTCAACTGTTCTCACTAGAGTTTTTCGGTGGTTTTCCCTAGTGGTTAAGATGAATGCCAGACCAGTATTTGCCACGGACCCACCACCACACACAAACGCGTCGCGTCACAAAACTACACATTACACCATTTACACCATCATCACAACACAAACCTCTCCTTTTCCGCCAACACAACAATGAGGAAACGCAACCCCATCATATCAATGCCAATACTACTGCTGTTGCTGCTACTACAATTCCACACACACGTATCACTTCAAAACAAAACACAGGACGAACGCGAGTTGAATCTGATTTTACGTCGCAGCCTCTACAAATCCTCCTCCACAACAGGTTAAAGAAGCACAACAGTACTAAAAACGGCCTCCCGCCTCCGGCGGGGAGATAACTTTAACTTGTTTGTTTTGCTTGCGTTTCGTTTTCAACTCCCTCGCTTCGTGGATGCCAGCTGTTTGGAGATGGAGCTTTCCTGAGCTGGGCTTCTCTTGCTGCGTTCTTGATTTAGTTGTAACTCGCGATTGAGTTTACCCTTACTGGTTGGCTCTTGTCCGCCCTAGGGTGCTGCGTTTTCTGCCTATTTTTGGTCTTGCATACGCGTCTAGTTCTGCCAGTTATATGGACCAGCTTGAGACAAGTTGCTGCAGTCTCTGCAGTTGTTCTGGCTGTGAAGACACTGACTGTCGCTGGCGGTCATCTTGGCGGGGTATAAATTTCATAAATGGAATAACACTAAGCAAACTCTTCCGCTTTGTTAAATCGGTCTTTTCTAGGTAACATTGTTGAAAGTGATTGTAATGCGACAAGTCCACAATTATTTCCAATTATACAGAGTGTAACAAATAAACTGCTACAGGATAACACTGACTTGGCATCTACAGTTTTTCTTTTACAGAGTAGAAATCTCATCTATTATTTTGGTTTTTTTCTGTATCATTTCAAAGCCAAAATATTTTACGGTAAAGGTTAATAAAAAGCAAAGTTTCTTAAATGGTTTATAATTTTAGTATGTTCCTAAATAATGGAATTCTAAAAACAAGAAGAAATTAAATTTGAAATTTACAGCAATATGACAAAATTGCTAGCTTTAGACTCGTGTCATGCTAGATTATTGAAAACAATAAACAAAGAATAATGAATGATTTAACAAAATACACAGAATGTTTTAAACTTAAACCAGTTACATCATTCTTCATGGAATCTTAAGTTTAAATAATCACACAAAACACGAAATTCGATAATGAAGTATGTCCCAAGTATTTCTTTTAATTTTAATTTATTACATTCTGTATAGAAAAATAAAAAAGCAGAAAATCGTCTGAAGTAAGATTAAAATGAATTTTTTAGTATTTATATGTGGAAAATTGAAATTTTTCAACACTTCATAAATAATTTCGTCTACTAAAAACTAACTTTTTAGCTTTTTTCCACAACATCGCAGTTTCCATTATTTATCAACCGCAAAACACGCTTTAAATTTTGAACAGCGAAAATTCACATTAAAAACTATTTCATCGCTTGACATTGCTATCGCTCCTGGCTTTCTACGGCTGCTGTCATCCATTTGACATGCGAAAATACTAGCAGCAGTTGCAGAGATAGTTGATGATAGTCGAGCGTGGTTTTTCTCAAGCAAAAACGTAATGAAATTATAATTACTCGATAGGGAAACATCTGTTTGACCCAGAAGCAAACTCTCGACTTTTCGAGCTTTACGGCAAAAAGCAAATAAAATCTCCACAAAATCTAGTTAACATTAACTCGAAAGCAAATGAAACTAAATCTAATAATTTTCAAGCTCCGGGGCTTGGCATTTAAGGTTTCCATTGGGAAGAACGTCTGGATAGAATTACTAAATTATGGATAATTAACACTGCACATGAGAATTACAGGCTGAGACGGCTGTAAACAAGAACCCAAGACAAACTTTGAGTTAGTTAATGCTGCGAAGTTGAGAACAATAGAAACGGAGGCTATTGTGGATCTTATACAATACCGTACCTACCGCCTTCGGAAAGTGTATTTTGGAATACTTGATTACGCCCAAAAGGGGCGACACATATTAGAAATTCCTGAAGTAAATGCAACCCAGCCTTTTATATAAAGCTTCTCTTTCATTTCTGGCCTTAAACAGTTTCGACATGTAATCGAATTTTATCGCATCAATTGAGATCCTCTCGTTTAATTTTAATTCCTTTAGAAAAGCACAAAATTACACACAAATGACACACGTACTTGTCACTGCAACCATTTGTGCACACTTTTCCGAGTAATCTATTCTAATGAGACGCGGCTCGCATGCTGTAGTACTGATGAGGACGTACTGGTTAATTGGCTAAAAATAATTAAGGTAACGGGGACAGCATTTGAGATCAAAGGGAACAGCTTAATACGGAAAATCAGTTGGTTGAAATATTTGCTACATTCGTTTTAGATTTATTTTTCTTTAAAATGAAATGACCAAACAAATTGAGCAGCTCTCTCAGAGGGGATAAATCAACGTTGTTATGTGAATATCCTAAAATAAAAAATAATAAATAAAATTCTTATTCCACCCAAATCTAACAGAACACATACAAGGGAAAGAAATTTCTGGTAAAATATGATATTTGAAAAGAAAAAGCAGAGAGGCTGTCAAGAAATGGATGTACTATCTAATAATTTCGTAATGTATTCGATTTTGCCGTGTGATGACACTGAAGTTTCATGATTGATGTCCAATGTACTTAACTAAATTGGAGCAAGCTGGATCCAGGAGGCCTTCCAGTAAAAGCTGGACACTTACATCACATCAATATGATGTATAATGATGGATGGCTACGTGTCTCCTAAAATTAATTTTCTCGGACTTCCCGGTGATGAACAACGCACTAAAGAAATTCATCACCGTATTTCCAAAACGGTGCCGGCGTTCGCGAGAAACGCGATGTTTACCAAACAACCTCAACTAACGTTGTTTTTCGAAAGATTCTCGATCCTAATCTCGTAACTTTTTTGCTAGAACTCACATTAACGAAGTTAAGCAGGAAACCTCAAGTAAGCTCTAACTTCGGCGAGTCAATATTTTATGAAACGAGTCGAGTAGGTCACTCTACGAAGTAATATACTTTACTTGTACCGAGACGCGAACGTCTAGTAATCTGAACATAACGGATACAGCAGCACTAAATCTGGGCCGCTAATCCGCCATAAACAAGCAGGCGATCAACAGGGACCGGAATAAACAACCCTGGACCTCCATTACCCTACATTATCTGTTTGCGCAATAAATCTACAAAATCAAGTTTATATCTAAGCCAATTTATATACGTAAGATAGCGAAGAAATACGCAGAAGTACTCGATAAAATTCAAATCCTAATTTTCATGGCCTAGAGCGAAAACGGGACGAACAGGCTTGTTAAGCCTATATTTACGTGTTGGGATCATCACGTAATGAAAGTGTCTTGTGTAACATGCCAAAATCAACCTTATGTACTTTTTAATCGCTAGAAGAAACTTATAGTATTGATAGAAAAATTTTTACCATGTGTTTTTCGTTTTAGGAAACGTAAAAATATCCTGCATCCGAGCAGAATTTCGACGGAACATAAGTATTGATCGTTATGTTCGAAATATAATAATGTTCTTGTCAGTAATATTGGAAAACACATTTATTTAGTTGGATCTGTTAAAATTGTCTTTGGAAGAAACTCCTGGGATATTTTAGTACATCCACTGCATTTTTATTTTCTGAGAGCTTACGTATAAAATGTTTAAAATCTCGTTAGATGGTTGCTAAACAAATTGAAAATGTTTTAAGTAATTTATGTTGGCTATTATAAATAATATAGAATCATCTAGCGGTTACACTGCAGACCGTTTCACACCTTTAATATTTTATTTCTCTAGTGAATAAAGAGTGAACTACTTTTCTCATAGACGGCGATTTTTCCAAACGGTAGTAAAAGGTACAAAAGACAATTTACTGCATCAGCCGTTTTTAGCAATTTAAGAACCGTTGGAGTTTTGTTAAATGAATATGTAATTGCTTATAGTTATATTTGAGGGTGACGTTATTTGACTGCAATTTCTGTTTTCGTATGTTACTGGGTCAAATTTTAATTTTTTAAATTTGGAGATCTTCTGCTGAGAAACTTTCATCTTTACAAAAGAAATTCTATTTTAAAAAGTCTGTTACAGTTATACTTGTATTTTATTGTTACAATTGCGCTATTATCTTTGACTAGGAATTTTAAAAATTTTCTGTTTAGAATCAACAAAACAATTGTTTTTGTTTGATTCTAAACTCACTAAACTCTGGCTCATTTGAGCCACTTGACTCGCTTACATCATGATGCATGAGACGAACTACTTCGTCGAGTGTGATTGGATTGGGTGTTGTTCTCTATGTTGTTTTATTGTTGCGTTACTTTATACTTACTCTACAATAAGACTCTTTTTAGACTTAGCCCAACTAACCCAGCAGTGGCCTTGAGCATAGGTAAGGAGGTCACGTACACAATAAAAAACACAAAAGTAGAGAAATATATTGAAATCAAACTAATAACAAAATTTCAAGTCGATACATTTCTTACAATTACAATTAAATAGACTTACGTAGTAGTAAACCTAATAAAAAAATAATTACATAAAACAAACCTCAAACTATAAAATGAAGGAATAATTTTAGGACTTTTTTACTTTATTTAAGTAAGTAATTTAAGTAAGAAAGAAGTAAATAAAAAAACACTGCTTGCAATTTACATTTCTGTTTCCTGCTGTTGAAGGTGAATTCGAAGTAGCAACCAAATCTTGATTTTTTTCTTGTTGAACTCTTACCGTCATACTGCGAGCCTCATCTCTTGGTAGACGCGTTCTTGACTATATTATGCAATTTTACTAGTTATTTTCTTTATCCTTCTAGGAATAATCTTCCTCGTGTTTTTATTCCAATCTGGATTTACCACAGTCTACAAGATATATGCATTTTAAGCCGAAATATTCAGCATGTTATTAAAAAATGATCATGGGCCAGCGATTTCTTTTTCGTTTACAAGTGTAGATGCTTACTAATTGATCAAGGGTGTCAACGGCACCCTTAGTTGCGCTATAATTTAATATAGTTCTAGGTTTCTTTCGCTGATTTTGTTGTCGTGATGCAGTATACTCGTAAGTACAACATTTCACTTCCGTTTTGATCGCAGATAAAAGAACAGCTTCAAATGAACTCTTTATGTCAGTAATTCTCACATACGCATATCTTACAACTTTTAATGCATGCAGTGTGTATGACATTAATAGCACAAAAGTGACCACTCCATTTTGCGATCTTTTAAGGTAACTGTCTGAACACTGAAGATTTTCCTCATTTTCTGCACTATCAAAACTATCACCCTCGAACACGCTACTTGTATGATCTTCAAACTCAAAGACACACTCATTACTGTCAGAAGGTTTTATATGAGCTTGCAATTTTGCATCACTTAGTGGTTTTCGGCTTGGGATTTTGAAGTAAAATCTCAAACTAACATAAGCAAATTCTGCTCAACTCTTTTATAACCAAATTATACAAACAATTATCCGCCTGCAGTTACTTACACAAACCAAGAGAAGCAAAATTGTATTCATGTTTGCACAAACAAGTTCAGTAAAAACAGGCAACAAACAAGAAACTCAAAAAAGGTTATAAATTTAGTAAAAGAATAGTAAATTTATTGTCTATATAAGTGTTTCTCACATGTAAATTAAAAGCAAATAAAAATTAATTCAGGTCCTATAGACCCGAGCATAACAAAGGTAACAAATAGAAATTTATATAAAAAAAAGTTACACAAAATGCTTGTAGAATATTAAAAGAATTTTGTTCATCAAGAGAAAAACCAACGCATATTGTACCGTAGACCTTAGTCTAGTACTTAGGGGTGACCTTCGAAAGAAGATTAAGCTGGAAGTCACATGTCAACAAGGTGGCAACCAAGTCGACAACGATACTCTAGCAGCTGCGCCAAGAGGTAGGTAGACTCTGGGAAATCAATTCTCCGATATCCTAATAGATCTACCTGGCAATTATCAAACCTAGAGTACTATATGGTACCATCGCTCAAAGGCTGGTCAAGCTACTACGTTTGGTCTGTCTGGGTATGACCGGTGCAATGAGGATGACCCTGCGGCTGCACTTGAGGTTGCCAACTTAGATAATAAAAGAGGCAACGGTGGCCAACTTTAAAATGCGAGATGCAGGGTTATGGCTTGGAAAGGAATTTAATACCGACTAGGCTAGCATAACACAGTTAGTGAAACAAATGCCTTTGTTCACTTACAGAGTAATACAGAGGAATGATCGGTTAAGATTGCATAGAAAGTACTCAGGATTTGTTACTTTTCTATACGGGTGGATCACGCATGGATGACACGCGAAGCAAGGATTTACCTAGAAGACTTACGCGTGCAAAAGAGCTTTGCTCTGGAAAAGCACACCACGGTTTTTGAGGCTGAAGTTTATGTCGTAGGAAAAATGTGAGAATGATGGAGCAAAGGATATATATATATATCTGATCCAACAGTCAGGCGGCACTAAAAGTGATCTGCGCAGCTAGGATATGAAATTCTTTTATGCAGGAGTGCATGTGTAAGGAGGTTAGCCTCGTCTGGATTTCTACGCACAGCTGTATGTACAGCAACTAGAAGGCGGATGAACTCGCTAGAACTCGGAACCGAGGATACCTGCTTAGGACCATAACCCTTTCTAGGAATATCAAAGCACCAGATCTCGATAGCCCTGAACGCATGGGCTTACGAGATTCAAAAGATAAGCTACAGCTAAGAAGTAGTGGCAATCCCAGGCAAAAAATGTAACCGGTAAAACTGGCTTATAGGCAAGAGCCGGGGTACTCTAAGCCTTTTAATTAGGATCCTCACGGGCCGCTATACCTTAAGAAGAAGCCTGTTACTCGTAGGTGTACAGGAGGACTCGACATGATAAAACGTTTTTCTCATTTTTTTGGAATTATGTGAGGATTATGAGACGGTGAGGTTTAAGACTTTTAAGACCGTTACCTTGTCAAGGGAGGAGTTTAGCTCTCTAGCCTGAACTGCCATCATACTTTTTGTACGGAAGTCAGGTAGTAGAACCTTGAACGGATCGACATTCCCGGGCCGGGCCCGACTGGTGACAAACTTGACGCGGTCCGAAGAAAACTCAACAACTTGTTGATTTCCCCGAGAAGGCCGAACAGTTCGAGAAGTTCCAAAAACCCGACAAGCCCGATCGGTCGGACAGACTCGTATGGCCCGAGAGGTCCGACAAGCTCAAACAGCTCGACAGGCCTGATTGATCGGTTGTGGATCTGAAAACCCGAGCTTCGACCCGGGCTGCGTAAAGGTCCGACTAGAACACACGGCACGTGGGGCAAAAAACAGAGGAAAGATTAGTAGATGGTCGTAAAGGTGGTTGGTGGTAAGAAAGGACCTGTAAAGGTCTATTTGCTGGGCTTTAACCTCCCCAACCACAACTACTACTACATTGACAATATCGATGATTGCTCAAATAACGTAAAATTTGAAGGAAAAGCTAAATGTAAATTAAAAAAGTATTAGTGTGGTGTGCACCAGAGGACCATATAGCTTTTGTGCCTTAAAATGACAACTTCAATGATTTTCAAGCTATTCTTTTAAGGAAAGTTTATGATAACGGATGAAAAACTCAAAATAAAAAGCAATTAAGATGTAGAATTTTTTAAAAGTTAGCACAAATAAATTTTGTCACCGTCTAAGAGCTGATAGAGAGCGTTCGAAGAAGACTTCGCGTCATCAAGGAAAATTAATATTTCTGTGCTCAGTAGATATGTTAGATAAAATTTATAGAAAAGATGTGCAAATGATGTAACTTGCCATAGGCAGCACAGTGACAGGGCGCAGGGCTGAACCGTGGTGAATAAGGCAATTAAAACATCTACCCTGTTTATCAGACAGCGCAGCGTCTTAAGTGATTTTGCTTTATGTTAGGCACCAAATACCCTAACACCGGCCGTGTTCCAATAGTCAAGAGTAGTGGATCATTGCAGGTTGATTGATGGAAAGTAAATCCAAACTTTCAATGAGATTGTTTCTACAAGAGTGTTAGCTGTAGCAGCAAAACAAATTTCTTTCAGGGTCAAGTAAGTCCCGAATACTAAAGCAGGGTTAAATTATAATCACAATTTAACCGGAATTAAAAGATTCAAAAAAATAATAGTACATAATTAATGTAACGAGTATCTAATTTAGAAGAACAACATGCAATAAGAACGAAAATGATTGCCTTAGACAACAAAGGTGAGGCCGGAGCATTACATTGAAAGCAATTAGCCGACAAGCAGGTGCGTCGACCATAACGTATGGCGGAACCCTTGCAGTTTTCCATAATCTGCAGAAAAAAAACTTCCCGGTATGGGAGGCTACACACCAACGGTTGAAAACGTCAACTAACTCTTGCAAAATAATTCTTCCGATAAAGAAACATTACCAGGAGGAACACTACACAATTATCCTATCAATACGGTTCGCTTTCAGGGAGCACGGATGAAACAAATCCCATCTTCAAATTAGAGCACGCTCGGAACCACCTAAATCTAGCTAGCGAGTCGACGAGCAAAATTGCAGGGATTACGGATCGACCAGAAAGCCGTAACGAGAACCATACAACGGGGTTCTGAGAAACTCGAAAGCAGTAAAGTTTTCAAGATTTCTTCAATGACAACTGCAACACTGGAATTGATTTGACATTATTAGAAGAGTGAGAAATAGAAAATATAGTGATCCCTAGCTTATCAGACAAAGATAACCAAGAATAAATGCAATTTCTTTTTAAAATGCTACTAGAACTGGAAAAATTATTTATACTGAGTGTCTCGCTCTAATACGAAAAATAAACCCACCCTTGAAAACTGAGTAGTGAAGGAATAATAAAATAAAGAATTAGATAATGATGAGTAATCGTGTCTAGAAGGCCGAAAGACGACAGCCTAAAATGGGGGCCGTCAAACTTACTAACGCCTCAGACCACAACGCGTTCAAAATCTGAACACTTGGGATAGCAAGACAATGACGTACATTGATGGAGAAAGAAAGGACACCGGCCTCGATAGCCTGTGCCACCCCTAACGCAGATAGGTTCCGGACTTGAAGGCCGGTGCTGCTTGCCGGGAGACAACAGGTAACAGTGTGATCCAACCGGGAGAATGCCGGTGGGCCGGGCGCGCCTGACACGAACTATCAGAGAGTAGGTGAGGAGGAACCATTGCCGACGTGTGAACTGTCAGCAACAGTCTGGCAGTTAGAACGGTTTTTTTTGCTGCATCGGCACATTACGCTGCAGCTTAGATCAGAACACCTGAACTTGCACCAGGCATCACAAGGTGCCTAACAGACACAGAAAATAAGACTTAGAAGGCTGCTTAGTACGGGTGATTGTAGTTCTCCTGATTCTCAGCTCTAGTCTTCTGTATTGAGCTTAACTTAAAACCACAGCTACATCTGTATAGAGAGACAAACTTACACGTAACAAATACTCCAGCAATAAAAATGCTTTGAGTAACAGAGCATTTTATTATAAGTCTTAATTAGTAGAAATATGTCCTGAAAGCTGCAGTTGTCGGCAGGAGGGCGACAGTCTTCACCTTCGTATAGACATTGAATTTATTAAGACTTTCCAGATACTTTGCAGGTATAAATCAGAAGCAGTGGTGTCGGATCCGGTTGTGGAACGGAAGATAATTTTAAAAATCTTTCCACTTGAAGGGATGATACCAAGACTTGACATCTGTATGGGGCTGTCATTTTTCGCACACGTAGTGAGTATGACAAGAATGCCGGTGTCTGAGTCGACTACTGCAAATCTGCCGCATAAGAGTGTGATTTCAGGTCTATATAGCGTTCACGATATTTCTACGTCGTATATGACTGTGGAAAAATGACAGTCTGAATATTGTAAGCCGGGCTGTTTATTTATTAACTCGGCTTATAAAATCTTATTGACGCTTAATGTGCTTTTAGGTTATGATTTAAGACAGTTTAATCTCACGCTGTTGTCTTTTTTTTGTAACTCTGTAAATATAAGAAAAACTTGATTTCTTTTTAACAAAACAAAACTAATCGGTACTAAACGTTTATGCAAAATTTTTGATTGTGCAGCAGCGCCAAATGCAGACGCAGGTACGACAATTTTTAAAAAAAAAGAAAACACTTCCAACCTAACAAAATGAAAGCATGGCCTGTTACCACCCAGAAACATTGTGAACGGAGTATACAAGTCTTGTTTTGTGCTTTAGATGACTCAATAGGTCTGCCTGGAATGTCTTTACGGAAGTATTGTCGTCAAAAATCACCTCTGTGGACGTCCGCATCAAAGCTCGGCGCTGCTGTTCTTGATTTCTAGTGAATTTTATCTCGTACCTGTCAAAGGCCACTATACGTTTGTCCAAAAGGAGCCACACGCGACCAAACAAACGCGATTAGTATGACTGTCTAAATTTTCTTCAGAAGCAGTGCAGGGAAAAAACATTCGAGTGTTGACTTCACTGTCTTCCGCATCGCTGACTCAAGAGAGTAGGTGACCTAAGGGATAGCTCAAATCTTAAATATTCCATTAAATTTGTTTTAGACTTGATGAAGCAGACAAGCCTCATGCGCCCGTGTTGATTATTACGCAGCTAAAGCTTGGGCACGAAAAAATCTGGTCTGCAGTTTTTTCTATTATGAAAATAACGAAAAGACTTTTGACTGCAAGTTAGTCTGGGTTCACTTGTTTCTCAAAACATTAGTTTTAGCTACCCCTCCTGTCAATTACCATTATTACAGACGAATTCAAAACAATATGTGCTTTGCGAGAATATTTTGCGCAAACAAACTAACAATCGAGAAATGTCATATCGGGAAATTGGAAAATGTCTGAAGATTTCTTACAATTTATTGCAAATGTCTTAAATAATTTTCATAACCAATTGATGATAAACCAAAAGCAAAAAACTAGGGCAAAGTTGCAAAAGGGCAGAAAAAAAAGTGATAGGAGCTTTTATACAAAATCCAAATGAGTCACTTTATGTTCAAAAGATAAAACTATGAAATGAACTTAAGCCTTTAAAATACACAAAATCTCAAATAGAAATGAAAAGCAAAACCTTAAAGGAAAAATCCATGCAAAAAAACTGTATACTAAATTTTTAACAAAGTGTGATTGTGTCAAAACTGACTGTCAACATCTAACTAGACAAGCGTTCACTAGGTACTTATCGTTATAGATCAGTAT
Source organism: Ignelater luminosus (assembly GCA_011009095.1). Classification (NCBI taxonomy): domain Eukaryota; kingdom Metazoa; phylum Arthropoda; class Insecta; order Coleoptera; family Elateridae; genus Ignelater; species Ignelater luminosus. Next base: position 188,307 of record VTPC01090428.1, on the reverse strand, counting down.
TTCCCCCATCTGCTCTTCCTTCGTTTCGTAAGCAGCAAGTTTAAAGTTCCTCTTCTGGAGAATTTCCAAATTGGTTCTGCTTTTCTTTCAAATAGCCCTCTTTACTGGTGCTTCAAGCCATTTATTGTGATCCCTACAAAGTTTTTGCTAGTGTTTCTTTGATTTTTGTGCTTTTCCCTTACCTTTGTACTAACTCATTGTCAAATCGACTGATATGCTTTTTCATAGTGACGTACAAAGCAGCTATTTTTATTTTTTCACTGCAACTGATACCTAAATGTATTACCCAAAATAGAAATTTCAATTGGATGACGTCTAAAAGATTTTAAATCCCTTCTCGAAGTTGACGATTCGAGTATTTAATGGTTGAATTGTTTGATACCTCAAATCTTTGAAAGCAGATAATAAAATGACAACTGTGCATAATAAATATTCTTTTATCTAAAAATGAATTCCTTCGCTTGTACATAAGTTTCGTTTAGAATGTATAAACGCTTCGAACCTCGGTAATGGATTGATAAAGTATTCGCTTGTCACTGCAACGTGCAGCAGCAGAGTGAAAACGACTCATGTTGTTTCAAATTGGTGTTATCAACAAAACTTAAACCTTAACAGCGTTTCAAAGTATAGGCATGATGGTAGTATTTCATAATTTTAAAATTTTTTATTTTTTAAATTCCAGCCCATAGTAATTTTCGGTTAGAGGTTTTCGAGTTCACCTAAAACATTTCATAATTTAGTATGTAAAATCAGCAACTAGTCTAGATCAGGTATATAGTATTTAAACCGACTGTAATATTCTGGGAAATGGGGCATCCTTTGCGAACCAAATCTACTATAGACATGTGCCTGAAACATTCGTGTAAAATTAAATTAGATCACAAGGCGCTAATCACGACCGTTGCATAATCATACACCTGTGATATACCAAGCTATACTGACAAACCTGAAACACATCTAATATGTGAAATAGCAGAATAAATGATAAAGATGAGAAATAAAGAAAAATTATTTTTAATTCATGACTAATTGGATTCTGCAACTATGAAAATCACTTTTAAATCAGAAATCTTATAAATGAGAGAAACACAAGCACAAAGATATTTTAGCAATCTTGTTGACAAGCATTATTAGTTAGTTTACACACAAAATCAAACTTGAATAAATAATTATTTTCCTTACATGAGAATGCTCTTGGAAATCCTGGAGTACTTCTTTCAGACTTTAAAGGGCCAAAGTTTGAAACTACAATTCTAGGTGTCCTGTAAAATCAAACAATAATTATCCTTGTTAATACAAACCATCTCATAACAAACTAGTTCCCCCAAGCACCTCTATGAGTGCCTATTATTCTTTCCTCTGCTCTCTTCTCTAATTCACTTGACTTCTGTAAAAAAGTAAAGATAGCAGTTTAGGCCCCTCCTCTGAATATCATTCTTCCAGGAAATGGAAAGACGTTTCATCCACATTCTCATATTTAGAGTATATTGGGTTTTCTACACCTATCAGCGACAGGTTGTTTTTATAGTGCAGGCCTGTAAAGACCACAATTAATTGCCCGTTAACCAATTTAGCTTTGACAAGTTATAACTGATGATACTATCATTCGCCTGTTTACAGGGACTACTTACCTATTGGGCCTCCATGAGAACTGTTTCGTTGATATTTCCAGAAAAGGTTGTAACGAAGTTACTTTTATTTTAATTATTTACCGATATAAATTCGTAGATTTAAGTTAGTAAGCTCTGTTTGTACCGATAAGCGTGCCACATATTTTGGCGCCCGAGTACAGTCTGTTTTGGTTCAGAAAAGTTAGTGGAAGAGCAGGTACCACTTTATCACTCTGAAGACCGACTATCAAAAGACCCTAAAACGACAACGAACTCGAGGTTGGTAACAACTTACCATTGCTAGCACCGACCAAGCCGCCAAGCAAGGCGATGTAAAGTGTCCTGGAGATCTGACTGAAGAAACAAAAACTGATGAACGAACTGCAGAAGTTTAGCCTTAATTCCGAGGGCCGCGTTAATGAGCCCCGCCAGCGTTACAGCAGATTCCTGCGAGAAGGTATACGCCCGCGGGATCAAGATTTTTTTGCACTCTTTACCGTTCCGAATTTTAATTCCTGATCCGTTAC
>VTPC01090428.1:69701-176170 GCA_011009095.1 Ignelater luminosus | reverse complement strand
TGGTGCTCCATCATGCATCCAGATCATTCCATCTCGCAGATTGAGTAGAAAATCGTCTGTCAGTTCATTAATGAATTGAAAATAATCTTCTCCACTCAAGCGTTGTGTTAGAAGGTGAGATCAAATAACGTGCTTGCTAGTACTCCAGCGGCGGCCGGTGACTTAACTTCAGGGTAAGCCGAAACTGCGTGATTGGCTTAAATTGTCAAAATTGTCAAATTATAAAAAAATTAACTAATCACGTAGTCCCGGCCTACCCTGAAATTAGGTCACCGACCGCCGTTGTACCACTTCTATTCAAACATTTAAAGAGAATCTGACCTGGTTTCTAGACGGTCTCGTATAATGCGGATTTTCGTGAGTCCACTGAGGCAACTTGTGACAATTAGAAATGACACATCTCTTTATCAGTCCACTGTATTTGCTTATGGGAATTTTGGTCCCAAAGCTATCGCTATTTCAGCTATTGATTCAATTTTTCCGACTCCCATGTATATGGTGGTCGACATTTTTCAGGTTTACACTTGTGACTAAAATGAAAATGATAGTAACAAAGCTTAGCATTTGGTTTATATCTTTTTCTACTACGACTTTGGTTGGTATGGCTTTGTGCAGCGTTGCTATTCCTGTCGTAGGATCTTCCCCTAACTTGCAAAGATGCGATTAGTTTTCTTAGGTCGGTTATTTCCGAAGATATATTTTCATCTCGTGCGTTATTCTGGGCTGCTATTGTATATACACTGTGTCCAAGATAAGGATGCACAGCATGGGGATCTTGGAAACGGTAAGAGGACCTTTTTGTTGGCGTTTGCAAAATCTAGGTATCTTCGATAGTTTCAGAGATATTAAAAAAAAGTAGATTTCTCGATTTTCGTTATTACAATCACTTTTCCATTGTCATTTTTTGTTCTCTATTAAAATACGCTAACAAAATTTCTGTACAACGTTTCGGTTTCGAGTAACCATCATTAACCTCATTTTTTTAAATAGGCGGAAAAACAATTGAAAATTGTTTTGAATAGCTCTACTTTTTTTTAAATATCTCTGAAACTATCCAAGATGTCTAGATTTTGCAAATGCCAACAAAAAGGTCCTATAAATAGCCAACTTTAATCGCATTTAACCGATCCTGTATCTCTTACCGTTTCCAGGATCCCTATGCTGTGCATCTTTATCTTGGACACGCTGTATTTCTGAGTGGGGATTCATTTCAGCTATCTTATCAGCCACTTCGGATAGTTTATCCAAATTCTCATTGCTGATAAGAAGAATATTTCTGATATTCTCGAGCATTTTATTAATCCAAAGAGTTCTGAGGACATTCTTTGTTATGTCTTCGCCAGCCAAGGTTTTCATTCGATGTAAAAATTAACTAGGTTTGTCGTTTTCAAGGTCCAAACCAGTTACGAGTGGCTTGATTCTTTTATATTTGAAAATAATCAAGAATCTTTCCTTAGCAGCAGATCTTCTCTGGCAGATTGAATTATGTCCCAAACATTTTCAACGTATGTAGGCTCAATTTGAGACACTAGATAGTTAAATCTGGTCTCTTCTGTAGTAATTCTGTTTATCGTGAATTGGGCCTCTACTTGGAAAAACCATATCTCTGGTTTTTAGCACCAAGACGGAGAAATGTCTATGCTTATTCTGTTAATAAAGTTATGATTTGGAGGCACAAGATCGTTTCCTGCAGCATGCTGTTCGTTCGAAAAGGAATTGTTGTCTTCTTGACTCATTACGCCGGTTAACAACTTAGGGTGCTTCACACGATTGCTTAATCCGGTAATCACGTATTTGCGTCGCGTCGGTGTCATCAATATTTAGGTGTCTGTGTTTAATAATAAAACTCACTCGATTACATTTTTCGATTTGGTAACTTATACATTGACTCCTTTATTAGAACTGACTACTAGCGCCACTGTGGCTTTATATATACGAGATTAGTCTAGAATCTTCTCGCTGTTGCTTTACGATTTTACTTGCATCTAGTGAGCACTAGTACTTTAGAAGTATTAAAACCTATAAAAACACTAAATTATTGAATTATTTTTATATCCCAAATATATTTAAATTGTTTTTAAATATTATTAGTTTTAATTATTAGTTACCTGGTAGCTACAACTGACATGTGATGATTGTTCAAATGTCACCCAATCAGAAGCTTTTTCACTGATAGAATCGTAGCGTGCTAGCTGCTCCTGGTCACAAGCATTAACTCTATAGAATTGTCAGAAACGAAACCCTTACAATGTTGTCGATTCTAGGCTTGAGAAGATCGACTGACTGTATCGGGTCTGCTAACGTTGTATAAAACATACAGAGAGAACAGTGCTGCCCCTAACGAATAATCTTCGAACTAAATCTGTATATAATACCATATACAACCGCCAACCTGATTTTTTGGCTGCAGCATCCTGCAGTGTCCGTCTCTTTCCCACACGTGTGGTAACGTCGCTTTTGGACTTTGAACGTCGGTAGAGTGTGGCACTTTGGGCTGGTATAAGCGATTAGACAAATATATATATTGCACTGGATTCTGATAAAAATGCAATAGCAAAGATTTTTCACAATGTGATATGATTCTTTAAAACGTAAAATCCACTTCTCGTTTAGAATGCAATTTCTTTAGCTTGATAACTTTTATTGGATGCCTTAGATGCAATTAAATTAAAGTTGCAGCGTTAGATGTTCCTTGTAAATTAGGTAACAAAACTTGCCATCATTTTTATATTAAGTTACAAAATTCAGAGTGACATTTAAACGAAAGATGAATTTTATTTGGCTACACATAATAACGTTTTGAAGAACCTTTGAAATTTTTAAAAATACATACTTTAAAGCCGATACCCACAGCAATATATATCACGGAAATAAAAAATTTGTTCAAAATAGAAACCATCAGTTATAATCAGACAAAAACTTTCATTTCAATATCTCGTATAGTTTGCAAAAATTTTAAGTTAAATTTTGATTTTAAATGTTTTGGAAAATTTGATTTTACTCGAAAACGACGCATTTTAGAAGAACATTAATTTTCTATCCCTGATGGGCCAGCCGATAACAGAATTTATGAAAGATGTACTTTAAGTTAATAATTTTCTACTATCATTACTATTTCCTGAATTCTGAATAATTCTGTGTTATAATTATATTACTCCCGTAAATATTTATGTAAGTTTCAGATGTTCTTTTAATCTTGATAAAGTGTTTATTACACATTAAACATTACTGAATAACGGCTATGTTTTTCATTGCATTATGAGCACTTCTAACTACTACCAATTGGGTAAAACGACTTGAGTTTCTTTCTCCCTCGTATCTTCTATTCATAAGAAAGATGCTTGATGTAAAATGACAGAAATAAAATATTAAATAATAAAAAGATCACTTTGGGATGATTAAATGTTAAAACTAATTTTTCATTGCTTTGTCCTGATGTGATAAAAATGTACAAACAAAATCCGAAAACTCGTTTATTTCTTACGTGAACTGTTTTACAATTATTAAGTTTTATGTTAATTTTAACATATTTATTGAATTTAGATTTTATAATATTACTCTGTTTGTGTTTTAATCAAATACTAATAAGCACAAACAAGAAGATAAACGATAATTGCGTAGATAATTACAAGTGAAAATGCAATCGTTATTTTAAATTAGTTAAAGAACTCGTAGAACTAAAGAAGTTAATTAGGTTTAGAACTGATTTTTGCACAGTCTTTAGAATAGATCTTTTCACATTTGCATTTTTATCTCTTTAAAGCCACTCTTTTAAGTCTAAATTTATATAACGCTCTAAAATAGTTTAAAAACTCATTAGAGAAGCTAGTTAAGAATTGATATTCAAATTCTAAAATCCCAGTTTGTATCTTTTAGTGGAACGGAACGCTTTCCTGTTATAATTACAACAATTTAGAACCCACGAAATATAGTGTAATGGATATAATATAATACTTACACGGTGTTGTTAAGATTAAAAAATTGCTTTTGCATGTATATACACACAAACAAGTTGAAAACATCATCTTATATCATGTCATGGAACGTAAATTTCGATTTAGTATTAAAGTTTTAGACGCTACAGGTGCGGCTTTGGGAAGTAAACAAAGCATCTTGTTTTCTCTTCCAAGTCTATATAACTTTCCCCCCAAAAAAGCTCGTTGTTTGTGGTGACGTGCGGTGGCAAGACGGTACGAAGACAAGCTTAGAGCAGGACAACTCGCAAAGACGGATCACAAAGCTCGATCTCGAGTGCGGGAAACAGTCAAAAGCCGAAACTTATACGAGGCCTCGAGTGGCAGATTTATGGTGGTCGCCTTACAGCTTGGCGTGTAAGTACACACAGAAACTCAAGTTTTGGGAAATCTAAAGCGCTGCAAGAAACTCCGCTTCTGATATATAGCGAAGAGGACGCGTAGGATTATTTACTTGCATAACGTTATAAATTACTCTTTAAGTCAAATTACTGGATTTGATTTGATTTATATATTTCTCTAGAACGAAAACACACTCTTGCAACACTTCAGAATTTGTGGGTTTCTCACAGTCGGAATACCCAAAATCTCTTTGAAATTCGGTCGCGAACATAAAACATGGCTTGCATGAGGTGCTGCTGGTGGTGTTGCTACTTCTAGAAGACGATTGGGGTCGTAAAAACCTTGTTGTTTCTAGAGCAATCATTTAGGTCACTGCCTACAAGCTTAAAGCTGCTTCGGCATCACGAGAAACGCTTGAATACCTTTAAATGATGTGAGCAAAAAACTGTGAACATCTCGGGTGATAAAATTCTTTTATGCAAAAACAGAGACTGGAAGCTTTGAAATATACTGCCTTTTGTATTTTATAAAGTAGAAGGTTGATTTAGCTTGTGTTGTAAAATTATTGTTTGCTTTGATTCGAAGTAAAATTGTTTTTTGTTTAAATTTTTTAATATTGAAACAGTTTTCAGTTTCAAGTTTCTTTGTTTCTTTGTTATTGGAAGTGTGATCAGAGAAAACTGAAATGTTTTATTTTGAAATTTGAACAGAATTGAATTCTTTAAAAGTATCAATATTTCTCAATTTTTAATTTCAATTAACTCATTGAGTCATTACTGTTTTTATCATTTATTAGACATCTGGGCGTAACTGAAAAGAATATGTCTAGAAAATAAAACTCAGTTGACTGAAAAGCCATTCGCACTAAAAAAAGGAAAAAAAAGTTCAGACTAGTAGGAGTCATCAATATTTTCTAACGATACTACTTTTAAAAGTCACGTAAAATTAGCATTCTTTATAGCTGTTTCTGTTTGCTCGTGAGACTGTATATTTTTTCTGGGACAGTGAAAGTTCCGGGAAACTGCATCTGTGTACAGGCATACACTACAAACAAATCAACTGGCTGAAAAGTTTAGAGACTTAGCGGCGACAGTTGGCACTAAAACCATCAGTTCCACCATTAGTTCGATTCAAGTTGCTGAAACAGTGTCGTTCACATTTATTTTAATGTTGACTAGCAACTTATTTCCCCCGAACTTTAAAGTTTGTTGCCATTATAATTTGCTTTGGCTCCAGAATAAACCGCAAATATTTTAACGAAAACGTTTAACAATTCCTTTGAAGAGAGCGCCGTTAAAATACCAACGCTTCATTTTTATTTGGAGAAAATTGATAAATGTAGCACATTTCAAAAGAAAGTGTTGATTTTAGCTTGAGTAAAAAAGATAAAAAAGTCTTTGTCTACAATTTCCTTTTTTTCAAAATAAATACAAATTCCGTTTTATAGTAGATAATGAATTCAGCTCAAAGGCACAAAACAAGAGAGGACTCTTAACGTATTATTCTGCACAACAGCTTACCTAATTATCTTTAAACAACGTTAAAATTTGAATCGAGTTCTAAAATACCTTCAGGGTGTACACCATTATAATCTGGATAAAAAGATTCGTCTTTTTAGTTATAAACTGTAATTTTTCCAGTGATCGGGCTTTGTTTCTTTTTAAAACAAATCTCGAACTGTCTCATTAGGTTCTTAAAAGTTCCGTTTGGTATTTCTAAAAGGAAAAATACTTAATTTGCTTTCCTTGTTAATATATTTCCGTTGCTGTTAGAAATACACTACAACCACCAAAATGTTGCTGGGGCTGTTTGTACCTTGTAAAATCTGAAATTAAATCAAATCTTCAGTACATAACGGCACGCTTCGGAAATTTTCATTTTGCCGAGGAAATTATTTTAGGTACAAAATATGGATATTTTAGATCCGTTTATAATCTATCAAAACATACTTGGGGTAGGAAGTTTAATTTTTACCATGCAATGCGCCACTTTACTCTTCAGATTTTAAATTTTAGATTAAGCGAATATGTTTCCTTGATGACGTGAAACTGAAAGAATTCATGTTGGAGCGTGAAATATGTTATCAAGAAAAATTTCACGTTTATTTGATCGTAAATTAAAAAAATAATTATTTTACGAACATTATGTATATTAGTGAAATATTAGGAAATTTAAATATTTAATGTGGCATTCTGCAGTTGTATAGCACGAAATATCTAGTAATTACCATTGTCTTTGGCATACTGGAAAGAGTTATCAGTAATGTATGATCTTAAAATTGAAATCCATTATAAATAATTTTTTATTGCTTGTATACCGGAGAAAAAAAATTATTCGTTTTTGCGTTACATTTTAGGATCGTTGAGTGTAGTCTAAACATAACATTAAAGTGGAAAAGTTTATGGTATTGCTTGCTGATAAAATGGTCGCCAGATAGTTTCGAAACCACAAAAAAATTTTTACTGTGAAGCGTGTCGTCTTTAAAGTTTAATAAGTTTAATAATGCGGTGTATTATTTTCTAAACTCGCTCAATTAAAGTAATGTTAAAGTTTCATAAACATTGCGCACATTAAGAAGTTGTGTGCTTCCTGTAAACTTCTTTTTTTGTTTACCCATCCTTCTCCCACTTTAGAGATATTAAATTTTAGAATTTCCTATGGACAGAAAGGATTTGCTGATAAATAATTATCTTGCACAATCTCAGCAGTTCTTAAACACAAATTCAACCTAACGAAAATGGTTTTATAACTCCTTTCCAAAGCACCTTTCAGATTTTCTCTGCTTGATTCTTTTTGAGTTCCATTTCATTTACTCTAATGTCAGGCAAAATGGCAGTTTGTGTTTAATAGACTATCTTGATGCCCACTAGTGGTGGTGCAAAATTAGAAACTATGTAGATACACCCTGTATAATTATACGACTGGCGATATCTCGATATAAGGTAAAAAGGTTTCATGTATTCTGCATCTTCCCAATACCGCTTTCAGATTTTTGTCCTTGCAAAAACCGCCATAGGCAGCCGACTGTTGCACTTGCGCGAGTTATTCTCCTCTTCAGTCTGTAAACATTAGATGTGGAATAACACAAAAATTACAAGGAGAACCAGGATGTGAGTAGTAAGATAATGATGCTAATGGAAGACCCACACAATTAGAAGGTACAATATCAAGCGTCTGTAGTGAATCTGACTTGTTGGACGAGCTCATTCCGTCGCGGTGATCTGGACACAAGGCTAGCGCAAGAACATGCAAATAAGGGAATTTGCCGTAGGCGTCGCAGCGATTAGGTCCTGCACAGTAGAGAATAAGACAGCTAAAGCTAACACTGAACACATCATACATTACACGAAGACGCCTAAATTCTAAACATTTCAAATGGCATGACATAACTTGTAATTTCGAACTAAGAATCTGTTGGCTATTTAGGGTCTGTGAGTGTTTCAAGTAAATTTTCAGCGTTTTTCTTTAAATTCTAAGTCTTTTTTTCAGAATTTAATGAACTGTTAACTCAACCACGTCTCATTAAGGAAATACTCCTCAATGCGATGGAAATAAACACACCAAAAGATAACGTTCATAACGATATCAGAGAAAAAAAGAAGTCGCGCTGAATGTTTTATAAAAAAATAAGCCATGCTGAAGAACAGCGCCGCAGATTGATCGCTAAAGAAGCTTCATCGAGAATGTTCTCGCTCGTTATGGTTGTGGTACTAATGGTTTTATTAAATCAAACTGCCTGAAAAGGAAACTTACTAATACATCATCCTTTGAGCTTGATACTATAGACACTTACTTAGCTTACCCCGTGGCGCTACAGTCCTTGGAGGGCCTTGGCCTGCCTCACAATAGTTCTCCACTCATTTCTGTCCACTGCTTTCCGAACACCAAGTCTTCTCAGATCCGCTTCCACATCTTTTGCCCATCTGAGTCGGGGCCTTCCTCTTCTCCTTCTCCTTCCCGGTCCACTCACAAAAACCTTCTTGTTCTCTGGACGGTCCCGCTCTTCTTTATTTGAACAACATTAGGATTTCCAAACAGCTGCTGGAGCTCCGCATTTGTTCTTATGCGTCAGGCCTGCCCTTCCCTAACCGGTCCATATCTATCTCTCTCAATACTTTTCTTTCCCATCTTCTTAGGGCTTCATCATGCCCGGCGGTCAAGGTCTACGCTTCGCTGCCATACATTACAACTAGGCGGATGACTCTGAGGTACAATACTGTTCTAGTGTTCCTGTTTACTATCCTTGACATGAAGAACCTCAGCTTCGGTTGGTAGCAGCTGTTCTTCCCTTTACGTTCTCTGCTACAGAATTATGCCCTGTAGTTAGAGCCCACAAATATTTAAAACAACTCACTTTTTCAAAAGTTTTCTCGCCGATATTTACAGTGACCTCTTCTTCAATTCCCCTGTTTCTAGTCATGTACATGTATTTGGTTTTAGCTGTATGTAGCTGAAGGTCCGCATCTAGTGCTGTATAGATCAACTCCAGTTCACCTCGCGACCTTACCAGTTGCCCAATATCGTCCGCATACACCAGATTTTGTGTCATTCTATTAAACAGCCTCCTTCCCGTGTTATGACTCCTTCCAAAACTATATTAAACAAAATTGAAGAAAGCACATCTCCTTGCTTTAAGCCGACAGTAATTTCCAGTTGATCTGTTGATCACCTACTTTCACTCTATTGGTGGTCCTATTCAGCGACATCTAAATCAGTTCAAAGTTTTATATAGCTTCCCTCTCTTCACATTGTCATACGCCTTTTTGAACTCCATGTCTAGCTGATGCACATCTACGTCATGTTCGTAACATTTTTCTAGTATTTGTCTTAATGTAAATATATGGTCTATAATGGACCTATTTGCACAAAACCTCTACTGGTAATCCCAGAGAAGGGTTTCGAAAATAGGAGCTAGTCGTCTAACCATTACTTTTGCGAATACTTTATAGGAGGTATTTAATAATGAGATTCTCCTGTAGCACATGATTAATTTGATTCCTTGTTATTCTAGCCGGGGAATGCCAGATCATTTTTCTAATATCCTTGCGAGGAATCCAAGTGCTTCTTTTCACCACTAAACCTTACTCGTTGCAAAATCAATGTGTCGCTACTTTTTTTGTGCAAGCTGTTTTCTCCTGCCACTGATCTGAAGATTTCCTTTCTGCCCACCTTGGTATTGACATTCCTAATAATTATCTTTACGTCTCTGCTGGATATTTTGTCAAATTTCTCTTCTAATTTGCTGTAAAGCTCATCATTTATTTCATCCTCGGCGCGGCGTCTTCTGTTGGTGGGTATACATTGCAAAGAGTCACGTTGAAGAACTTAAGCTTAAGCCTTAAAGTGCATAGCCTCTCATTAATCCCCCTGAAATTCAGGACTGCTAACTGCAACACTTTGTTTAACACAAATCTCATACCTGCTAGCCTTCCTTTTTCTCCACTGCAGAATACTACGTGATGCCCATATTTAAACATACTGTCTCTTTCTCACCTGATCTGCTGTTATGTCCACTCTATATTTTTTTCCAATTGGTCTTTTAATTTTCTTAAAGCGCCGGCTCTTCCTAACATTCTCACGTTCCATGTAGCGATTCTAAGTGCATTCTTCTTTTTAATAAATCCGTTGACTCGCCGTATCCGTATACCATTTGTTTGTCCAATGCGAGGCTGCTGTTCGATTACTTTTTTTTATAGTGTAGAGCCGTTGACCCTACGTACAACTCCCGCCCTAAAAGACCGAGCCTTGAGTTCAGGGCAGCCTCCCCCTAGGCAGACTGCTTTTATCGCAGTTGAAGACCCTTGTCTCACCTCGCAGTTCCTTGGCTACATCGGTTATCCCAAAGGGACCCGGCCAACTAATACCGCTTCGACTTACTTTCAATACTGGTGATGCTGCTGCCCACTACCAATGATTTTGATTGAACTCCGTCGTGTTTTGCTCCCTTGGATCTCTCACACCCTCAGTTAACAAGCCCACCTCGTGTAGGATTTACGGAAGGTCCTGGGTCTAGACCCACAAGACTCTCTCCTCATATAGACCCCTGGAGTTGTGGGAGGACCAGATACAGGTCAACCCCGGAAAAAATGCAGACTCCTTGGCCCCACTATAGAAGCTATTTCAGTAAATTACATGGTGTTTTCCAAAGAGCGTCCAATTCTTTTTATCGCATGGAGCTGATATAAAAAATTCTGTGACTTGCTGGCGTCAAAAAATTAAGTTTTTTCAAGAGATATGTCTACGTCAAACTTGCTAATGAAAATAGTTGTTTGTAAAAAGTTTGGTAAGTCTCGGATATTTTCGTAGAAAAACTTCGAATGTCTTTAATTATGTTTGCTCTGTCTGGTGTTGAAAACGATCACACCTTGTTAAGACAAGATTTCATAAGAAGTGAACGAATGGTTCTCCACGTTCTTAATAGTGGTGATCATCAGTCTATATCTAGTCTGCATTATCGGATAAGTCCAGCGAAGAAAGAAGTTTTAAATAAAGACTTGGAGTGTTAGTTTCCAAGAAAAATGGAGCGCTGCGTTTGTGTATCGACTATCGTTACCGTCCCGGATACATATACATTGCCAAGAGTCGACGACTTAATGCATTATTCTACGAAATTAGCGTTTATATCAAAGCTAGATTTACACGCGGGATATCATCGGATTGCTATACGGGGTATTGATTGGGATGCGTGTCCCTTTGGGACTTATCCCTATGTAGTTACACTGCTGGTACTTTTCAAATACTGATCGATTGTTTATTATTGTTCTTATTTCAGATTTTTTTTAACAAACGTGTTACTAACCTACAAAGATTATTCCACTGCTAGTTTGAATTCTACACTCCAGTTGCTACTGATGTTCAGATCCTATTTTCTGGAAAAGGTCGATGGTTTCCTGTGAAAGCAAATTTTAACCAATAGGAAGAATTTAGTAAATTGGAAGCATACTTGTCGTGACACATCGTGTCAAAATGGCAGATGATCTTCAAGAATCATTTTGATTTATCTCAACTATCTTAATTGATTTGAAATTATCGTGCAGGCCAAGATATCTTTTTTATCAATTCCGGGCCAGCTAAGTCCTTTGCTGGTTCGCTTAATAGATAAAATTCAGGTTGTGACTATATGTTTCTAATGTGCATTCTTAAGGAGTATAAATAGTAGCGGTTTGGTGTACAATTGAGAAAAATACAACTAACTGATTTGGCTTTGCAAGGTCTGTGCTTATGTTATTAATATAGAAAACAAAACTGACTATTTTTCTCCTGATGATGTTCCTAGAACAAAACCGGTAGAGAAAATTAAATAAAAAAAAAAACTTAAGCAAGTACCTTTATAAATCTACTTAATACATACCTTAAGCTAGGGATCTCCAATACATAGAAAACATAACGTTATACAGCTTAACGTCCAGACCACTTAGAGAATTTGGTCTTCGTGCGCCCAATAAGTCAGAGGCTTTTCAGAAGCCCTATTACTTCTCCCAGTCAAGGCGCTTAGTTATCTGACTATCAGCTTAGAAAGTCTAACTTCTACTTTAGTCGCAGTGCAATTTGCTAGGAACCTAATAGAATTAATAAATTTAACTTTCATGGATAGTGAGATCAAAATGTATAGAAAGAAAGTCGACGTACCTACATTTTTTATATTGTGATATAAGTTATGCAAGGATTAGTTCAAATGCTCTACTGGATACTGAGTCTTTAAAGTTTTATTTTGTTTGCTAAAAACATGTTGGTTTACTTCAAACTTCGTGTAACACAAGTCCTGTTCATAGCAGTTAGTTCTTTAGTTATCATTGTATAAACTTTGTCTATTTCTAGGGCAATTTAGCTTGATTTGCAATAAAGGTACAAAATGACTTAGCAACCAGCTTGGTAACGATGGTCTTACCGATAAGATCGACAGCTAACTAAACATAATAGACAGAGACAATCAACTCAAGGAAATTTCTTAGACAACAATGACGATCGATTTAAAAGACGTTTAGGAAAACTGACACTCTGACAGATTTTGATCATCAAGGTCTGAACAGTTTTTTGTAAGCGCCTTGATTTGCTTTGCTGGAAATTATGGTAACGCTACCAAATGTCTGCAAAACTGATAATGGTTCCAAGATTCAGCAATTGTAGTTTTAGCTGGGTTGTTCTCTGCTGACTGTTTGAGTATCAATGAAACTTCAAGACTTATATAACTTTAATTTATAGATAAGAGTTGAACACACTTAAAATCTTTTTTGATTGATGGACTAGCTGGTTTTGCTGAGGCCTAATCGGGAAAGAACCTAAAGCAAAATAGAAAATATAGAAAATAGTTTGGTAGTGCTAAGATGACTAAGCCAACTTATCCGACTTAGACAACTCTTTATCTTAGCTTAAGTCGTAGATATGAAGATAGCTGTAATAAAATTGGAAAATTCGGTTGATAACTAATATCAAGCTTGCAACGCAATTGAACTTTTAAAACTCACAACGACAAATATCAGTTATTTAGCTGGAAGCAGTTTTGTTTGTGGTATACTAAGTAACGGTGAAAACTGGTGAAAAGTCAACCAAGCAAGATTTATTATATTTTGGTTCATATCAAGTTTTAATTTCTATTTCTCAATTATTAATCCAAAAACTAAAATAATGGTCATTGAAAACACCTGAATGAAATTTGATTATTTAATCAAAATTTTAGAATTAGATATGTTGCTACACAAAAAATTATTTTGGAATAATTTAATTTAACTAATCAATGTTTCCGATACTTATAACCAAGTAGATACAAACGTGTAAGATTCACTGTTTTCTTTGAGTTACAAATTATCAGAAAATATGTAGTATGCACAATTATGATTATCAAAAATTTATTTTTGCTCACAACAGAGTTGTAGCTAGAATGTAGACCGAATGTAATTAATTGCCTCAAAAACTTCAGTGTACAAACACCAATTTATCTTGGAGCGACAACTATGAAAAATTTCCAGTATTGGCCAATTTCAAATATCCAATTTAACAAATATCCCAGGAGTTCTGTGTTTAGTATATGAATTCCAGTAAAATTAGGTTTTGTACCTTTTGGGACGTTCTAGTAGTTTAATAAAAGAATTGACGATAAAGATTTAAAAATAATGTCTTACCCTTTTATAGACGGAAGATATTTCTCTATAGAAATACTCAAATATTTTTTAATACGAAGTAGTAATTTGACGAGAAATTTCACTCTTACCTCACAGGTTTGAAGGAAAGAAATACCACCCTGATCACACTTCGAGCACCTTGTTGTTTTTTCATGACAAAATCCAGATCTTGTCTGCTTGGTTTGATAAACTAGTAAGTGATCTAGTCGATCGTATCTTAATTCGTTTAGGAATGTGGATGGTCTTCCTCTTTGGTACGTTACTTTACCTCTGCTAGTAATGCTATTTCTGAAGCTTTTTGTTTATATGTGCAAGGCTCAATCGTTAAGGTTCAAGTTTAAAGTTCAACTTTTACGGTTCAAGGTTCAAACTTTAAACTTCAACGATAAATTCTTACAGTTTAAGGTTTACAGTTCAAAGATCCCGTTCACTGTTCATTATAGTTCACGTTGAAAGATAAACAATAAGATTTTCACAATCCAAGTTCAAGTTTAAAGTCCAAGATTTAAGGATCAAGTTTCACGATTCAAGATAAAAAATTCAATTTACAACGTTTAATGTTCATAGTTCACTGTTTACGTTTCAAAAATTAATATTGAGATTTAAGGTTCAATTTTCACTGTCCATGAGCCACACTTAATGGTCAAAAGATAGATTCCCAAGGTTGAAGCTGAAAAGTTTATTTTTGATTATCAAGGTGCAAGGGTCAGAGTTCAATGTTCGCTGTTCAAGATTCAAGGTTCATTGTTGGAGTTTCATGGTTCAAAGACGCATGGTTCAATTTGCATAGTGTAAGATTTGCAGTTCCTTGTTCAAAGTTCAGAATTTAAAGCTCCAGGATTAAGGTTCAAAAATGATTTTTCATGATTCGAAGTTCAAGGACATATCCTAGTTTATCATTTACGGTTCAAGGTAAAAGATAAAACCTTTAGGATTCAAGTTGAAGCTTGTGGTTTAAGGTTCAGGGATCAACTTTCACGGTTTAAAATAAAAGATTTGATTTACAGCGTTTGATTTTCTTAGTTCAATGTTTACGGTTCAAAGATTAGGATTTAAGATCTAATGTGTAAGGTGAATAGTTCAATCTTAATGGTTCAAGAGACATACTTCATGATTCCAAGGTAGATTATCACGGTTCAGGGTGAAAAGTTTGCTTTTTGCGCGTCAAGATTCTAAGGCCAGAGTTCAATGCTCACGGTTCAAGAGTCAATGTCCAATGTCGAAAACTGTGATACGAAGATACATGATTTAATTTTCATGATTCAAGGTTTACAGTTCACAGTTTACAATTCAAGGTTTAAAGTTCAAAATTTAAGACTTCAGGATTAAGTTTCAATTTGTTATGGTTCAAGATTTACGGTTCAGAGTGCAAGGACATATTATCACTGTTTAAGGTTTACGGTTCATTGTGTAAATTCAATCTTCGCGGTACCAGGGGTACGATTAAAGGTTTTGGGTATAAGATTAAGATTCAAGGTTTAGGAATCAATCTCCGCTGTTTAATAAGCACGGTTTAAGATTCAAAGTTTAAGGTTCGTAGTTCGTGGTTTATAGTACAAGTTTCATGGTTGATGGTTCAAAGTTCATTTACGATTTTTACAGTTCAAAGTTTTATGCTTTAGGTAAAAGGTGTAACCTTGCTTGAAAGTTGAAGGTTTGAAATTCAATCTTCATGGTTCAAAATCCAAGATTTAACTCTTTAGCCTCGTAGTTCGAAGGTTTAAGATTCAATTTTCATGGTTCAAGGTTTACAGTAGAAAGTTCAAGATTCAAGATTTAAGATCCGGTAGAATTCCCTCTGTTATTCTTAGATAACGCAATTTTTGAAAACATCGTAGAAGAGACCAATATCTAAGCGCAGCATAAAACCATTAATTTAAATTTTACAGTGGATGAACTTTCTGTTGTATTGGGTGCTTTGCTGCTTTTAGGCTATGATAAGTATCCTAATAAGTGAATGTTTTGGAATGGTAATGATGATGTGCCAAAGATATTACAAAACAGTATAGGATTGAAACACTAATAAGAAATTTACACTCTAATGATAATTCGACTCATGATGGCATCAGACTTTACAAATTGCAACCATTTATAAGTAAGTTGAAGGAAAACTTTATAAAACACGGAGGACTGGAGCAAAGTATATTGATTGATGAAAGTATGATACCATACTATGCAAAACAATATATGAAAGGTAAACCTATTAGGTATGGTTTAAATCTGGTCTTTTTGTACGAGTGAGGGATATATGGTTTGTTTTGATATTTATACCGGAAACAATATCGGATATAACAATTTTAACAAATTTGGTCTAGGTGGCAGTATTGTGTGGTTTCTTATTGAAAAAGCAAAAATTCCTTAGAGTGAAGGTATAAAATTGTTTTCGATAACTATTTTACAAGTGTACAAGAGCGTTGTTCGTTTCCCAGCCGAGAAACCTATTCTTTTTTTGGCAATGATGAGTTATTGGTGGTTCAATGGAAAGACAATAAAATAGTGTCAGTGGCGAATACTATATCAATATCAATGATGTTGTAGGGAAACTAAGACTAAAAATTAGTTTCACAACCTAAAATGATTTTAAATTACAACAAAGGTATGGGTGGAATCGACAAGTTAGATGGTCTGGGTGCTTCGTACCGATCAGAAATTAGACAACGCATATGATAGTGGCCAATATTTGCGTTTTTATTAGACACTACTGTAGTAAATGTTTGGTTACTAATGAAAGAGTTACGTCCCAATAATTCTGGTGGTTTGCCGCTGCTACAGTTTCGAAGTATACATATTTCATAACAACCAAAAGAACAGAAGAAGAAAAAGATTGTTGCAATTTTCTTTTAACTACAGATTAAAAAATTTTGTTAAAAAATGAAGCTTCAAGAGCCTTTTCAGATTTCAAAGGAACGTCAAAGACTTTTTGCAATGATTAAATGAATGGATGCCACAATCTTTATTAAGGGAAAAAGAGAGAAAACCCAAATCCTAGTTGTAAAGCGAAAAAGATAGTTCCAAAGGGATTTAATGCTTTTCGGTAAATAAAAAAACAATAGACATATAACACTATTTAATTAGGCTCAATGTATATTTATTACACACCTAAAAAGAAAGCAAAACATAGAACAAATATATGGTATATTTATAATAAGTTATTCTAATTATAAAAAAAATGAAAATCCCTTGAAGGCCTTCATAACAAAGTTAATTATCAAAGAAATTTTAAATTACGATAATTAGAGAATCATCGGAATCTGTATCTGATTATAGTGATTTGCATAGAATTCTTAGTTAGGGCTAAGTTAATAATGCGTACCTACAGGCTCGGTAAAGTAGCACACGCGCTGTGATTTCCATCATATACAGATTTCAACACTACTGAAACTGCATGGAGGTGTGATAATTCGTTAAAAATAGCGGGAACAAATGAGGTAAAAAGATACATATCAAAGGGAATTTTAGATGATAATAAAATAAATTGCGGAATTAATTAATAAAAATCCAATATAACGAAAATATTGTAACTTAACCAAAAGTAAATATTTAATTTTAAGACAATGTACAGGGTAATTCAAAAATCATACAGAATGTTTGAAAATAAATTGTTATCACATAACAAGATCGGTAAGTACAGCAATACCAAGCATACAATTTGATAATGTTGGCCATATAACTGGATATTCCGATACAGATAGACGATGCAAGAATTGCGAGAAAAAAGCAATTTTATCAGTCTCCTTTATTTTTACAGGAGAATTGTTGTTTCATTACTTTCAGTACTACAATTTTTAATGGACCCAAAGCAAGAATGTAGTATAATATTATATATTGCCATTAAAATACAACTATTAAGGTCGTTTATCGTATCCTAATTCTGGTTATTCCAGTCGCCATATTTCAAATTTCTTTGCGTCATCGCATTGGTGACCCCATCTATCCATGTTCTACGAGGTCTTCCTCTACGTTTTCTTTGGGTAGGATTGCAGTCTAGTAACCATCTATAGTCTCCCATTCGGCGCACGTGTCCATACCACCTTAATCTTTTAGCGTCAATTATATCAAGAACAGTGGTGTCTAAGTTCATTCTTTCCCTAATATTTGTATTGTTAACTCTATCCTGTAAGGTAAGCCTGCAGTACCTTCGCCAGTATCCCATTTCCATTGCTAGAAGCCTTTCTTCCATTTGCTCTTTGATTTCCCATACTTCAGCTCCATATGTAGTTATACTTTCTACAATCGTTTTATATATTCTTATTTTAGTTGATGACCTAATCTGAGTACTCCACAATACTGAATCTAATTGTTTCGTTACTTGTTTTCTTTGTCTAATTTGGTTTCTCTGTCTCATTTGTGCCTTCATTTGTGATCGTTACACCAAGATATTTAATATGACTCAACTCCTTTTATAAGTCCTTGATTTAACACTAAATCTAAATATTTCCCGCCACAGTATTTTCAGTCTTATCCGTGTTGATTGTCAGCCCCCTTTAGGGTATTCATCATCAATTTTTCGTAGCTTCGTTTATGATTAATTGATCATCAGCGGAATGTAGAGTAAAGAGTTTTTCGCCATGAACGTCGATCCCCATGTTCCTACAGGCGTGTCTTCAGTGGATTAATGCTGAATTTATGTATATTTTAAAGAGAGTAGGTGGTATAGAGCAACCTTGTCTTAGCCCTTTGGTTATTGGAAACGCATCAGATAGCTTAGAACCTATTTTAATGCTACCAGTAATATAACGCTTTCGCTGCTTGGACATATATGGGACTGACACCATTCTGTAATAGCGTGGGCCAGAGCTGATTAAAGGGAACATTATCGTATGCCTTCCTAAGATCTATAAACACTAGATGTGTCTAAAAACTTCTTGCCATCCTTTTTTCTATGAGTTGTCTTAAGGAGAATATATTATCAATGCAGGATCGCCCCGCACGGAAACCATTTTATTCTTTTGTATCTTCTATTTGGTTTTTAATTCGATTTTTAATTGTTTTCCCTTACAATCTTGAAAGGGAATTGGTGTCACTTAATTCTCGATAATTCCATGATATCTTTCTGTGACCCTTTTTGTGGAGATTGGATATATGTGCAGTTTTCCACTCCGATGGAAGTTTCTCACCTTTTAAAAACCAGTTGAAGACATAGGCCACAAGTTCCAAAAGTAAGTCAGTTCCGGCCTTAAGAAGTTCAACGGGAATTCCACTAGGATCTAGCGCGCACCCATTTTGCATAGTTTTAAGAGCGTTTTTGAGTTCAGAGACGGAGATTTTGTCTTCCTCTGTCAATGTTACATTGAAGATATCAATCTCGTCGTCATTATTTATTATTTTTAAGTAGTTTTTGATAGTATTCTTTTCATTGCCTAAAAGATATTAAACTGACGGGAACTGTTTCTTTTTTATCTGTTCTTAGTAATTTTAATGTTTGCCATGCTTCTGTAAATTTGCGTCCCCCAATGTTTTCTTCGATTAATCTACAACTTTGCTTCCATGCCTCGTTTTTAGTTTTTATTATTGTCTTCTTTACTTTGACACAACCACGTTTATAGTAATTTCTGTCTTCTACATCATCGGTTGATAACCATTTCTCATATGCTTTCTTTTGTCTTGAACTAATTGTTCGGTTTCTTCATTCCACCGCCATCTTTATTTTTGTTAACTTTCTGGGGCTTTTCTTCTAGTCCTTCTTTTGACGCTTCTTCTACACATTTCATTATGTTGTAATTCATTGTCAGTCCATCTGTGTACGGCACGTGGCTTAATTTAGCACTCAGTCTAAGTCGATATAGGAAAGCTGTTGGTTCATTCTGCAGACTATCCAAATTGAATCGGACGTTGTTTATAACATGCGTCTTATCGTCCTTGTCATCGTTGTCATCGTTGTTAACAAAGGTGCTCCAGGGGAAAAATATCTTTGATCTTGGTAAATAGTGGTCAGTACGACATCCTGCATTTCTGTGCATGAATTTTATTCTGGAATTTTTTTTACTGCTAACAAGATCGATTATTGATTTTCTTTGCAGAGTAGATTGAATCGAAGTAAATTTATGAATATCTTTATGTTTAAAGAATCCATTTTTGATTTGTAATGAATGTTGACAACATATTTCTATCAGTCGACTACAATTATCGTTAAGATCATTTTCTCCATATGGTCCTACAACCGGATCATTTGTTTTGGATCCAACGTGTGCATTAAAGTCTCCTAATATAATGATTTCTTTCCTGCTACCAATTGTGTCTACAAGCTGGTTCAAATTGTCGTCGTGGTCGTCCTTAACTGTATTTAACTCGTCATTAATTTCAATTACTACCACTTCATATCCCTTCAGTTTAAGGTCAACTTTGATCAATCTCTCATTTATGGGATTCGAGCTCTTAATATTTCGTGTATTGGAGATCCATGGCTTAAGGTACGTATTGGACGATTTGAATAAATGAAGGTACTTCCTTAAGTGGTTTTTTATTTTTTTATTTAATTTTCTCGACCGGTTTCGTTCGTATGAACATCCTTAGGAGTAACTGACAATTTGTTTCCTGAGGATGTTCATACGAACGAAACCGGTCGAGAAAATTAAATAAAAAAATTAAAAAACACTTAAGGAAGTACTTTCATTCATTCAAATCATTTTAATATTTCGCGCTAGTTGGTTTTTAATGAAAATTGAGACGCCTGCTCTCGTTCTGCTTGTTATATCAACACCACTATATAAATGCATGTAATCGTATATTTGCATTTTGCATTTTTTCTTGGTTTCTGTGACAGCTACAATGTCCATGTCAAAGCGCTTTATTTCGTTAAGTAATTCATTTTGCTTGGTGCTCAAACCTTTTACATTCTAGGTAGCAATGTTTATTGTCCGTTTTCGTTCGCAAAGTCTATTGCATCCGTCCGGCTGATTTCTTCTACTAGGATTTTTAGCGTTTTGAACTTTTTCCAAGAGCAGGGGTGCTGGTCCTACGTCTAAACCTCCAACCCGAAAAACCAGGTTGTTTTCTTTTAGTAGTAGAAATGTTTTAAAAGAAGTCTGATTTGACCAAACTAATCATTTTATCGATAAACAACTAACTTAGAGACGATGAGAGAAAATGTAGCAAATTTTTTTGTTTAAAATGTAATATACTCGTAGGTTTACACCCTGAGATATGTTTCATAAGTGAATACCTCCTGACACGTAAACAGCAAACAAAGAAACAAGACAGAAATATCTATTAAATCAAACAAGAGTCGTAAAAATCGTTTACTAACTACTAATTTATGTAGAGACACACTGTATATCAGATCGTAATTTTCTTTTATAAAATAACAAACAACTAAAAGTACTTTCCATACAGAAGTCTATTTAATTACAAAAACTTGATTAGCTAAAAATGTTCCTGCTTTGTTTAAAACAAACACCCTGAAGCAGCGGCACACGAGATTTTTTTAAATTTAATTAACTCGGGTAGAATATTTATGTTACAAATGGTAGTCACACGTCAATTTATTTTTTATTCTGGGACGGGTCGTGCATTGTAACATTTATGGTTTTGCTGAGACTAGAACGTCGGCACGTACGTGAAATATTCAAAAACGTTTTTTTGATTTTGACGTTTGATGCGTTTGATCTCCTCGGGTCTGACAGGATAATCCTCAACCTTCATCCAGTTATATTACAAGTGCCTAGTATTCAAAACCATCTAAACTGTCCCATTGTTAACATTAATGTCTAGAAAATTGAATTTGCTAGCAATTTTAGATATTGCTTTAGTGGAGACCTTTGTATGATTTCGCGATGTTGCAGACTCAGTTACAATTTGCCATTACTAAGAAAATTGCTTGTATATGCAGCATGAGGGTGATATGATTGAATTTCATATACAAAGCATGACACAGAAAGTTAATATCGAATTTAAGTTTAAAGTTGGGCTCGGCGCGCGGTGCGCATATTGCAGACGGAGCCCCCAATGCTGTTAGTGTAATGTCGATATCTTTTTATGGGAGCAGTGTGACGTCGCTTCCACCCCCGGGCAGTTGCACGGCAAGACGGTAAAATAGCGATGTCTATGTTAATGTGTCAGTTTATCTAAGTAGCGGCTTGGTGTCAGCCGGTTACAGGGTAAAATCAATACGCCGAATAAGCCATACACCACCTTACGCAAGCCTACCGAAAATTTAACCTTTGCAGATGAACGAAATGTGTTTATTTCCTTCATTATAATAAATTCCGACAATAAAAGGGAGCAACTCTGCCAGCAAAAATTCAATTCATTTACAAAATAGACCTTGTTAGAACGATCGATGACAGTAAAATTTATTGTGTTATCCGGAAAAATTGCGAAAAGTCCTCATTTCTGTGGGATTTTGTAGGTTCAATATAAATTTCAATAGAAGAACTCGTTTTGTGAAGGTTTTACTAACCTAAAATTCTGATTTATTTTTGACCTTCGTCAAACATAAAAATACTGTAATAAAAGATAATATTTTGATAGATATCGGATACAGGGTTTAAAAAGTGTCAATAATAATGTAAAACTTCATTTATGCACAATCGATCAAGTTGATTTGAACGTTTGTAATAATAAAGGTCTTGTAGGAAATGGAATTGAAAATACATCTGACCTAGATTTTCCTTGATAAACATATTTGCTTGTTTTTTGAAATGTTTTTACCATTGTAGTATACAAGCAGATTAATGATTTTATTATTCCCAATGTTTTTCCATAACTTAGCGTGTTATGTTTGTCAGATTTAAATATTTATTTATTTCACCAATTTGTCTAGTAATGTGTAACAAATGAGGGCTATATTAACTGGTACTAGGCGTTACGCAACAGAATTGTGGTTCAATAATAATCGAGTACGATACAAATACTACAGCATTGTTAAAACACCTCGTTAAAGTTATAATTTCTCTTACCGTTCGCTTCTTTATTAAATACGCGTTTTCTGAATAAATAGATTAAATTACACCTGGACCAGTTTTACCTACTTAGTTTTGTTTTGTAATTCAAGGTATAGTTTCTGTATTATACCTTGATCTCTATTCTATTCTGTGTTTTAGTAACGTCGTGCTTATTTGATGTTAATGCTACACAAATATTTGTAATGCGTGTTACCCTATTTTCTACCTCTGAGCTGTTTCTCTAACGCTGAACAACCATGTAGTAGTTACTATGATATTCCGAAACTTAACTACAATTTTTGTTCTGTATACTTGCCAATATAAACCAACAGTTATTGTTTTGATTTAATCAACAAACCCACCAAATAAAGCCATTGAAATTTATGTAACTGTAGCTAATTAAGAAATTATGAAAACTAGTCATTGACCCAGATGCGATTGCTAACGTTTCACGTTATCATCAAGAAACCACAACAAGCTCCAAATGATGTTACAGAATGATTACAAAAACAATTAAAGGGCTTCATAGGTGAGTCATCTCTATATGCATTAGTTAACGAGCAACCTGACTTTTTAATACATTAGAATTTAAAGAAACCTGTTTTGTAATGCTAAAATGACTTACCTTAGGTCGCACGTGTCAAGACAACTTTAACATCGATCAGAGAGTACGAGCAACTCATTAATATCAAATCTGTAACACGATTGAGATTTTATGACCAAAAACAACAAATAAAAATTATTCAGTTGGGCGCCATCGGTTTCTTTATAAAAAACTGGAGGAAGACAACAGCCGGAAGAATCGAAATCTTGTTATTTGGCAAACAGTAATTTTATTATTTTAATTCATAAATGCGTTTTATTGTAATAGTATAGAGAGCTCTTTATTTCTGGGGTACTTATTTGTGGTTCATTTAGTTCTATATTATCTAACAAAAAACTCTATTTTCTGTCAATACTGATTTATTTTCCGTCTGTCATTACATTATTCAAAAAAAACTTTTTTTTACACCACCTATCTTGTTTCTCAATTAAATTTTACTTTTATGGTCTTGGCTTACTTTTTTTTTTATTTCATTTTTTATCCCCTTTTAATACCCTTCCATTTATCCAGATTTTGAGCATTCTAAAATCGCTTAAAATTTTGATAAATCTCAACTTAGCTAATTTATTATTTTATTTTTTTTAACCTTTATTTCAATTGACAGTTTCTGATCTTGACACTTGCTAACTTGACTAACTAATTTGACATTGACATTTATCAATTATTTACAATTGTCATTTTTGCCACTTTTAAAATGTCAATTTGACATGAAACCTACTTTAAAATTGAACTAACTTCAAACGCTTAACATTTTAATAATTCAACATCTTTTTAATTTCTTTTTACTTTTCCTTTATTCAACAATCTATCTACCATTCCCGCAACATCTATACCAATATCTTAACAAGTTTCTAATAGCATTAATTCTACATCTATTCTTTAATAATAAAAATCATCATAATAACTTTCCTCCCTTCCTCACTAAACTAACTTCAATATCATCTTTTATCTCTTCTACTTCTTTTATTAATCATATTAAAACTTTACTTTTAACATTATAGTTCATCTTTTGTATTATATCATCATTTACTTATTAATTACTTCAATAATTCATATCATATTCATCATTCCTTTTAATAATACATATTATGTTTTTATATCATCATCATATATCTTTTAACAACATAACACATCAATTCATATCATCATATATTTTATAACACAACTTAGCTTTTTATATTATCATCATATACCTCAATAACACAAATTATCTTTTTATATTTACACAAATCCTCAGTATTTCAATCTATAATTGCATAATATTTTCTTCAATATTTTATAATATCTTTAACACATTCATACATCATTCACACCACTAACCTTTTGACCAATTTCAAACTCTGTCTTTCGTTTAATTTTCTTTTCTTGCTTCTTTTGATATTTTAACATTGAATTTTGTAATCTTTTTTTTAACTTGTTTAATCATTTCTTCAAATCTTTCTTCCCTCCCCTCTTCAATTATCCACGGTCTCTCTGGAAATCTTCTTTTTATCAAATACTCTGGAGTTTCTCCACTGACTATATTTGGAACTTGATTGACTATATCTTCAACTTTGTTTACGTGTTTAGCCCATTCGTAAAAATTTTATCACCTCTTGTAAGAATTTTATACATTCTTTAACTTTCTTTCGCCTCCTGTATTTATAATTTCTTAGTTTTCTTCTTAATTCAGATTTTAAATTCAATACATATTTTGTAATCGTGTCGTTCTGTCTTTCCATCTTTATCGTATATTTCTTACCTTCCTTGAACTTCTTGTATCCTGTTCCCTTATTTTTCTTTTTCGATTTATTTTTACAGTTTCTTTTAGATTTTATTCCTTCCCATAATTTATTTTCCACGATCATTCCTTTTATTAGCTTTTCTTCTATTCTTCTTAGTTTATTTTGCCATCTCATAGCATATTTTTCTCCACTTCTTTCCATTGATCTATCATATTGTCCGTTACCAAATTCCATCATAATTTTTTTTTCTAGCACAACTCCAATAATTTTCCAAAAACATTATCTTAAATTCCTTAAAGCATTTCATTTCCGTTATATGTATCTCCAGCCACGACCTTGCTTCTTCTACCAATGCACTCCTAATGTATGACAGTTCATCTTCTCACGTGAATTCTTCTTTCATCACTTTCTTTATTTTTCTTATTTCATTTTTTATTTCTTCTATGAAGGCTTTTGGATGTATCTTTTCCATTATATGTAATTTCACTTTTTTCATAATATATTGTAATTGTATCTGTTGTGTTTTTATCTCTCCCATTGTTGTCTCCACTTCTTCAATTTTATCATTGTTTATATTTTTATATATATATTTCTTCACACTTATTTGTTCGTTATCTATTCTAATAATTTGTTTGTTTAATTCACTTAACATTTCTTTGGTTTCTGTTTTTATTTCTTCTTTCATTTCTTCCATTTTTTTATGTAGCTTCGTACTTGTCCCGATCATATTCTTGTGACACTCATCTAATTTTTTATTTAGATTTGTATTTGTTTCCATTAGATTTTCATTTATACTCATCTTTGTTTCATTTATACTCATATTCATTTTTTTATAAGTCATCCATTTTTTATTTAAATTTATATTTGTTTGATGTGCACTCATCTTCATTTCATTTATATTCATATTTATTTGTATTAATCTTGATTTAGATCTTGATTTTCGTTTATCCTTACATTTGTTTGTTCCGATTCAACATTTTTTTTATTTCTATACCACTGTTACCACTGTTGTACGTGGTCATGGGGTATCTCAGTCTGTCGGTGAGGATTCTCTCAAACATCCTATCTAAGACGAACAAATCAATGGGGAGGCAGAAAAAGGGACAGTGGTGGTTTTTGTTGGGCAATGCGGGCGGTTTTCTAGAAGGTCGGAAAGTGGCCGCAGCGAAGACAGCTGTCAAAGATGGTTTTGGATGGTAGTTGGCGGAAGGCTCTCCGAGAGAGAGAGAGAGAATCCTCGCCGGGAGTGAAGGTTTTGCTGTTACTTCCACCTTGATGGGACGAAGAATATCCAGGGACTGTGGGTCAGGAAGCGGTTCCGGGGGGACTCTGTCCAAAGGTTTTTATTTCTGGATCGCGTCGTAGACGCGAAGGAAGTGGTGTTGGTCGAAACAGGGGTCGTCCGGAGATTTAAACAGATTGACAAAGATGTTTGTAAGACCTGATTTTTGTTGAGTTTCTATGGTTATCTGGCCGTTGTGTACAAAGAGATTGTTTTGCTTCCTGCAGCTGGTCGTGGTTCGAAGCTTGTTCCAGAATAGACTTACCTGTCTGTGATCTAGGCTAGAGCAGAGCTTCGATCAGCGCGCTTTCCGGTGCCTCGCTACCTGCAACCGGTTGAGTTGATTCCAATGCGTCTTGATCAGAGCACCACGGGTTCTAGCGAATTCTCTGTAGAGCCTGCGTTTTTCTTTTATGAGTCAGACTATGTTTCTTGGTAGGAGCGGACCATCGGCGTTGATGGATTTGACCTGGACTGTGTCTTGTATGGTGGGGTGGTAAGGCTGTGAACGGCAGCCTCGATTTTGGGGACGGTAATCAGGGGCGAATGGATTGGGAGGTTGCCGGTGACGTGAGTCCGGAAAGCATCCCAGTCAGCGCGTTTTCAGTCTCTGTAGGTGATAAAGCGTGGATTTAGTGCTGGTGATGGAGGTGGCGAGCGATGGCGGCTGAAATTGTCGAGTTGTCGAAGGTATAGACCAATTATGATAATTGACTTAGAAAACTAAACTTCAATTTATCCTAGGGGATTTTGTGGTTTCATTTATGAGTCTTCTTTGTAATTTAGGTATTAATTGACTACACGAGGAATAAAATTAATTTGTTGAGTTAACACAACCACATTTTTGTACAGTAGACATAGTTAGTTGCTGTCGTATTCTTTATGTTTATTTTTAAAAACTCAAAACTATTATTTTTGTAACCTAATCTTTATGTCTTATTTTGCTCAATTTTTATGCGATTAGGTTAATTTTTTTCTAAATGCTCAACAAAGTTCAGAGAATAAGATAAGCTTAAAATACAAATTTTAATTTTCTTGGCTTAGGATACCTCAAGGTATTTTTGCGTTATCTTAAAAGTCTACGAATTAAAAACAAAACCAGCCAAGTTATTGAAAAAAAAAAGATTTAGAGAATTAGAGTAATAATAAACACACTGTTGCCAGCACAGTGAAGCGCAGTCATAACTCATAAATGTTGTAAATCTTCAGATTTGGAAATATATAGCCTGCTGTGGCAACAGTGACTGCAGCTGTTCTTTACCCTCTTTTTCTCCATTTTGATAAAAATTAGCTCAATGTTGGTTGATGATTTTTGCCTGTATGGACAAAATCATGCCCTAAAGCAAAGGTTTCTCATTTCTACCATAATTTATGTGTGATTTGTTTGTTTTTAGCCATTTAAGGTTTATCTCTTGAGTTTTTCAGTTGTCAGCTTGATGTATCCAACATGGCTACCATTTATGGTGAGTTTCTTCTGATTTTGCTGCAAGAGGTACTTGGTTTCATCCATGAAGTACAGGTTTACCAAGTCCGTTTACAGTTGCAGAAACGTGGACAAATGCTACAAGTGATTTCTTTAACCATCAATAGATCTGTGGTTGCAAAATCATGTGACATTAGTGCTTCATTTGAAAATACTCGCCTATTATTATTTTTACTGAGTAGAGTGTCTTTTCGTGGTGAGTGTCATGTTTTTACTTCTTAATTACAATGCTGCACTTGAAGTATTTTACAGGAAACATCAATGTGTTAATCAAAACAGACTCGACATATCTTGGCAAAACGTAGCAATTGTATCCAAACTTGTTGTCTTTGACAGATTAATCCACCGTTTATCAATTTTATATTCTCCAGGGTATCATTTCAAGTTCTAACCGGTTGATCTACTGATCTTTTTGTTTGTACTCTTGCATTCTGTGTGTTTGCACAGGTCTGTCTTCTCCTACCCAGGTGTCTAAACCACTTAAACCCTTTGCCCAATTTTGCTGTTCATGAGTACCTTTAGATATTTAAATATTTTTGGATGAATGGCACTGGACGTAGCATATTTTCTTGTTAGCGGCAAACTTTTGAAATTTCTGTTTTTAAATAAACTCAGAATTGCTTGGTTGAGTTTTCCTTTGTACTAAACAGCTTTCTGCTTTTTCCAAATCAATAAATGCTAAGTTTGCCTGATCCTGAATATGTGGTCTTGGATACTCATACCTTTTTTACTCTATCTGTTCCAGTTGAGATTCAGTGACTTGCCTAATAAGTCGTTTGCTCGTAAACTTTAGAAAATTACTAATTAGTGTATTATTTTGTATAGTCTGATTTATTTTCACTCTTCTTCTATAGTACAAATCAAATCAAATCAATTTAGGTCTTTAGCCTTAAATATTTATTTCGTTTTTACGTGTCCTTTTCTTTTATAAATATGCTATCCTATATTAGAAAATTACAAAAATTTATAAGCTAATACCACATAGAATGTAGGAACTTTCTTATGTTAGTAACCTTTGCCATTTGGTACTCTGCTTGGTTTGTATTGAGTTCTACTGTGCTGACAATTCAAAACACTCAGGGGAAGAAAACAGCAGTTTATTCATTAGTAATGTAAGCAATCTCTAGATATGTTAAGCTTGGGGCTTCAATCCCACAGTTTCCATTAAGGGTTTTTTGTCAGATGGCGCAGAAATAGACAAAGCAAACAGATACGTGTAAGCTAAAGCAACATCACCAGCATTAGAATACATGATGCACAAGAAACAGTCTAGCTTTTTTTTGGAATGATATTATTCATGCACATCCAAACAGAGTTAATCATCAGAGGATGTTTGTGTTGGTAAAATCAACATCGAACCGAAATGTCGAAGCCACCCTATATCTAGGCTTCACTTTATAATTTACTATTAACTCAATAGAGAAAGAAATGTTTGTTCATTGATTTTTTTTTATAAGATATTCAGGTCTTAATTGTTGTATATCTAACAGCTCCATTTATTAAAATTCTAAACTTTTTTTATATTAAATAATAGTTGAAATCAGTACACCCTATTTGTATCTCTTTGATTTCTCATTTCAAAGTTAAAGCTAATGATTTAAAAGATTTAATTTACCACATAGCATTCAAATAAGTTAATAGAGCAAAATAATTCTTTACTCAATTTGCCTTTTAATTAAGTAATGCAAATAAATTTTTTAATGGAGAATCTCGTATAACGTAATATTCTAATAAACCCTTAAATACGATTCCTGACAGGAGAACCTAAAATGGAATGGAAATGAAATCTAAGAGAATCTTAACAACCTCTCCATTATTCTATTACAAGATAGGGATCGAGATTTAACCAGTCTTCTGTGAATAACACTATTTAAGGTCAGCAAGCAGCACAAACAGTCACCAAGTCAAATTACGGGGTTACTCGTTTGTTCATGTAATTAAACAATTAGGTATGAGCAGGCCTACGAAGATTTGGGTTACAAAGTTCTACACCCTACACAGATCCTTGTGTCACACCTCTAACGATTTTCATAATAGCAAACGACCACGTACACCTCGTAAAAACGCTGAAAGGGAAGCAATGTTCTAGATAATGCGCAATTCTGGGATAAAGTAATCAGTAAAATGCTAAGATTTAATATGTGTAATGTTGAGTTTACATTAATGTAAACTTACGTAACCATGAGTTACCGTAACGATCTCGTGGTTGCTTTCAACTAATTGAAATTCAGATAATTGTTAAGCACATTTTGCTTTAGTACCTATTTGCTATACAGAGCGCAAGATAATTTAAAGTAACGTTGTTTACACAGATTCTGCAATTTTTATCTGCAGCAAAGTTAATAAATAAACAACTTTTTCAGCATTTTATCAAAACGAAAGATGCGAAATGTAGGTAATCGTTTTAAGAGCTAATATTTAGTTGCCAGATTTTTGTTTGCTGAGCTCAAATATGCATATGCAGTAAATAAACTGTTTGAGGGTAAGACGTTGTATTTAATTCGTGCTCCTTTAAATCCTGTTAAAAGCCACTCTTATTATATGAATTCGTCACTTTGATCCCGAAGAGAAACCGCAAGAAACATTCACATTGAAAACTTTACATATTTGCCCATTAAATGTAACAATGATTTTCTACACGTATTACGATAAGTTGTTTCCTAACTTCTAAGAACATATCCTGGAGAAATCTCAATCTTTTGACGGTTTACTAGTATTTATTACTATATAAATTGCAGTTATAAAATGGCCGTTCTATTCTACTATTTTGATACCATGTAGTTTTCATTCTTTAGTCACTAGTATCAAACATATCGCACTATCATTTTATCAAGGTGCATTTTAACTTTAAATCTACTGACTCCCTACACAAAATTGTCTTTATCAGACTTTATTTTGGAAATGTATAATCCAACAATGTTAATTTGCATAACTGCTCCATTCGTTTATTGTAACATGCTGCAAAATTTAAAAATAAACCAGAATTCCATGATTAACAATTCAGATGTTTTAAAGTCGCAATAATTTTCAATTTCTTTACATTTTCAAATTAATTTTCCTATTGAACTTAACCAAGTAAAGAATCTTACAGATACACTGGCAGAAACAGAATTTAGAAGTAAAACTGTTTAGAAATTATTGGAAAGATATGCAGGCTATGGAGATAGAAGTATTTGCTACATTAAATACGCGAATAACCATACTGTGAGTGTTATTTGCTATAAAATCCAAGCTAAAATCATACCAATGACTTGGTTAAAGTCTAAGGTTGGACTAGATTAAATTTCTAATACTAACATGCAAAATTGGTGTTGTCCGTTTATCTTTAGCTTGCGTCGTTACCATCATATTTCTCATAAAATTATCAAGCTCGCGTGGTTGAAGATGAAAAATCGTTAAAAGTATCACTTGAAATCTTTTACACATACTCTGCTTACACTAAAACATCCTTTTACATCTCTTAGTTTTGAATTGGTACCTAGGTCTTACTTACACTCCGTAAATACTCGGCATAATAACATGCTTACAATGCCTTATCATACATCGTCATTATTTCGAAGACGTTTTACATTCAATGCAGTCAAGATTTATAATTTTATTTATTGCGATGTAAACTTCAAATCACAGAAATTGAACGTTGAACCTCGATCTGTTAAAGCCGAACATTTAGCCTCCAATGGTGAAAATTGGTTCTTAAACTTTAATACTTGGATTTTTCGCCTTTAACCTTTGACCCAAAACCCTCAAACTGCAACCTTTAGATTTAGAGCCATGAACTTTAAACTGTGAACCTTAAACTATAAAAATTGAACCTTGAACGCTAGAACCATTTGGCGTGAACGTTAAATCATGAACATTAAACTATGAACATTGAACTCCGAACTTGCATCCAAAGCGCAAAAACTCTACTTTTCAGCCGAGACCGTGAAACTTTAACTTTAAACTGCAACTTTTAAATTTATAGCCTTAAACTTTGAGCTGTTAACCTTTAACTATGAAAATTGAATTTTGAACTCAAGAATCATGAGTCGTGGAAGTTGAATCATGAACCCTAAACTCCAAACTATGTACCTCGAAGCGCAAATACTCTCCTTAGTTGAAACCGTGAGAATTTAACTTTGGATTTTGAGAAGTTATCTTTAAACCCTGGAAAGTGAACAATGAACCGTGAAGTTTGAATCTAAATCCTTGAACTACAAACCCTAAGAATCGATCTCCGAACCACGTATCTTAAACAATAAACTTCAACCGTAAATTTCTAATCTTGAACTACAAATATTTAAACCTTCAATTTTGAAACTTGAACTTTAAAGCTTGAACCTTGAACATTGAACATTGAACATGAAACTTAAACTATAAAAATGTGATTTTAAACGGTTAAGATTTAACCTTAAACCCTGAACCATGAAAATCGAACCTTAAACATTAAACCTTGAATTTTACACCCTAAACCTTGAACCATAGAAATCCAACATTGAACTTCGATCTATTGAAACTGAACATTTTACCTTGAACGGTCAAATTTGTCCTTGAACTCAACTCTAATCTTTAGATCTTGGGCCTTTAACCTTTGAGCCATAAACTTTGAACTGCTACCCTTAAATCTAAACCTTTAACTTTGAAAATTGAATCTTTAATGCTAGAATATTGAATCATGAACATTAAACTTTGAACATTGAACTCCGAACTTGTACCTCGAAGTGCAATAACTCTGCTTTTTAGCTGAGACCGTAAAACTTTAACTTTTGAGACGAAAACTTTAAACTGTCACCTTCAAATTTAGAGCCTTGAACTTTGACCTGTAAAACTTTAACTATGAATATTGAACTTTGAACACTTGAGCCGTGAACGTTGAATCATGAGCCCTGAACTCCAAACCTCAAAGCGTAAAAGCTCTGTTTTTTAGCTGAAACCGTGAGAATTTAACTTTGGATTTTGAGGGATAATTCTTCAACCCTCAAAACTGAACAATAAACTTTGAAGCCTGAATCTAAAACCTTGAACTATAACCAGTGAAAATCGATTACTGAATCACGTATTATAAACTATTAATCTTCAACCGTAAATATCGAATCTTAAACTACAAATATTGAATCTTCAATCTTGAACCTTGAATCTTGAACTTTAAAGATTCAACCTTGAACTATAAAAATGTGATATTAAACCGTGAAGATTGAACCTTGAACCGTGAAAATCGAACCTTAAACCAGAAATCTTGAACTGCATACCATAAACTTTGAACCATAGAAATTTAATATTGAACTTCAATCTGTACAAATTGAACATTTTACCTTGAACGGTGAAATTTGTCCTTGAACGCTAATCCTTAGATTTTGCGTCTACGTTTTAAACCGTAAACCTTAAACTGTTACCCTTAAATCTAAACCTTTAACTATAAAAATTAAACCTTGAACACTAGATTCATCAACCTTGAACGCTGAATCATGAACATTAAACAGTGAACATTACACTCTAAACTTTGTACATTGAAACGCAAAAACCACTTTTTAGCTGAAACCGTAAGAATTTAACTTTGGTTTTTGAGGGGTGATCCTTAAACCCTGAAAAGTAACCAATGAATCTTGAAGCTTGAATTTCAAACCTTGAACCGTAAGCTGTGAAAATTTAATCCTCAATCACAAATCTTAGACCTTCAACCTTCAAGCATAAACATCGAATCTTGAAACACAAATATTAAACCTTGTACTTTAAAGTTTCAACCTTGAACATTAAACATGAAACTTAAACTATGACAATGTAATTTTAGGCCGTGAAGATTGAATCTTGAACCTTGAACTGTGAAACCCAAACCTTGAACCGCGAATCTTGAACCATAAACCTTGAATTTTTTAACTTTCAATCTTGAATTTTTTACATTAAACTTTAAAACTTGAATCGAACCTTAAACTAGAAACTACGAACCGTGAACATTGAACACAAAACTTAAACTATGAAAATCTGACTTTGAACTGTGCAGATTGAATCTTGAATCTTTACTTTTGAACCTTGAATTATCAATTTTAAAGCTTGAATTGTGAATATTGAACCTTCATCTGTAAACTCTAAACATTGACTCCTGAATCGTGGAAATAGAACTGTGAACCTTGAACCTTGACCTTAAAACGTTGAACCTTATACCGTAAACTCTGAACAATGAAAATCTAACATTGAATCTCAAATTGTGAAAACTGAACATTTTACTTTGAAACGTGATTCTTAAACTTTGAAAACTAATCCGTGAACCTTAATCCTTGGGTTTTACACCTTCAGCTTTTGAACCAATGGCCTTAAACTGCAAAACCTAGATCTTGAACCTTGGACTTTGAACTGTAAAGTTTGAGCCATGAAAATTAAACCATGAACAATAAACTCCAGAC
Source organism: Ignelater luminosus (assembly GCA_011009095.1). Lineage (NCBI taxonomy): Eukaryota > Metazoa > Arthropoda > Insecta > Coleoptera > Elateridae > Ignelater > Ignelater luminosus. The sequence continues at coordinate 142,383 of VTPC01090428.1, read as the reverse complement.
TTTAAACCACGCAACGTAAAAGATATAATATATCTTTTACCTGAGATCGTAAATCTTGAACTATGAAAATCTAACTTTGAATTTTGAAGCATGGTCCTTTAACTGCGCACACTGAGCAATGACGTTGAAGCTTAAATTTTAAACCTTGAACATCAAACCTTGGCAATCATACTTTGAACCCCAAACCTTAAACCGTGAACTTTGTAAATTGAACGGTTAAAATCTAAACTTGAGCAGTAACTATTCAACAATTCACCTTGAACTTTAAAGTCAAAGATTGGACCTTTTATGTTTGAACCATCAACAGTCAATGTTCCAACTTGGATCTTGAACCGTGAACATTAAAATTAAACACTTTATACTGAACTGTGAACCTTATACCATGGAAATAATCTAACTTTGAATAGTGGAAGATGAGCCATCAACCTAAACCGTAAGCCGTAAACTCCAAAAATCGCACAATGAACCAAGAACTTTAAAGTGTGAACTTTAACACTAAACGTTGATACTTGAACATTGACCTTTGGCCCTCGAATTTTGATGTGTGAATATGAAACGCTTTACTCTGAAGCGTAGACCTTGTACCGTGAAAGTTTAATCTTGAACCTTGCATCTTGCACCTTGAATCTTGAACTTTCAACCTGGAACCTTAAACTTTGATTTTGAAAGTTTTCCAAACTAGGAACGATGAACTTTCAACTTTGAATTATAAAAATTGCACCTTGAATATTGATTCTCAAACTTTGCATATTGAAACATACACTTTAAACCTCGTACCTCTGACGTTTAACATTGATCCTTGAATAGTTAAACTATAAATATTAAATCTTGAACGTTGCACCTTGAATCCTGTAGTTTCAAACTTGCAACTTGAACTTTGTGCCTTTAGTCTTGTACATTCAATCTTAAACCCTCCGCGTTAAGCGTTGAATCTTCAACCTTGAACATTGACCTTTCAACCTTGAACCTTCAACCTTGAACCTTCAACCTTGAACCTTCAACCTTGAACCTTCAAACTAGAACTTTTAACCTGGAACCTTCAATTTTGAACTTTGCACTTTGATCCTTGAACCTTGAACTTTTAACCTTGATCTTTTAACTAGTATCCTTAAACTTTCTGGAGTCTCTGAACTAGGAACCATGAACTTTCAACCGTGCCCCTTGAATTGTAAAAATTACACTTCTGGATATTGAGTCTCAAACTTTGCGCATTAAAATTTGTACTTTAAACCTTGCACCTTGGTTTTCTAACCTTAATCTTTGAACATTTGAATTAGAAATGATGAATCTTAAACGTTACACCTTGGATGATCTTGCACTTTGGAATTTGCACCTTGAGCTTTGTACCCTTATCCTTGTACCTTTAATGTTAAACATTGAATTTTGAATCTCGAATTTTCAACTTTCAACTTTGAACTTTGGACCTTCATCCTTCAACCTTGAACATCTAAACTTGAACCTGCAACCTTGGACCTTGCACTTTGAACCTAGAACCTTGAACTTTTAACTTTGATCCTTCAACCTGAACCTTAAACTTTGATTTTTGACTCTTTCCACTGGGCACCATAAACCTTATGCCTCGTGCCTTGAATTATAAAAATTGTACCTTGAAAAGTGAGTCTCAAAGCTTGAACCTTGGACTTTAAATTTTGAATGTTGAGTCTTCTTGTTTATGGTTGCAGTAAGAGCTTTTGACGCTTGTGTAGCTGCATAATTTTTGATTCAAAGCCTCTTAAGTTTCTGACAAGGAGGTAACTTCTTCGGAATGACGTTGGAGATTCCATTTGGACCAAATTCCATCTTTTTTTTTGATTACTCGAATGAGTTGTAGTATTTTTTCTGGTGACGTTGGTTGTTGGGGCTGTTTGTTGTGGCTGTTTGTTGTGGCTGTTTGTTGTCTGTATGGGCTAAAAGTGAAGGCCAAAGGTTTTATAAGTTCCGAGTTTTGGGAATTCTCAGATTTTTTAGATCAGTATTTAAAGGAATTGGCCAATGATAACCAGATTTCCTAAAAATTTTCATTTTTTGGGAATTCTAGTTTGGTTAACTTTTTTTAACTTAGTTTCTATTACGATTTATAGATTTTTCAAACTTTACATAAACGTTTGATAAAAATTGTTCTGATCTATGTAGCCATCCTGAGCACTTAAAAACATGTTAAGTGGTATTAATAGGTATGCTATTATTAAATATAAATTGATTTTACTTAGTGTTGATTGCGTACGCCAATTTAATTATTATTAATACAGACGTACATAAAACAATAACCAAAGATTAATTTTATTCCAACCCAGCGGAGATTTGTTCTATGTAATACACATTTTTTGTATTCAAATAAAAAACATTTCCATTCAACCAGCATCACGATTTATGTATGTTCAGAATATAATCCGTAGATTTACATAAAGTATTTGAACATTGTAGTAGTGCAAGTGGTATACAATAATATTAGAGATGAATCAAAAATCTAAAATCCATTAAAAATAGTTTTGTTTTTTAATTAATTATCCGCCAGTTTAACAGCAATAATTATTGAAATAATAAATACCTAGATGTCTGCTTGCAGAAACAAACTTTTACTTAATTAAATTTCCATTAAAAGAAATTCCAAACTACTTTTGTTCTCCTGTCAGGCTGTGTTTTCTGAAGTGAGGTTAATTAATGAAGAGTTCCTTTTATTTATTGATTGTATAACAGGAAATTTCAATCAATGAACTCTAATGAATACAGTAAGTTGTCTTTCGTGTAATATACTCCGTAAATGAATTTTTAACCGTTCCACCTAATTACAAGTTTTAATCTTTAAAATGGAATCTTGCCGCTTAAATAATTTCAGTCTATGCTGCTTGTTTAAAAAAATCCAATGGAAATCAATTGAACGTAATCAGAAAATTTTGTGATCTTACCGACCGCAATAAAAAAAGGAAAAAGAGAATTTAGAAAAGAGATACGATTCTTTCTTGCTTAATGGTCCTCTGGCATTGTCGCTTTTCGTAGGAATAAAAATGCCGGCAGCTTATTTCGGTGTTTTCGATTTCCATACCTTCCAAATATCCTTTGTGCCGGTTAGTTGGACCAGGACAAGCATTGGGGTAGCGAATCCTTTTCGTTAGGTGTTACGGCAGGGTTAAGTAGAGCGTGAATGCGATTGCCGTTCCCCGATATCGAGGGGGCTCTGCAGCTGAAGAACTCTGTTCTAGCTGAGAGCAATGCGATGTATCTGTCTGCGACAGTAATGGAGATAGCCCTACTAACGCGCCACTCGGGTATATGGCTCGTGATTTTGATATGGTTACGATGATATATCCATAAGAGATATCTAAAAGGAGCTTTGTTATTGTGAAATGTGAAACTACATCCTCGGGCGCTACTTAGACCCATTTAGTATAGCACGCGAGAAGTCTGTGAGTTTGAGCTTTTAACTAGAGAAGGTATGCGTTTACTTCACATAACTGAACTGGCTTGGAATCGGAATTCTCGTTTAAATAGGTTTAGTCCTAGCCCGTGGCCAAGAGACGAGCGCGACGTACTCTGGCTATTATTTGATTAAATTGGATTGCAAACAACTCCTAATAAACTTATGTAACAATAGACACAGAAGCAGTGGTACTGTTTTATTATGAACTAAGAATAATTATGAAATTAAAGTAGCTATGTAGTAATCTTTCCCTGATAAATTCATACGATTTAAACAGCAATTTTTACAGAAATGCAAGTATTTGGAAATGCAGTTGCATTAACTATAAGACTGTCAGATATAAAAAAAAGGTATAAAGACGAAAATATCAAATTTTATGTAGATACCCTAAAAGCTTCTCGAGTAATGTACTGCTTTCTGCTGCAAGGTCCTGGAATTATTTAGAATTCCTCAAAACCATCCATTCCATTTTTATTGTTAGTTTTTATGTGATATTTCGTACAGGCATGCTGTCTGTATACTTATAAGCTTACAATTTAGTGCGTTTTTACTTTCTAACAGTTTTTTAAATATTGCTTGCCAGGGGTTTTCAAAGAATCAATACTTAGGCTTTTTGTTGCATTTTATTTCCTAATCATGACAATTAAGAATTATTTGCATGAGATTGTTATTGAGGTTTTGAGCCCTAGTGAGTAATTTAAACTACCTGTTGTTGAAGTGTTACAGAGAAAGAGAGAGAGGAAGAGAGATTTTCAATTTTTTCTTTATTGAATGTAGTCCGTGCTAAAAGACTAGATGTTTAAGGTAGAGGTGGGCAGTTGCAGCCCGGAGGGCCAGAATTTTAGAAAGAATGGAGATATTTGTTTTCTTTCAGCTCATCATACATCTTAAAAGCTCTTACCTATGGCACACAGTTTACGGTATAAAAACAGCTTTTTGGTATGCTTAGTAGTCAGCAATGAATTGATGTGTAAAAGAAGATATTACAGTGAACTTCTCTTTTAATAGGACCTCAAAAACCTCTGGCGTACAAAATTTAACTTTTTTTTATGTTAAAAGCATGAGATTGGATGTTTCTTAAAGTATTTTGTCTTTTGATTCCGAATCTTCTTCTTTCTATCGAGCAGGGATTTTGAGTAAAACTTTTTAAATTCAATTAAAACTATTTCTACTTGACATTTGCCGGTATTTCGCTGCAGAGGCGTCCCTTTTTAGCCCCCAGCAATACTCCGCAAACATGTTTGGGCTCCATTTGTTTTTGTAAGGGCTTTCAAGTTGTGCAATATCCTGGTGAAACCGGTTCCTATGCTGGTCTCTGACGGTTTCGGGGTTCTCGGGAAAAAATCTAGATTAGAGTTCATGAAATGTATCTTCAGAGATATATTGTATCTCAATTCTGTATAATTTTCTAATAACTCAGTCACAAGCTTTCTATAGTTTGACGATTTAAGATTTCCAAGAAAATTTACTACAACGTTTTTGAATGATCCCAAGCAGGCGCCTCTGTCTCACTTAATTTGGAAGAATAAGGACCTTTCATCAGCTCAGCACGAAAATTCCATTCTTGGTTTTTACCTCACTTACTTCTTAGGTATGCAAAGCTCTCATGTCATCACGGTTCATGGAATTAACTAGTTTTTTCATATGGAGTGGCGGCAGAAAAGCCTTTGCTATGTCAACCAAGGGCAGGTGCAAAACATTTTTTCTCCCAAGTGTAAAATTGTTCCTTAGAGGCCACTGTTTTTTGTGCAGTGGTTTCTGCGATCTCTGCTATCTATCTACAGACAAAAACAACAAAACTTAGTATATCCTAGTTGTAAACCAAGCACCAAGGTTATTTCTTTTAAATCACCACAAATATTCCATTTGAAGTCGTCGTAGCTTATTTTTACCAGCAGAGTGTACATATTTTTATATGCTGCTTTCATATTTGCTGCATAAGCAAGTGGAATAGACAGGTTTTCCTTGCCGCTATGCAGAAGTACCGCTGGTTTTTGAAGAGTCTGTAAAAAACCTCTTATTTTGAAGATTGACTTCTTGTCCCATTGCATCCAGCAAAGAGTTCACAACGATGCAATAAATTAAGTCAATCTCCATTGAAAACAAGTGGTCAAGCCCTGTCAGTCAGTGACGAAAAACGTATATTTTGGTCCCCTGATCTAGCAAATGCCAACTTTTGAGCTAACATTTTGAAAGGTTCAGATCCCGAACTAAGTCGTTTAGATAGATCAGCCTGACTGAATTTGTGGAGCTTTTCAGACTTGTCTTCTAGAAAATTAGGGTCTTTTCCGACAGCTTCTTCTTCAGCCAAATCAACGTTTACATCTTTCTCGAGATCCGTAGTCCAAATTGTAGGTGGAGCGGGAACTAGTAGCCTTGAGCTGTGTGAGACAAGCTTAATCGCAACCTCGCAAATCCCCAAACGCGTTTAACCGATTTAGGAAAAATACTTGAAACAAATTCTTACTAATAGGCTGAGAAAGTGTGGTCATTATATCAAAATTCTCTTTCAAGATATTGATAATCAACAGCGCATTTGCCGCAAAATCTAGCACGAGAAGTGTTTTTGGTCCCTACTTGTAAGAATCATATGCAGTTTTCTGTCTAACCGTCAACAGCAAGTGTCTCAAAGATATCATCTTATTGCCATTTCTCAATCCACCAAGCAGTTGCACTAGTACAGTCTACATCACAATCTTCCATTAACATTGCATTAGTTTTGCCATGCGGCTGCAGTTCAAATTTCTGCGTTGAAGGATTAAATCTAACCTTAATAAAACCTCTTTTGGCATCCTAATCAAACGAAAACAGTGCACCTGGAGAACAAACACTACCATCTAAAACTTTGGGTCGGCCACATTCAATTTTTTCTCATTGCCACCTATGAGTGTCTACCTTCCTTAAAACTCTTCTTCTCGAGACTTTCTTTGTTCATGATGTACGGTGACATCTCGGACTATCAACCTCTGCATGGCATCCATACGTATAAGACCGTTGTTTGCCTCGTCGTTGTTTATCTAGGTTTAACTTTATTGGTTCTGCTGGACTGCTTTTAGGCTTCTTAAGAAGTTTGCGGACTGATTAGTATTTTAGATAACCAATTTGAATTTTTGATGACTTGGTGACGAACTGGTATGTCGCACACTCTCAGACTACCACAATGCAAATCAGAAATCACCAGTTCTGTCCTTAGATCTGAAGAACGTTCTCGAAAACTCACTACCAACTATATGATAGAAATTTAAGATTCCAACCTTGTTCTAGGAATCAGCTACCAAAACTTTCTCATTTCTCAAATGTATTTCTGTTATGTTGTGTGCATTTCGCTGCTTTCTTGATTTCATTTTTATACCAATCGTCTGTACTAAGTCATGGTTGATGGTCCTTCGATGATCATGTGCCTAAGCTTCTATCAAGATCTGCACGCAATGAGCTGTTTTGGGGCTTTTCGTCTAGATTGTAAACGCTTTATACATACTGGTTACTGTTTAAGGTTAGGCTAGCTCTAAGAGTTTTTCTTTTGATTCTTTAGGCTTTTTTCTTCACAACATATTGTTTTCGCTCTATCATATCGGCATCTTGTAACACACATTTTTACCCTCTTAAGATGGTTGGGGTGGTAGTGCAGGTACCTACCTGTCTGAATAACTTTGTTATGACTTTTTTGTTGGTTGGACTCTACTCTCACTGTATAAACTTGAAAAAACAGAATGTAGGAAATTATCAAGATATCATCGACATTCCTTAGTCACAATTTTAGTTTCATTTAGGACTGAGATATTATTTATTCTTCCACGAAGATGTTGCTCATGATTGAAGAGGCTGCTGAATTCAATGCCATACCAAACTATTTTTAGTACAATTTGATGCCTAGCTAGAAATAATATGTTGGCTTGGTGACACTGTCGTGTCTACGATCCCAGTCTTCTTCTAACTAGAGTTTTTACATCCAACAAAAATATGTTCGACTCCTGACAAAGAAGGCGAAAGGAAACCAAGTCAGTTCCAAGCTAAATAGCGCGACAGAATGTAATAATAACCCAACTAGCAACATTGACAATCATCGGTTTTTTTCAGTTCATCTCAGATTTTAATCTCTTGAGCTGTTTTGACTAGTCGTCTAGTATTTTTTAAATCAGAAATTTACTGCTAACATATGTTACTGTAGATTAGCGTTCTAATTGTTCACCAAAATATGTAAACGCATTTCCACGTATCCTACATATGTGTTGTAATTATTCCGTGTTGCATTGTGTAAGAGTGAGTAAACGATATCTCTTGGGGATTATGCAAATAATGCCAATGCAGAACATTTTATCTCGCCGTGTTTACGATTCTTCTATTTCTAATTTGAAGAAAACAGTGACGCAGCCTTATTTTTGATTTGTTTTGCAGAATTCTTTATTAATGTTAAGCTATGACTAGATAGCAATGAAATATCAGTTTTAAACTGAAAAAACTAGCAAAGCCTTTAATGCCTTTTCCATAATCTAACTTTTCCAATATTACTTATTTCTAGATAGAAACAAAGCTTTAAAACAATAAAGCAACACGTTAGTAAGTTTTCTGCTGAAAATCTCCTGCGATACAAACGCGGTAAGAAATGAAAGAATTAGAAGATATTTTTAAGGGAAAATGCACAGCTACAGGATGCATTCCGTAATATAAATTTCCTACTTTCTTAACAACTTCTGCACGGCTGAAGATTATGTAAGCAGTTTTCAAATGGTAACAAAACTCCCTAAAAGCATTCTGCATATGCATGTTAATGCTAAAAGTGTTTCCTCTCTTCCTCTTTGTTTTATTTGTGATAGGATGTAGTACTGGGATATTTTTAAAAAGTTCCTGTTTATAGAGAAAATGTTTTCCACCTGTAAAAATAGAACAGCTGGGTAGTCGCATGCACAGGTTATAACATGAAAGTTAAATCAGTAAAGTGTAGTACTTACTTGCTTTTAATATGCCAAGATTCTTCTCGTGTTTGCTTTACAATGGAGATGCATATAATTAAGTTGCTCTTGGATTAATTATTTTCATTAAACTATACGAAACGCCCTAAACGAACATGTAAAGTAAATGAGATGCAACTTTTAATCTAAAATAGAAAATGTGGTTAGGTTTGAACTTTTAGATTTATATTTTCTGGTGTAATTTTTCAAATAAAATCTTACTGTGTTTAGTTTTTTTAAACAAACTGGATTTTTATGATAAATATGCTACATAAAAATAATTGTAAAGACAAAAGTTGTAGATAGTTAAATTCAATTTTTAACTAACCTGTCTGTATTTCTTGAACTATGACATCGCGTTACACTATACTTACTCTACAGAAAGAATCTTTTAGTCGTAGCCCAACTAACTCACCGGTAGCCTTGAGCGTGAGTAAGGAGGTTATGTCTACAATAAAAAAATAACAAATAAAGGTTGCAATTCTGATTTAATTCAGTAACTTGATAATTTCCATACAGACTAGCTAAATGATAATTTACAAATAATTAAATTCCCTGATTACTTAAAAACTTACTTAAAATGTAACTATCTTACTAAGCTTTTTTAGGTTTGTTATTCGCTTTAATGTTATTTCAAAATTTCTAAATGGCAAACGCTAATTCTGTGGTAAGCGAACATTCACTTTACTTCTAGCTTAAAAATATGTTTAACGTGCTAATTTTAATTTAACGTTACAAAAGCTTAATTTGATTCGAGTTTCATAAAAATAAATAAGAAATCAATACAAAAGACGGAACCTACACATTCGGTAGTAGCCATTTATCCGTGAGAGCGTCATTATCCTGATACAATCATTACACTCAACAAATACTTTAAGCGGTACGCGCACAATTTATTTTAAAACCTTGTAATGCGTAGACCTTGAGTAAATTCGTGAATAATCAAAGGGGTCACCTCTACATTTCACTTAGACAGGTTACCAATATTAAAATCACTTGGAACACAACGTTATCTTACCATATTGGCCCAGCAGTTAAGATTCCTTTAGATTCACCACAGTTAGGAACACAACATTAAATGCAGGTACGATAATTTCTCGTATGTTTTGAGGACGAGATTCGGTAGGCAACTATTCTAAAGTTTAATAAATGTATTAATACTGCTTAGGAGGCAGGACACGATCACATAATCCGCGACTCAACTTGATGAGGTTTGATATGGTCAGTAAATACAATCAATAAAAGCTGCGCTAGAAGTCTACATCTCAAAGTAAGTTACCACGGTAAGAACTAAAGAGTTCAAGATAAGGTAAGAGAAATAGAAACTCTTTTATAACTAAAACTACGCAAACTATATCTTAACTGGCGATACGAGAAGCGGAATCGTAACGGCTAACCAAGACGGATCCCGTACGGGAGAAACGAATTATTATAAGCACAACGCCAAATGATGACAAAGATGAATTCCTGTGAGACAGCCAGATCCTTGGACAAGAAGGGTGAAGCTGGAGCATCACGTCATAAGTAATCAGCCGGAAAGCATGCGTATCGGCCGAAAAATAAAACAGACCCTCTACGATTTTCCATAATTTTAGTAAATCAAATTTCAATGCTCCAAGCACTTTAACTATAAAACAACAGAAAAGAAAGAGCCCAAGTTCCAGATAGAAAAAGGTTCCGTTAAGGTGATCCTCTTTCACCACTACTTCTTAATGCTAGTTTAGAAATGGGCTTTAAAAAATTAAATTAGAACAAAGTATCTCTAGATATAAACTGTAAAATTGTATGCAACTGCTACCCAATCTCCAAAATTTAGAAACGCGAAGTCTTTATTTCCTTCTTCTGGTTCCTCATTGTCAGTGCTTTTTCCAGTCCAGTCAATTTCAGAATTTTCACTCTGGACACTAAAATTGTCCTGCTCCTTGGAAGAAGAAGATTTCGCTTCAAATAACCTCCGCTTAATCGGCATCTTTTTTTCTTTTTCTCCTTAATTAGCATCTTCTCAGGTGTATTGGTGACAATCATACACTTTCCTTTTGGACGTCCTCGACTTGACTCTTTCAATGCCTTTCTTTTTGGCGATGGACGTACGTGGCAAAACTAAGTCTATTATCCTACTTTTCTAACTAAGTTGAGCTGGAATAGCAGCGGTTGAAGTCTCGGCCATTGGAAAGTTGCCCTCTTGAAGGCTAACTCGTGTCGCTTGAGCAGAGTGATAGGTCGTGCTGACTGTAGCGACGCTGGCGTAAATAGATTCAGCAGCACTAATAGATGCTACTGGATAAGTTTCACGGTCAGAAACAAAAGAGAACCTGAAGTCCATATTTTTAAATATGTCAGGGTCAAAAGGTGAAATTTCAGTTGCACGGAAACCTGATTTTATGTTTTGGGAGGAAACAGCCTGTTTCATACCAAGCTGCAAGTTTTAGGCAATGCAAAAATTCTTATGGTTTGATTTGGGTTTTCTAATAACCAGAAATTAATACTGCTGGCAGCAATTTTTTTGAATGGGCCGAAGACAGTCTTGTCTAGGGACTGCAAGTTGTTAGACGTTTGGGGTGGTAAAGTTAACACCACCATTCAATTTTTTTTTGCAAAGTCAGGAGTTTCGACGCTGAGACCTGACTCATGATTGTCCATAATAAGTAAAATGGGGTGGTCCTTACTGCAAAGCGTATTTTTTTGGAAAAAGGCGAGCACTTGAAGGAGATTTTCCGAGGTCATCTAACCGTTATGCACAAGCGCCAATGAGCCTGTGGAAGTACCTGTCATTAATCGGCTTGCATTGTACCTAACCCTTGGGCAGGAGGGCATTACCAATGGTGGAAATGATTCCAACTCGAGGCACATTTCCCCCCCTTTCTTTTGAAGCTATCTGGTCCACCTGTTTAGTGCTTTTTTTTCTTAAAACCTTTTGGACTTTTAACACCGTAGAAACTCATGTTTTGTCTAGATTTAAAATCTCGCCAGCTGTAAATTTGTAGCTCTCCAAGACTTGTTTCAGTTTGTCGAAGAAAACTCCAATATTATGCTAGCATGTCATCCTAGCTAAGCTTGTTAACTCTGGTGTTCGAATCAAAAGTGATCGGTGTCTTTTTCCAGTCATTTTACATTTAGTCCAGAACTTGAGAACTTGCAGCTTGTTGGCCATGGCGAACTCACATGCTAGGCGTGTGGTGACCCATAAAACATGAACAAAAATTTTAGGATGTTTTCCATCGAGGAATTTAACATTTCCGCTGGAAATACTGCAGATGTTTTGAAATCAGGGGCTAATGCAACTTTATCGATCCCGTCTTCTCGGACTCTCTTCACTAAGTTCAAGCGAGATTTCTTTTTTCCAAACTTTTTAGCGGCGTTTCTTATTGATAGTTTGATTTGTAACACTGCTTTGATGGCTTTACGGGTATTTGTCGAGTCCCACTGTCGGGCAAGTGAACAACTACAAACCGGTTTTACTAAAAGCATGCAATAACACCTGGGAGACTTTATACACCTGTCCAAGATCTCCCAGGTGTGAAAGAATTTAATAACCATGAAATGTCTTGTAAACAAATAAGAGAAGCCAGGAAGAAACCAGTATAGAAGGTGCTCAAAAGAGTATTAATAAAAGCAATAAAATATATTTTACAATACCTACGTACCTTGAATTGAGAATTCTTACAGCAATGTTTCCCAGTTATTGACATGAACTTACAACCAGACACGCCACCATGATGTCACCGCCTGTTATAAGTATTAAAAGGAGCGTCTGCTAACAGAAGCAGATTACCCTAATGTTAAAAGGGCGCGAGATAAGAACATGTCCAATGTCTTCCAGTGTCAAAAGTTTCCTAGGTCTCTCCTACATATGGTGTCCGTGAAAGTCGCTGTTAGATTAAAAAGGTAGATTCGATCGCCAAAAACAAGAAAAGAATTTTCTAAACTAGGAGGATTAAATTTGGTAATGAACGAATGGATCGAGGGCTTACACAGCAGACGGCCCACAACTACTCACTTGGAGCATGCAAGCAGTGGTCGTTACAGTATTACAGTCGGCAATGGTGGTGAAGCTTACAGACGATCTGTATGTGTTTGGAGCCGTGGTGGTATGTCAAACTGCAGTTCCTGAACTGAAGGTTAGTAAAAGAATATCAACGCATGACATTACTGAATAAATCCTATAAGGTTTCCAAAAATTAGAAATGTGTAAACCGTGGATTTGAATTAATAAGCAGTTGCTGATTGAAATACATTTTGATCTCCAAAACAGTTTGAGAGAGTAGGCAGAACTATGATCTTTGTGTCAAGATTTGAACATTTGTAAATTGCATTCTTTCGAAAGGAGACAGTGATCGAGGTTGAGTCAGGAACTATTGCGGCAAATGCAAATGGATTGGCAGGAATTGGCTTATCTAATGTAATGGCCGATTTTAAAATAAGAAGCACGACTTTTAACGAAGTAATTATGGATTTCTCATTTGTATTTACTCCTGGGAATCTGAAACATAAAAGAAAGAGAGAAAAGGGGGTCATATTGCAACTTTTAGCTACGAGTGACTTTTCTATGTGTAGGCTTTCAGATAATTCTGTTGGAGGTCAATCTTGAACGCAGCCTCTGTGTACCTTTTACTGTTCATTATCTTGTTTTCCAAACGAAGACTCAAAGCTAAAATATACACTTCTCAGCAAGTGAAGTGGTACACTTATACTTCTGGTTTATCTAAATGCAGCGCAGCTTGTGAAGAGGTTAACCATTTTCAATGATACAAGTTTTCTAAGATTCTTTAATTTCTTCGTAACAATATGCTCCATGACAGACTTCAACATGCGTTTTCTAAAAGTGTTATACATAGTAAAAGTGAAGTTTAGATCATTTTTGTCAGTCAAGTTACAGCCGTTAGAATATCATTAAAAAGGGCAAATTTTGGTTATCACCCCGTAGTGCACACTCCTACTAAAGTATTGAGAAAACTAGTAAATTTTGAATTATTAAAGTGAAGGAATAATTAACTTGAGTAGACTCAAATTCTAAGTGTACCACTTCATTTGTTAAGCAGTGTATATATTTCTTCTTCAGATCAGTAGTGTATGAATATAATAAAAGCGTATAATATAAATGCACAGTTAATCGTAAATGAAATGAACTAATTATTATCTAAATGTAAGGTTTTAGTTTAATATAATTAATAAATTTATAACGCCAGTATAAATTTTTGCACAAATGTATTGAACAAATTTATTATCTCAATGTAAAATATTACATTCACGTAATAATCAGTTGATAATATTAATGAAAGTAGTTATTAATTTAATTAATACATTAATTGCGCTTATGAATTGTGATCATTACAATAAAAACAAATTTATTAATGTAATTAACTTCTGTTCATTGTATTAGCAACGCGAATTGTTCATTGGACAAATATTAATGAGCTTTTGAGACTATCGAGATTATAGTCTTCTTTCTAATATCTATATACTAATTCTTTTCAGTGTAGTTAGCTGTGGTCTCATGAAAAAAAAATATTTTTAACCTTGACTGGTTATTTTGCAATATAAAAGCTTGTGGGTGTTTTTCTCTTTTAGATTTGGATTTAACATAACTAATCATGCAAACAATTGTTTATTTAGAAAAATAAAGGACCTATAGTCATGATGGTCGATATATCGTTGAAATCATTCTTATCATATCGAATACAACGTTCAATCATATCACGCTCTACTTGGTTTAAAAAATTCATACTTGATAGTGAACCACGAAGCTCTTCAAGGAAATAAAATTACTTGAGAATGAAAGCGTAGAATAAATGCGTGTATAACTGTTTCTTTAACAAGATTATGTATACTAGTGATACTTAAATCCCTGGTAAACCATAAGTTAGAAGACCAATTTAGTGAGATTTTATTCAAAGCACAAAATTATTGTTTGTCGGTCATTCTCACATCCCGCGCATATGCAATAGTAGTTTGCACTAATATTCGAGGGCAGGGACATTTCAGTCAATTCATGTTGTACCAATAATCGATACCGAGCATACATAGGTATAAATGGTATTTGAACATATTCGATGAATAATTTTAAATAAATATTTCGTATAGGGTCATTTGCATACGCAAAACAGTGCTTTGAAAGCATTTCAACGTAGATCTTGTGGGCGTGTAGGTGGCAGTGATATTTCAATGACTGTATTTCGTTATGTACCTACTAGTTTAGACACACGCAATTTTCGAATGGTTCTAATTATGTAGGGCATAATTGACGCCACGGGGGGTTTGTGACAAATAGAGACATCGCGTATTCAACTAATAAGGCCATCTCTCTTTGAGCGGTCGCGAGAGAGAACAAAACTACAAATTGAGTGTCGCATGTCCCTTGTTAGCGACTGTCGCTTATTGCTATCAATTACGAGCATTGTTAGAGTCAGATTGTTCCTCCGGAGCCATAACGGCGTTCGCGTTCAGTAACAAGCGGGGTAACAGAACACCTAACGTACAAACTCCGGACAAACGACGTAACAATGTATAATCTTCGCTTTTTATCGTCGAATTTACTCACTGATATTAGATGCACGCATGACTCTCCAGAGAAACGCGAATTCGCAGATGGAAAAGGCTCCGGAGGAAGCGCATCCGCTACAAATATCGCATTTTCTTCTATTATGCTGTCTTTTTTATGGCTCGCTGTCAATTTATATATCCGCCGTTATAAATAACGCGGCTAGAAATTGTTATTTTTTGTGGCACAGTCGATTCGCATGAGTCTATCAATCATGACCGCGTTGTCACTAGGAAGACACAAAACGTCTATGCAGATTGAGTATCCTACACCCTGATGCTGCTACTTTGCTTACCCAGATTTCCCCTTATGCATAATAAAATGAAAATTCAATTTGGTTCGCCCGTGACTATTACTTTGTTCACAATATTTTTATTGTCACATTTATAGCGTAATGGCTTTGAAACTTTCGGAAAAAATACTGTTTGGGAAAAGATAATAGTTTTATCGGTTTACCGTGTGTTTTGTTCCCCTCTAAAGAGAAAGCAAAAAATGTAACTCATGTACAAAATTACGTTATAAAGAATGTATTTCAATTTTCCTGAAAACGCCTACGTTTATTTCCAATTAGGTATTTTTTGTTTCTGTTTCTCTTTATTTATTTTTGAACAGAAACTTTTGATATAGAAGTAACGGTCCTTTTGACCTTTCGCTTGGTTTTAATATTCAGGGTTTTATAAAAATCAAAATGACCAAACAATCGTAGGGTTTAGACAAACAAGGAACTAAAATATTCGTCTAAATAAAAATACTGAATTTATTAAACGCGGGGAGTTTCTAATCTCTGAGGAAAAGGTTCACGCCAATTATGAGCTAACGAAAGAATTCCTGAAACATGAAACTGTAAAAATTAGTTTCAAACCACTAAGCTAACTGCACTAGCATTTCAATGTAAAATTAAGAATCTATTTGTTAGGGTTTATAAAATAATAAGGTTAAGATGCAAGATTGTTCAGGCGCAAGACTCAAAATATTTGTTTTATTTTCTTTTATATCGGTGTTGTTAAAATACAAGAAAATACTCGTCAAATGATCAGCAATAATAATCCTAAGTTTGACCTCCATAGTAACATTTACAATTGCCAGATGAAATTCAATGCTTCGAGGTAAATATTATTTTATTATTCAATGAAAAGGTATATGAATTCCAACATGTGTAACATTTCACGATATTTTGTTTACTACTAAGGTCAATTAGATCGGAACAAAATGGGAAAAATAATTTGGAAATTTATTAAAAGGAAAGAGAATTACAAATTTTTGTATTTTGTCCAAACGACTGCTCCTCATCTTAACAACTTTGCGTCCAAATGGCTGGTGTCCAAACGGCTGCACTAAACATCCTGACTCCATCCTTTTAAAAAAGAGTTCCCTTTTGTTTAATTTTCTTATGCGAAGCAAAGCTGCGACGACTCACTAAGAATAGAATTTTTCCATCCTCAATTCCCAAACTTAATACTTTTATTGCTAAAAAAAAGAAACCCAACCGGGTCCATTATTTGCTTTCCTACAACTTATATTGCATTTTGCAGTTTCTTTATACACCCTCACTTCTACATTACTTTTTGATTTGGTCTAATCTTTGCTTATTGACTCTTATTTAACTGAACTACCTTAACTATAGCTATCGTGAGATCAATAAAGTAACGGCATCTCGCTCGGTAGTTTTTCAACAGTAAAACGTACTTCTATGATTGAAACATTGACGTTTTTATTTTAATTTTAAATGAATATCTTAAACAATCTAATCATATCAAACTAACAAAGCATCGTTACAAAAACTGTTGAACTGTTGGAAATTCTATCCATTTGTATTGATACAAAGATCTACAGGTTTCTTCATACTCTGACATTTCTGTAAACTTTTCTGTCGCAAATCATCTATAATTAAGATACGATCTTTGAAGATTGAATCTTTTAGATAGGAAAACATAAAATAATCCAAAGAGGTACGATCACAAGACCTGGACGGAAAACGATTTGCACTTATAGGCCTGTCATCAAAAACTTCTCTTAGGTAGTTCATTGTTGCGTAATCCAATTTCGTCATCGTGCAGCATATTGTAACGCACCACTCCTAGAATATTCTAGAAAAAATCCCGAACACTCTCGAACAAGCTGGTCGAATGTGCCGGAGAAATCTCGAACTATCGAGAACCTTCCACCGTCAAATGTTCCAGAAGGAACGCGAACTTTCTGGGCTCATCAAGAACCACGCGGAAACGAATATAAGGTTGCGTTGACCGAGCAGAAGGCAGTTCTACAGTCAATCAGGTAGTAGTCACAAACGAAATAAATGTTAAATAGTAATAAATAAATTCTTCTGTGCATAAATAAATAAATAAGTTAGTGTAAATAAATACTGAAAATAAATTGTAATAAACTAAGTAAAAATAAATATTATTAAATATAAATAAACGTTTTATATAAAAAGAACATTACAACATTAATGAAAAGTTCAAGAATCTCATTTCTATATCAGAGTTAAGATTTCAATTAAAGAAGATTGGCCTATTGATTCTCCTTCTCGACGTTGCTACCTACACTCCTAGTTTCAAGGCATATAACCTCGACTCTCTATGACAATGTAGGTTGTCGGTGTATCAAGGTGGAACCAAACCTCGTCCGATAAAAATGTCACATCCATCAAATTGTCATCGTTGAGGTTATCTCTAAACCACTGACAATATACTACCCATTTATTATAATCAGCTGGTAACAACTCCTGATAAATTTGTAATTTATAAGGATACAGTTATTCAAGGTCTCCTCGTAGAATATTTCAACAAGTTCTATAACTCATATCCAATAATTGTGCTACCCTCCTTATTGATTTATCCTGAATTAAGTTTCTGGCATTGTTCACCATCCCATTGATATTAATACGAGGCTCCACTCTTCCGTTTATTGCTTATTGATCCTGCCTCTCTAAAACGGTTTACGGTTCGCATTAATTGTTTTCTGAACTGGTTTGCATTTAAAAATGCATTTCAAAATCTTTGGATAGACTCCATACGGCAAACAGCAATATAAAAACTGCAATTCACCATTTGGTTGTTGTCTAGAGGAAACTTTTTCTGTTCTTGTGTCAAAATTTGTCATGTCAAGATTTGACATTTGTACACAAAATTAATAAGAGAAGACAAACTGTTCTAGTTTCATAATCGATCGAGATGCCTTTGCTTATTGATCTCACGATATTTCTGTCTTATCTCTTGGCACTGTTTAGTTTTGCAAATCCTATTTCATTTTGTTCTTTGCTTGGCTGCTGTACTTCTCTTTATTTATCACTCTTTAACTTTTTCACTGCCATTGTTTGGTCGTCTGCTTGGCTTGTCACCGAATCATCCAGGGAGATGTCTTTAGTGCTTTCCCTCCTGGTCATTTGGTGGCTGAGGCTGTATTGGGATCCATATTGGCTATCGGGCTAATGAGACGTCTTCTTTTTTCTGTTTCCAGGGTCAGTTTCTGTTAGGTTTGGCAACAGATGGCAGTGGGTGCTTTATGGGTTTGAATTTTGCTAGTAGCTCTGCAACGACTGGTTTCGGATTTGACAGGGCTTCAAGATCGGCGGCTAATTAGGGTGTGTTGCTGGGATATTCTCGCGGCTCTTCATAGGCAGAGCAGATATAAATCTTATGCTCGGAGTTATCTCACCATTTTATGTAATTTGTAAATGAACTCTCCATGGCTGGGTTGCAAGGGTAGTGGCAACTTTTAGTAGAAATCTGTAGGTAACCTTTCTATTGCTGGTGGCTTGCCAAGTTGGCTTGAAAACTCTTTGGTTGTCACCAGCTCCCCTTTATAGTCAGCTGTTGTAAAATATGCAAGGGAGGTGTGCTTGCGATGACCTTTGCTGCTTGATTTGTGTGATCTGATGATAGCTCGTGTAGCCGCCCCATTGCATCTGCAATCTGTGTCTCCATATCGCTGTTCCATGTTAGACTATTGGGATTATCTGGTATATATGGTTTAAACTGTGTGTGTTCTGTATCCGTCGTTTACGGGGAGTTTTCCCATCTTCAACTTTCAGGGATCCAGTCTCTGGATTTTCTGGAAATACAGCTATTACCCCGGGGTTTTCCTGGTTGCGTTTTGCTCCGATTCAGTACGAATCTAGCCTTCTGCCTGTAGAAAGCGACAAGACAAGGTGAAAGTGCTTGAACCTGACCCATTTGCCTAGCTGACGCTTCTTCTTCAAGAAAGTCCGGAACGTTGGTAGCTTTTTTAGTTTGCCAACGGATAAGTCGGTAGGCTACTTTCTGCGCTCTTTTAGGCTTCTTTACGGAGGCAATAAACTTTCATCAGGTCTTCGTGGAACCCCATACCACTAGTTGAACGAAACATAACAAGGTATGATGTGGTGGGCTTTTTGAGTCGAGGTTTCATTATCTAATAAATATTTTATTGGTGGATTGCCAACACCCTCCACATCCCCATTCTTATAAGACATGGTTCGTTGTACATGCGAAAAGGATTTCCCATTTGAGGCACGGCCCTAACAGCAAGTGCAGGGAATACTACCGTGGTGAGAACTCAGTGGACGATAACATTTGCCCTGTGCCAACACTTAAGCGCGCACACCTAATTTACTATAACGAGGATCTGGCACGTCAGGCAGAGAACCCAACGAGAGGAATACCATCCACTAGATGGACGCATGAACAACTTGTGAAAGTGGTTGATCTAGAGGTGGCGTACAAAAGGCAAGTAGAGTTTTCAGTAAAACAATTTTCGGGACGAAGCCGCGATGGGATCCAGTTTTGTCGTCTAATTACCATCTACCGCAAGTTGATTGACGTGAGCTGGCGGCTGGCTAGTGCTCCTGCGATGTAGGACACCAATACTATCGACGGCCTGACTGTATCTTCCGTGCAACGTTATAAAATCATCTAGAGATCGTAGTAACTCCACGGTTATTCATCTCAGCCCGTTACCTAGACTCAGTGGACTGAATAAACCTAGTTTTCCACCGCGTCCGCTGTCCAATTTGTCTGTTTTGGCAGACACTGACGATAATCCAGAGATGATTCGTAACGAAAACATTTATAAACGTTTCGGTGTCCGGAGTCACTCCTCCCGGGAACGAGACCCCGTTACTGCCTCCTCCGCCCGCGCAACCACGAGATTTCTACTGGGCTATAAAAGGCAGCGCGACGACTGGAGCATAGGGGAAGAGGGAATCTTTGAAGCCTTAACGACTATCACCCCAGGCGACAAAGTGGATCTCAAAACCGCAGCAAGCTGTATGATGCAGACCTTCCTTGAAGGAAGGGTTAAAAAACTAAGAAAAGCTCCAGAACAGATCGCTACTAAGGGCAGGAACGAGAAAAGCAAGAGGAGACATCGTTAAAAGATTATTCAAGCGATGTATAAGAAGAACCGTAAGGACTCGGCAAATTGCATCATTGAGAATAAAACTCTGATATCTAATGATGAACGCAAAGACATTCTAGAAGCCGAGATCAAGTACAAAAGCCTGTTTAGCCGGCCGTCGCCGGATGATGAGGTCTTTATTACTGAACGAAAAGATGAGGACCTTTGGGTTCCAGTTACCGAGGAAGATATCAAATAAGCTGTCAACACTACATGGTCGTCCGGCTCAGGGTCGTGCGTGCGCTGTCTGTTCATTCTCTTGTAGTGTTATTTAACACCTTTCTCATCTTAGAACATTTTCCAGACCCCATTGCGGACAGTCGGACAATATTATTACCCAAAGGTAGCTTATGTACATGTGAAAGATTACATTGGGTAAATGTGACTTTTCTCAGTTACATAGATGAAATTCAAAAGGATTCAGCTAGCAGAGGTATGTAAGAATTAACACACAGGACGGCACATACATTAAAATTTGCAGCCCATATTTATGTATAAATTTTTGCTTGCACAAGCAAAATTTTATTATGTATTATGTCGAAATTTTAGTTCGAATGGTCAAAGCAACATTTGTATACGACCGTCTAAGAGGTGGCTTCAACGACAACACAGACTTCATCTTCGTCACATATTGCTGAACCTTTTAGCTTTATAAATGCTGCATATTTTGACCTCTGTAATACTTAATGACACTCAAAAACTGTCATTGCCAATGAAAATAAGAGTTGAACTTCACGACTTACAAAATTTATTCTGCTTATTTGTGGCAGTGTATGTACATACAATCTGGAAAGTAGAACAAAAATTTCTATGACATGATTACATTTTAGATACAATACAGGAAATTCTGACTTTTTTAAAACCTGAGAAAACCTGTAAGCAACTAATCCAACTGATCGAACCGCGTCTGGAACAAAATCCCTTAATTTCTTGTCCACTACCGCTCTTTGTACGTGTCGAAGGATCAAGATAATGTTGCAAATTGTAAATGAACTACAACAGAATGGACTGTTGCTAAATATAATAGAAACGAATTCAAAATCGTAAATGTAGGAAATTTTCATATAAAGTTGATTGATAATAAATGGGCCTGTCCTTCTTCGATGGGTGTCGAAATGGAAGACAATGAGCAGGCTGTCAAATCTTATTTTTACATTTCGGAAGATTTATATCAAAGAAATCAGGAGATTCCGCCATTAAATCGCTAGATTTTAAAATCTAAAACAAGAAAAAACCAAGAATTGATACGATATGATTAAAAACTTATTAAGATCAATATTGAAAAATTGAGATAACAGCTTATCCTAACGACAAAATTATTAGTTAATTCTAGACCATAAATTGAAGCCCTGCACGGGCCAAAATTTCCAGGCCTGGCCCGACAGAGGATAACCCTGACGCGGACCGAAAAAAAACCGATGACATATTGATCGGTCCAATAGGCCCGAATAGCTTGAGAAGCCCGAAGGGTCGAAAAGTTCAAAATTTCCAACAGACACAATAGCCCAAACTGTCCAAAAGGCACGAACCCTTATGGCTCGATAGATCCGAGAGGTCTGACATACCCAAAAGATCCAAGCAGCCCGATAGACCAAAATGACCGAAAAGTGTAAAAGACGCAACAGCCCGGAACGGCCCGAATGGCCGGCAGGTCCTAGAAGCCCGAAGGGCAGAAAAATTCAAAGCGTCCGACAGGCCCAACGGCCCAAACGGTCCAAAAGGCTCGAACGACCACGAGACATACCTGAGAGATCTAAACGGTCCGATAGACCCGAAAAGCCGAGAAATATAAAATGTCCAAGAAGTCTGAATGGTACGACAGATCGGAGAAGCCCGAAGAGCCGAAAAATTCAAAAAACCCGACAGGCCCGAACCGTCCGACAGACCCAAGAGATCCAAACGACCCGATAGATCCGAAGGACCGAGAAGTCTAAAAGACCCAACAGACTGACGGCCCGAAAGAGCCAAACCGTCCTACAGGACCGAGAGAAGCCCGAAAAGTCTAGAAGCCTTGAATCCCGACAAACTCATATGACATGACAGGCTTGAGAGGTTCGAAAAACCCGAGAGATCCAAACGGCCCAATAGATCCGAAGGACCGAGAAGTCCAAAAAGCCCAACAGACTGATGGTCCGAGAGGGCCAAACCGTCCGACAGGAGAACTTCGACAGACCCCAAAGATTCAAACTGCCCCGCAGATCCAAAAAGTCCAAAAGACCCGAGAGGTCCGAATAGTACGACAAATAGGAAAAGCCCAAAGAGCCGAGACATTTAAGAAGCCCAAATGTCCCGAGACAGCTCGACAGGTCCGACAAGACCAAACTGCCCGATTGACCGGATAAATATTTAAATTGTCCTCCGCTTGCTTGCAATTGTACTGCATTATGAACACCTCTAAGCATCTGTGGAGTAATTAATTGAACACTGTTCTTTATTCGTGCTTGCAGGTCTTGACAATTTTCTGGAAGTGTTGGGTAAACCTTTTCTTTCAGAAAACCCCAAACAAGGGTATCCAGAGGATTTAAATCAGGGGACCGCGGTGACCACGATATAGGGCCGTTAAGATCTATTTAATGCTGCGGAAAATCTTCGTTCAACGATTCCCTGACGTTATAGGCAAAAATAGTTGGTTCTCCATCATGCATCTAGACCATTCCATTTCGGAGATTGAGTGGAAAATCGTCTATCAGATCATTAATGAATTAAAACTAATTTTCCATTTAAGTGTTGCGTTGTGGTAAAAAGTGAAGTCCAGCAGTGTTGCATGCTAGTATTCTAGCGGCGAGCATGACGTAATTTCAAGGTAGGCCAGGACCACGTGATTGGTTTAAATTGTCAAATTATCAAGAAATTAACTAATTACGCGATCCCGGCCTGCCCTGAAGTTAAGTCATCGGCCGCTGTCGCAGTAGCCAGTTGCAATAGTTAATACGACTTCGATAATCGTCAAGTCAATCAAGAATATAAAGAATCTGCTTTTAAAACATTACTGTGGAATTACTAGGGATATTAAATCGGCGAGCAACTCCTCTCGTACTACTTCCAGGTTCTTCAGAAACACTTAATAAAATTTGTTCTTCTTGTTCAGGGTTAAGACGAGTTCGCGAAGTACTAGTATTAATTTGGTTTGGTACCGTTTGACCTCTCTTGGCTACAGATCCAATCTTCTAAATACGTTTGCCAACGGTGGAAGACAATTTGGAAACTTTCTTAAGTATTCAGCTTTCGCGAAATTGCCATTTCCTTCGCAAACCCCATACACCCAGTAAATATCGGCATATTCATCGAAACTAAACTCTATTGCTTACCAATGAATAGTTCCAATGAGATACTAAAGTTATGAGTTATGACAGATTCGAAATGACAATAATTTATGGAATAAAGAATTTTAAATATTAGTCAGCTCAGAGTGCTTGTACAGCATTTGCCAATAATAAGATTTTTGGTCGAAAATATCAATTTTCAGTTTAATAAGATAAAGAGATTTTAGAATTTGTTCTCATTTTACAAAATCTGTTGATAAATCCTTTTACAATATTGTAAGTACGAGGTGTAACCAATGCCGGTTTTTTAATTTACGAAGTATTTCTTGTTCAAAATTTGTAACTCTGGCTCGTGAGGAAAGAGGAGATATCCACGAACAGGACTTTTCTTCTCGGTTTTAGTTGGGTAATCTTTCTACGTGAAGCTGTTCTGCCAATTATCGAACACCCCATGTAATGAAAAAAATCAAATTTTTAGTCTCTGAGTACTTACAAGAAATCGGTAGGGTTCGACAACACTGAGAGCGAGGGATGGTGGTGCGTTCCTGGCGCACCCTTTACTTGATTGCTCGGGCATTCTCGACAACCATCACGTAGTGGGTCTGTATAATTTAAATTCCTTCAACAGGAAATAATCTTGTAATAAGAATATTTAATATTTTGACAAATAACAATGACACTGACAAAAGTTATAATTATAACATGTATGCACGTAACTTTGAAGACTGATAAAAATTGTTAATATGAGGAGTAACATCTGTCATTTTAATGATAAAATAAAATAGGAAAGGTAGAACATTTTGATCGTTTTGATTTAAGCGCACGTAACGCCTTTATCAACAGGTGTTTAACACGGTTAAGTTAAAAATGTAATTTAAGTTACCAGACTTTTATTAGTACCGTGTAGATTTCGAAACGTGAATGTCGTACTTTGAATAGTTAATTTTTAATATTGCAGTGTAACTTATTAATGGAAATAACAATTATTTATTAAGATTAGTGAAATTATCTCAAAAGATATTTGTCGGGTTTTAAGTTACAAATGGTTTATCAATTCTCACATAACAAAGAGAGAAAAAAAACGAAATTTGAGTTGATAGATAGTGTTATGTGGAACGTGAGTTCATTTAAGAAAAATCGGAGACTAAGCAACTCAAAATTTAATAATTAAAAACAGTCTATAGGGAACTTGATTAAATTTTATTTAAAAAATTGTGAACCAGTGATTCGAAGATGGTCAAGCAAACATTCCTTGGCAAACGCTTTGGTCTGCAATTGCACATCTTGGATGATTCAAGGTTAGTTCACTTTTTCTTCTCCATAATTATATAAAATGCACATTCAGAATAAATTATTCGTATTCTCAAATTAATCAAATTAACCAATTAAGGATAATTTTATACTCTGTTAGTAATCTCACCTACTACATAAACATAATAGTTAGTTAGATAATGATTAGTCATTATTGCAATTCCGTAATTGAGAATGTTGATTAAGAGTATCATAATTAAAACGAACATGAATCAAATTCATTTGTAATTTAAATGTGAAACAGAAAAAAAGTCACAAATATCTATCGTATTTCTTATAATAAGTGAGGTATGAATTTTGGAATTATAACATTTCTTTTTATTTAATCCATCAAATTTTTAGCGGTGCTCTTGTAGAATTATTTTTCGATGTCTTCTTTCTTTATATTAATGCATATTTTTTGGTCATTAATTTTTGTAATAAAACTTTTGATAAAATTATCTCTTTTTTGTTTTGCTTGTAGAAATTCTCTTCTTCTATCATCAAACATGGAAATGTTTTTAAGCAATGAATATGTAACATAATTCTATTTCTGGGTCATTTTCGGGAATTACAAATTTCAAAAAACATGAAAGAATCGGTTTGAGTAGTTAATGTACATTATAACTAGAAGGCGGATTTTAGGCCGTAAAAAAATCTGAAATTAGGCCCTAAAATAGGTCACTTAGAAATAGAAGAAAAGTTTGTAAAAAAGGCAAAATTTATTAAAAAGACCATGTAAAAAATAAATTAAATCATGAAAATTATTATGATTAACTTAAGTACTTAACTAAAAACAGGTCATATCGTTGAAACTTATTATAATTAGCATAAGGTGCTAAATATTTCTCAAGATTTTCTGAAGCAAAATTATGCCTTAAGGCTCCACGATATCTTGAAAATGACCTTTCGACATCGCATGACGTTAATGGCGAATATTCGAAATTACATATGACATCTGGAGACAAACTCATCTCTTCAGAGGTAATTTTCCCTACAAATGCATCATTAATTCTTTCAAATGCTGAAATCTACTCTTCTACAGTTCTTCCATCTTATTGAAAGCAGTTTGATCTATTTTTCCGGGAGTGTTTCCCAAGCAAATTTTAGGTCTATAATTCTGTCACTCTCTTTCACTACTTTCTATCTGTAGCCTTGATTTTTCAGTTCTTTTTTGTTTTTTTCTTCAAAATCCGGCATAACCATCTCAGCTCCTTTTTGTATAGTCTGGTCTTTTTTGAGCTTTCATCGTTGGCGTTCTATCCTCTGTCATCCTTCTGATGTGACTTAGCCACTGCAATATTTTCGTCTTTACTACCATGTCGATGGTTGGTTCGTTGTACATCTCGTAAATCTCTCTGTTCGTGCTCTGTTTTTTATCTCTCTTCTGTTCTCTTCTCTCCCAGCATTCTTCTTTCCCATCTCATTAATCTCTTCTGTATTCCCTTGTTTAGTACCCAGGTTTTGCTTCCGTATATCGCTGTTAGTCTTAGCGTTTATTGATAGTTGTTTGGTCCTTAAATGATGGTGTAATGCTCTTGCGCTATTATTTGCCTTTATTAGTCTTGCGTCTATTTCTTTTCGTCTTGACATATCCTTGATATTCTAGCTCCCAGGTACACAAACTCCTTGACCTCTTCAAATTTCATTTCTCCTATAGTAGTTGTCGTTTCTAAGAGTTCTTTGTCCTATGATCCTCCTACCTTCATTATTTTGCAATGTTTCTGTTTTAGTTGTAGTTCCATTTTATGGGTCTCTTTTGTCAAAACTCTTAATTATTTCTTTCAGTTCTTTCTCGGATCTGGTTATAACTATCTAGTGACTCTTGTTCCTCCCCTCTTCAAGTTGCTGTCTCTTATTATTTTTTCCAGAGCAATATTAAATATCAAAGTTGAAAGTGAACCTCCCTGCTTTATCCCTGATTTGACAGTAGAATTTTCTTATGTTTGCCCATGTATTCTTACATTACTTGTTGCCCTATTTAACGTCTTACTAATTTTGTCATAACCCTTATTAGGTTATTTCTTTTAATTGAATCATACATCTTCTTGAAGTCTATGAAAAGTTCTATTGCAGGAATATTATATTCATAGCAGGTCGTTAGAGTTCTCTTCATTCCTCTTTCTCCCCGTTCTATAACCCGTCTGAAACTTTTCTAGTTGTGGTTCTACTACTTCTTCTAATTTTTTAATTAATGTCACTATTACTTTGTAGGTCATGTCCAGCGGGGATGTGCCTTTGTAGATATTGCAATCGGTTGCGTCTCCATTTTTTGGTATTGCGATTATGGTGGCCTCTTCCCAGTTATTGGGCATTTTGTCTTCTTCCTATATCTTTTGCACCAGCAGGTATAAATGGTCCTTTAATTCTTCACCCCCATATTTTCAGTTTTCTGCCGTAACTCCATTGTTCGAAAACCTTTTATTATTTTTTTTTTGGCTCTGGATAGTTTCTTTTACTTCATCCTTTGTGGGCTCATCTATTTGATTGTTTTCCATCATTCTTAGTATTGGTTTCTTGTATTTTTCTTCACTATTTTCATTTAGCATTTCTGAGAGGTATCTTCTCCTCTTTCTTTTATTTTTTCGTCTTTTCCTATTTGACTGCTATTTTCATCCTCAATATATAGCATGTGATTAGCTTTTCCGTTTTCTTTTTTGCTTCCATGATTAGATTGCGTAAATGTTTCTAACTTCGTTTCTTTTATACAGCGCGACCAACTTCAGAAAAGCCTCGGAAAATATGCGAACTAATTTCAATAACAAACAACGCCGATTAATCAAAAGCGTAATTTTACTCGAGTACATTAACTGACAAAAAGTTGTCTTAAATCTATTACGTGTTATTGGCGGTGTTTAGTTTTATTTAAATTTCCCGTCGCAAGATTTTTGGATGTGAGTGTACTTGGTCAACATGTAGCTTCCCCGTACACACCCACTCAGGACTTTTCTGAGGTTGGTCGAGCTGTGGTAATTCTCTGCCTCTATCACTTTTTGTTCGTTTCTGGCCCTTTTTTTGTCTGTTTAATGTTTTAACCTTAGCTTGTTGCTCTTTATATGTTTGTTTGTCTTCTGACGAAACATTTCTTTTTTCCTTTTATTTTTTGCATTCCGCCTCAAATCATTTTCTTTCTTTCTGGTTGTAATTTTGTGGTATTGTTTTTTGTATGATTGTTTCTATCGTTTGCCATTCCTCTTCTAAGTTTTGTCAGCGTTTGTGTTCCTGCTCCTGAAACTTGTTTGTTAGTTCTTTTGTACTTCTTCTTTCTGTAATTCTTCAAAATTTCTTGTTTCCCACTTTTTCTTTGATTTTTAGGTCTGTTCTTACCAAGAACTAGCTTGGATTTTTGTCAGCTC
This sequence comes from Ignelater luminosus, assembly GCA_011009095.1. NCBI lineage: Eukaryota > Metazoa > Arthropoda > Insecta > Coleoptera > Elateridae > Ignelater > Ignelater luminosus. The sequence continues at coordinate 114,193 of VTPC01090428.1, read as the reverse complement.
TCTTATACAACCTAGCATTTGTTATTATTTTTGGGTGCTTTTATTTCGTTAATATATCTTCCTGCTGGTGATACCCATGTACCTTTATACATGTCTTTTTCCTTAAAGTATGTGTTCATTATCATCAGTTGCTTTTCTTTGACGAACTCGATGAACTTTCTCTCATTGTTGTTGCCACTTTGATGTTTGCTTTCTCGTCCTGTGATATGTTTATATATTTGTTCTCTCTGCCAACCTACGCATTTGCTTCTTCAATAAGCATTTGATTATTTTGTTTCCTAAGTTAGTTGTATATCTCTTCTACGATCACAGAGAACTCGTCTTATTTTTCTTCTGTTTTTTCCTCCGTGGGTGGATATATGTTTAGTATAGACGTGTTTAATTCTCTGCCCGGTTCAATGTGGCACGTTTTGTCTGATGTGGGCCCAATTTGTTTTACTTTTTCTTTAATCTCACTACTTATTAAAAAACCGATTACATATCTTCTGGTTTCGTCACCACATATTTTCTCAGCTTTGTTATTTTCGTCTCTTTCATGTTTTCTTGGATTGCGAGTATTTATATTTTGTATTTTTCTGCTTCCATCTTTAAGTTCATCACCTCTTAGTAGATTCCCTGAACATTTCACGTTCCTATTCTCATAGGTGTGTCTTTGCTTTGTTTCTTACTAACCTTCTCTGGTTTAGTATGGTTTCCTTTTTGGTATTCTATGGCCTTATTCTTCTTGCTTTTGTTTTTATTTTTTTCTTGTTCCATTCTTATCTCTAAGTCTTTTGCCGCGTCTGGTTTTTTTTTTAAATTTTCCCTCACTTCACTATCTGATAGTTTTTTGTCTGTGGAGGTTCAAGTTTTTCTGAATCCTTATTCCATCTCCATTCTGCCTGACCAACAGTAACTTTACTGTAGCTAACGTTTACCGTTTTCTCTTTGTTCCTTTCTTCTTGTCTCATCTCTTTTGCCCTTTATCTTTCCGCCTGTCATGTCGTTGTCTATCTAAATATTTTTTTCTTGGATACTTTTCAGTTTATGCTTGTTCTTGATAACCTTCTCTTTGTCCTCTTCTTTTTTTAGTTTGATTAGAGATACTTTGTCCCTCAGTTTATGGGCTGAAGCTACTTGTACTTTTATCTCCAGCTGTGTATTAAGCAGGTTTTCCATGGCTTGTTTCAGGGTTTTAGTGTCATTAGTATCTATATCTTTTTACTTGTCGAATCAAGTGTTTCCGCAAAAAACCTTTTCAACACTTTAGCTGGCCGTAGAGCGGTTCTGACAGTGTCTCCTTTCCGTTCTGCTTCTCTTTTTACTTGAGGAATCGATTATTTCTGTTGGCCGTAGAGCGGTTCCGGTAGTGTTGGTTAAACTCCGTTCTGACCTGTTTTTCCCTTTATTGTTGAATTGATTTTTTCGTCGACTGTATAACGGTTCCGGCTGCAAGCGACGCACACGAAGCTTTTCTGGCATATCTACTGGCTGTAGAGCAGTTCCGGCAGTGTTGGTTAAACTCTGTTCTGTCCTGTTTTTCCTTTTGATTGTTAAATCGGTTTTACCGATTGTAGAACGGTTTCGGCAACAAGATACACACACGAAGCTTTTCTGGCATTTTTACTGGCCGTAGAACGATTTCGACAGTGTTGGTTAAGTTCCGTTCCGTCCTGATTCCCCCTTGACTTGTGGAATCGATTGTTTCCGCTGGTCATAGAACGGTTCCGACAGTGCTGGAAAGTGTCCGACCGACCTAGTCGGATTGTGTCGTGTAGGGTTGGCCGCTCTGCTCGAAACATTTCCCGGCGTTCCCCTAATTTTCCCGTTTTTTTATAATTTCCTATTCAATTTTTAATTGCATGTTGCTTATTTGAATTTGAATTTTGGAACCAATAATTGTATTTGTTTCAATAATTATTTCATTATTATTTGTGTATTACACTAACTTATGACCCCCTCACTTTTCAACCCTTATGTCTCTTTTTTATGAAATTGCAAAAGCCAAAGCATATGTTTGTTAATTTAATAAGGCTGTCCTACATGCACGGACCTGGACATTTAAATTTACAATCCGGAATTTTCATTTAAAAATGAATTTTTACAAAGCACAAACATAGTCAGTCAAAAAAGCGCCCAACCATGGCCTGTAAAACTACACTTCAGCTTAGCGATTTGCTGTCCCACGTCTCGCACTTCTGTTGTTTCTCCTATTGGTCAACTCTATTTCCAACTTGCCTTTTTTTTTGGCTTTTTCTGTTTTTATTTTTTTCTATGTTTGCTTTGCTGGTCAAAAACTTTGCTCTTTAGATATTGTGGCATTCTTGAATTTTTCAAGATCCATATTAGTTTTCCAAACCCCGCCCATGCTAGCAGTCTTATCTTCTTTAGCCAGTCTAAAAATTTTTTCAAGGTACAATCTTAACAGTTATATTCTTACTATCTTCAAAATTCGTCATCGCTTCTGTTTTTCCCATGCTCATTCTCAGACCTATTCTTTCTGAGATTTCAGCAAATTACATTATCATAGCTTGCAGATCATCAAAAGTCGAGATAATTAAAACAATGTCGTTTGCATATCTGAGATGGTTGAGGTTTATGTTTACACCCATTTTTAGCCAATTTAACAACCTGAACACATCTTCTATAGTTAGGTCAGACAGCTTCGAAGATATTACGTCACCTCGCCTCTTCTAATCTGAATAGTATTTATTTTTCTGTTCAACCTGTATTATTGTTTTTGAATTTCTACAGATGTAAATTAACAGACTGTATCTACCAGGAATCGAAGGCCGTACTCATTTGCTTTTTCTGTCAAACTCTTCGTTGTGAGATGGTGATCAAACGTACTACTACATAGTTTCTGAAACCCAGCCTGCTCCATTGGTTGATAGGCGACAATCTTTGTCGTCAATCGCTTCTAGATAACTTTAATGAACAATTCTAAATCTGTGATAGTAAAGAGAGAGGCCAATAGTTTTTTTATGTCGTTTCTGTCTTCTTTCTTGAACAATAGAACCACCACACGTCTTCTTCATTCTGTTAAAATTCTGCTCTTATGGGAGAATTAACTAAAAAAAAGCCTTTAATATGTTTCTTTTCTTTCAGCATTTCTAATACTCCATCTGGCCCGCGAGCTTTATTCCTTTTAAAATCTTTAAAAGCTTTTTTGATTTCATAGCTTAATACCCTCTGAGTTGATACTCATAATTTCTCTTTTGTGTATTCTTCCGCGAGTTGTCTGTCTGTATCTTCAAGGCATAGAGATCTGTACAACTACAATTCTTGAAACCTTTTCTTTCTCTCTTTCTTCTCTTTCAGTTTGGTCTTTCATGGAGATCATAGCATGTTTTCCCAGGATGGAAATACCTTGATGTATTTTAGAAACATCCTCTAAATTTTACAGGACGAATGTTAAGGATGAGCTCAAACGTCTATAAAACACGAAATGTCAAAGTTTTGTTCAGAGTTTCTGTTTTCCCTGATATTTCGAGAACTACAGTATCGAAATGGTTTTGTAAAAAACTTAATTTGATATTAGAAACAACAATTTGAGTTTTATCTTATTTTTTGAAGTTTCCTTGAAGTTCAACGCACTTACCTCAACGCTTCTTCAGGTTCGTGATTCACGAAAGCGGATTTCTTTGAAGCTTTCAAAATACTCGTTTACGCTCTATATTACCATTTTACTTAATGTCATTCTTTATCCAGACAAGAAAAATTTTGTGTTTCTGGAACACTTGGTAATCCGAGGAAGCTAGATAGAATTTAAACTTTAGTTGAGTTAATCTTTGCTCAGAGACAAGGTTTGAACGCACGGTGCGTTGTAATACTGAAACAGCTGTTTAGATCTTTTTCGTACTGGCTTGGACAGGAGCAATTTTCATACTAACCCGGACTGGCATTATTTTCATACCGAACCGTAGACGAGACGGGTTTCTTGGTTGGGTCTTTGTGCGGCCTGTCCCAAAGCTCGAGTTAGGTCAAGCCGGGCCGCAGTTTTAAGAATCTGTCTAGCTCTCGGGTCTGTTAGTTTTTTCGGGCCATTCAGGCTCTCGGACCTTTCGGGCTTTTTGGACCGATCAAGAAGATTCTATGTTTTTCGCAGAGTCAAGTTTTTTCCAGCCAGGCCGAGGGCTTAAAAATTTCGTCCCGTGTAGGATCCTAGAGGATGGCACGCTTTTAGTCTTTTTTGTATCCGGTTCGCCTAGTGTAGTCTACTGTTTAGATTGCTGTTTTATTTCCAATGTATAGTGGTGAATCGAACAACAAAGCGTCGCAAGAATGTGTTGGATTTTTACTAAACACTTGTAAACAGTTGGCTGATGTTCGCATACCAATTCGCTTGTGCTCTATAGTGAGTGCAAAGTTTTTCCATATGTATCTCAGTGCGCAAAATAAGGTAAACTCGTCCAGTAAAGATATTTGTGTCCTCTGGTAACTTGCGCATTTTTAGTTGTCTGTTGGTCAAAACCATTGTCATGAACTTTGTTGACAATTTTTGGTGTGGCAGCTGTTTTCGCACTTCCAAGACGTGGTGCACCTTCGATGTTTGTTCTGCCGTTCTTGAATTCGTTTGCTCAAAGTTGAACGGTTTCATGGAAAAGAAATGAGTCACTAAATGCAAGCAAAATTTTTTGTGGATTTCTATTGCTGCTTTCCCATTAAAAACAAAGAACAAAAAGTTGAAGCACGCGAATTCCAATTTTGTCCATTTTGCACTGTCGTTCAAAACATTTGTGTTTAAGTAACTGTCGAACCAAGAACTACTGTCAAAATGACTTGTAACCATAGAATCTTTATTTGTAGAAGGGGGATTATATGACTATATGTACAGTTGTTACTTTCGCCGTCTGAGTATGCCAACCAAACTAAGGTGTGGTTCAAAAAAAAAGTAGCAGGCTTTAACAGTTGAAAAAATAGGTTATCTATTACTATTTGGAGAAATTTAAACTTGCAAAATATGCAGGGTGTCCCCAGACAAGGCTTAGAATAAGTGTAATGGATAAAAGATTTCAAGATACGAAAAAAACTTATTCTTTATAAAAGTTTTTGCTTGCTTCAAAAGTAACTTTTATTGAGTTAAAAATTCAGAAGTTTATACAGGGTGTTCAGTAACTAACTTTTCTGTACAAACCAAAATACAAAGTAAACAACATCTCAAATGAAATAATGTACAATTGCGGCTCAATTAGTTTACCACTTATTCCTTGACACAATTCCAGCCTTCTTCTCAACTCGAGGAAAACCTGATGTAACTCTTCCGATCGAATTTCATTAACAGCTTTTCTAATAGCATTTTTCAATCTGTTCAAATCATCTCAAAATCGTTTTGATTACTTTTTGAATGACAGACTTAAAATGAAGTATTGCTTTTATTTCCATAACAACCATGTCTTGTTTAGGCAATTTGCTCTTAATAAATTAATTTAATTTGTACACTACTTTAAAACATAAAAGTTAATTTTTTAAACACCCCGTATAAAATTTTGAATTTTTAACTCGATAAAAACTACTTTTGAAGTAAGCAAAGACTTTTATAAAGAATAGGTTTGTTTCGTATCTTGAAATTTTTTATCCATTACACCTATTCTAAACCTTATCTGGGGAAACCCTGTATATTCTAATTTAACAAGAAATTTATTGAAATTAGTGTTTATGCCAGAAATGACGAACCATCGATTTCACTCTTCTAGTTAAAGTTAGAACGTCATTTTTGGTTAGATTTTTTTCCGCTTTTTTCTGCTTTTGGCGAAAGTCATTTATGTTAGCAAATTGAGATTTAGTATTTTTCAGCTTCCTTTTCATTAAAGTCCAGTAACGCTCGATTGGTTGCAGCTCAGGGCAATTTGGCGGATTGGTGTTGTTGCTTGAGTAAAAGTCTTGTGCTAATTTTCCATAATGGCATGTAGCCAAATCGGGGCAAAAGAATACTCTGAAGTACTGTGAGAATTTATAAAAGGAATCAATCTCTTTCTTGAATATTCTTCAACATAAATATTGCCATTAATGAATCCGGTAGTAATGAATTAATCACTTTTTAGGCCGCAAGTGCATGTGGTATGCCAAATCAAAAATGTCTGGGGGTAGTTGCTAGCGTTTCTGGTCTTAATTGCTCAGCAATCTTTCCTCCTTGTGAAGCAACATAGAATTCTTGGCCCGGTATTTGAATGACATCGGCCACACAATACGTTTCGTCGTTCATAACGCAACAGTCAAACTTTGTGAAAAAGTCGTACAATTTTCTTGTCCTAGATTTTGCTCTTCTTTCCTCCTCCTGATCCCTATCGGACACTTTCTAGATCTTATATGTCTTCAATCCAGCTTTTACTTTCACTCGATGTACCATGGCTTTTGATGTACCAAATTGATTGGCCACAGTACGTTCAAACAAATTGGGATTTCTTCTGTAAGACTGTCTGATACATACAGCTAAGTTTGCATTCTGAAACCCAGTTTTTTGACTGGACCCAGGCTTTCTTTCTGTAGACAATCGCCCTTTGTAAGTTCTAATAACCTTTCCAACTGTATAACGTGGAAGCTTTAGCAGTTTTGCAATCTGAACTGACTCAACTCGGAATTTTCTAAGTATTTGTGCACTATTTGTTTACGTGTTTCAATTTGTTTGACAAACTTTGCCATCATTTAAGAATGTTATTGCAAAAATGTAAACACAAACTTAACATGACACTTACATCTGGCATGTTGCTACGATCCAAGGAATTGCAGTTCGAAGCCTGCTACCTTTTTTCTGAACCACACTTTACTCATCAAATCACGTCTTACATTTTACATTCTTTCACTAATTTCTGTACTAGTTATCGTTTCCAGGGGAAGAAAGAAAAAGAGGGTTGAGAAAAAAGTTATTACGCAATAATAAAATCAATCTAGCAAAAAAAAGCTTCCCTTGTAGTTTTCTTCTTTTCGAGTAAAACAGAATTTTGTGACATCTGAGAATGTTAGTACTTGATCTGTTTCGTGTAGTATTAAGATGAAATTTTCTGTGGTTGATATTTCTATTTCCATAGGGAGTGTTCAACTTTGACACCTTGCATCTTAAAGTTTAATAAACGAAAGGTCAGTGTAAGGGCTGCAAATATTTTATTAAAGTTACTTTCAAACAAGAACTTTTGACCTTTAATACTTGCACCTAAGTACACCTCAAACAACTCTTCTTGGGGTACTAGTTATTATTCAAAAAACACTGAAAACACAAATAATTTGTAAGTAACGTGGAAATATTTTTATGTATACCTCGTTATCTGTTATTTCTTTTTAAAGCCTTTGTTACTAAATCGGTTTTGCAAGTGAAGCGAAGTATTTATCAAATAATTTCTTTCTAGTTAACAATATCCCGAAAGAAAAAAGGAGAATACAGACTCTCAGATTAGATAATTGACTTGTTTTGACATAATTATAGTAGTCATTTCTATTTAGCATTATTTTAGTCTATGAAGTTAATTTGATGATTACGATTAAGAATCCCTTTTGGGATTTTGAGAGTTGTCAAAATAGACCATTTGGCTAAGCATTCATTAATTAGAAATGCAGAGTGCGGAGAGCGGATATGAAACCACTTTAGTCCATATTTTCATGAAATTACTTACTTAGCGCAAGGCTAAACTCAAACACATTCAATTATACGAAATGCTGAAATCCTTTTAATCAGGAATTCAGTACGCCTGGTCCACAATTACAGAGTGTTAGGAAATTCACAAAGCTGGGAGATACATAATGGGTTTAGAAATGGAAGTGGACACAGAAGTCCCTAGTAATAATGCTCGGCAAGCCGACTTGATCGATATGTAGCGGCACACCTTTGTTTTTGGGTATATTTCTGGTTTTATTTACAGCACGCTGCGCCGCCCACAATGTTGTTATACTTTTTGTTTTATTTTCTCCACGGTCACTGTTAAATTCAGCAGCGAACGAGCGAAGATAAAATATAAATTAGATAAATTAGTCGATTAGCAAAATGGTTTCGAGTTTATACACTTTATACTACGTTATAAAGCTTACACTCAATTGGATTATAATTTGCTGTAGTTTTTCCATGTCGTATACTACATAACAGTTGCATTTCCAGAGGATGTATCCTCTGGGATTTCTCGACTAAACACACTAGATCTTCTATTCTTACACCAACGCTGCCTGCCGTCCTTGTTACCCTTATTCTGTATCTATATATTTATAGCATCGAGAGTTTTGATTTTTTTTTTATAAAAGTAGGTTAACAGAGTTTGACGGAGTATTCTTTTGTGTCGCTTATACTTCGATGTGAATTTATCTTCAGAAGTATCAGGAAATATTGCGTTAAAAATTTAACGTTGAGCTTTTGTGCTGCGTATCGATTTTTAAGTAGGAAGTAAAGTGTAAAATCCAATTTGTGAACGCATTGTTTAACTTTTGAAATTTTAATATAGTTACAATATGATAAAAGAAACTTCGCTATTTTAGTAATCGTTTTATCTCAATGTGTACATGCTATATGATGTTTAATGTCTGTGTTAGTCCTGTACTAAAAGAGGTTACTGAGAATTTATCTATAGTAGTTAAACACTTTGCTCGCGAAGGTTGTGTTTGGATTTTATAATTAAAATTTCCAGTTACTCAAGTTGTGATTTTTATAAAACTCATTTGTACTTGTTTTTAACTGTATGTTCTTTAAAAACGAAAACGAGATCGATATGCTTGAAACTATCTTTTGGAAATCGGTATAAAAGGTACGTATCAATAACATTCGTAGACTGATCTTTCTTTTCCAAGCGGTAAAGCTGTTTAATCTCAATTCAATTCTAATGTAGCTCCAAGTTTTCCATTTCACATATCACATCTACTTACTACTAGACAGTGGAAACTTTAAACCTCTTGGCAAGCTTTAGGTTAAACCTCTTTTACGTTATATAGATAGTTGAGGTCTCATGGGGAATATTTAGTATAGTTTTAGAAAATTCAATCCAAAAGACTAGAAAGTTAAATCTTTCTAATAATTATAAATTATGATATCTACATATTATCAAAAATTAGAATTTGCGTTGATTCTCCGGCTTATGCTTGAAAAAGAATTCTCTATGGCTGTTGCTAGCTTCAGACCAAACCCGAAGGGTTAGACTTACTAGACAACTCTTGACAGTGCAACCAAAGTATCCAAAACGTAAAACCAGTTTAGGGCAACACGAATCTTGCAAACACCTGGTCACACAGTTAATTAGAAATATTTTTAGACCCAACTACGAATTATCTAGGTTTAATCGGTACGTCAAAATAAATCCCCCTGCTTCATCATCGTCGTTGATTATCAGAAAACAGGTTGGAAAAAGAATTATAATGCAATTAATGCAGAGTTGGATTTGAAGTATTTAGAGATTCTCATCTTTTCCGTTTTTCTAGGTGTTTGTTGATATTTTGGATGCTTTTTGTTAGATATTTCTCTTTGACACACAGATAACACCTTCTGTAGCTGTCTTTCGGTTATCTCACACCTTGCTAAAAATCGTTCCAAAACGTTACTTGGTCACTATCCTGTCTCCTTTATTAAACCAATACAGCTGAAGGTTATTGATTCCAATAATATTCAATAAATCGGAGCACAAACTTGTCTAGAAATTGAAATTTATGAGTGGCACAGAGTAAAACGTCATTGTTTTTTGACGCTTCCATCATGATTTTGTCAAAATTAAAAATCTGCACTGGGTTTTCAAGCAAACTATTTTTTAGTACGGCCTGTAAAGATTAAATCACCATCTATGATAAATTTGATCTTTTAGCAACACTTGTGCACACACATAGTCATGCAAGTTTTTGAATTATTAAATAACTAATCTTTGCTAATTTTTCTAGAGTATATATAAAAGCACTACAGGAAATTTAGAGACTTCTCCTAACTAAATAAAATTTTGCGCGATCTTATTCCCGAACAAAGAACTTTGATTTACTTTTTGTACCATAAATAAAATTTTCTAATGCTTTTCTTGGCATATAAAGCTACCGCGTTGGCGTGCTTTCATTTAAACTACATTATTGGCATACATACAAACACAAACATGTCTGAACAGGATAATCAGAAATATAAATGAAAAAATGTTAATTAAATTTGTCATTCGACTGACTGCACAGTAGCTTGGTCTAGCTTTCATTCCATGTTAAGACAAATAATCAGGAGCACGTGTCGAGCCACTTAAGGTGGCTTATGGTCGAGCTTTGCCCTCCATTAACTTTCTTAAAACATAATTACAAACAGCTATCAGGCTCCCCTTTTAGCATTAGATTTAAGATGAGAAAGTGACTCCAGTAGGTAAACTTATTTACAAGTAGAATTAAATTCCCTGGTCTGATTTTGGTATCCTTTGAAAAATCCATTTGTGAACCCAACTATTGCATATCTGGGTATAAAAATTTCATGAAGTCAGATACTTTGGCAGTCTTTAAAAACAAAGCCCCTAATCTCGGAAAACTTTTACGGTTTACAGCGCCAGGAGACGCCTCTAATAATAAAAAAATATCTTACGGTTACAAAATATTTTAAATAGTTTTAGTACAGGTCGGGCTCCGCCCCCTATCAACCTTCTCAAAGAGTTAATTACGAACATGAGGCGGGTCGCATCCTACATCAACAACTATTCAAGCGAGTTAAATGTATGACAGGTCACCTGTAGTATCTGGGGTCGGACTTCGTCTCCTATTCACCATTTAAAAATGCTACGATCAGATTACTCTCTCTTACAAGCCACCTGCGGTGTACGAAAATCGTGCTTCGCCCTTCAACAACCTTCTAAGAGGGTTAACATGCTACGGGCCACTTGCGATAGCCTAAGGTCGGGCTTCGCTCACTGTTAACCTTTTTCAAAATTCCACATACGAGCACTTCTCGGGGTATGTCTTATCACAGTAGTGCTTTGCTCTCCATTAACCTTCTAAGATTTCTAAATGTGCCACAGGTCCTCTGAGATGGCCAAGATTGGGTTTCGGTTTCTATTAAACTTCAACATTCCAAATACGAACACAGCTCGAGTTATGTTTTTTCACAATGGTGCTTTGCCCTTTATTAATTTTTTAAAAAGACTAAACATCCTATAGGCCACCTGTGATAGCCTAAGGTCAAGTCTCGCTCTCTATTAACACTTTTCAAAATACCAAATACAAACATTGCTTGCGCTATGTCTTTTCACAGTGGTGCTTTGCCATTCGTTAACCTTCTAAGATTGCTAAATATGCCACATGCCATCTGAGATGGTCTGTATTCGAGTTTCGGTGGCTAATATTGATCTTCAGAATGCCAAATACAAACTCAACTCGGTCTATGTTCTTTCAGAGTAGTGTTTGGCCTCATTAACTTTCTAAGATCTTCAAATACGCCACAGGCTATCTGAGATTGCTTATGTACGAGTTTCGGTGTCTGCCGATCTTCTTCAAAATGCCAACTACAAACACAGCTCGGTCTATGTTTTTTCACAGTGACCTTCTAAAGTTTCTAAATATTTCATATGCCCAAGGTCGAGTTTCGATTACCATTAATCTTTGTAAACATATTAAACACAAACACCGGTCGTATTTCATCTTCTGTCAACCTTCTAAGAGGGCTAAATATCCCACATGTCACATGCAATGGTCTTACATCAAGCTTCGCTTTCCGTGTTTTGAAGAATCCTAAATGCGGATTTTTAGTGTTTAAGGTCAGACTTTGCCCTGCACTAACTTTTTTAAGAGATAATTATGAGTACAGGTAGAGCTACGCCTTCTCACAGGCCACTTGCGGTGGCTCAAACTTGCCCTTTGCTTTGCACAAACCTTCTAAGAGAGCTGAATATGCAATAGGCCACCTTCGGTGGCCACGGTTGTACCTCCCTCCTATTAGCGCCATATGCTTTCGTACGGGCTACCTAGGGTAGGCTAAAGTCGTGCTTTTCCCTCTATTAATCTTCTAAAGTCTCTAAATAAATATTCCACATGTCCAAGGTCGGGTTTCGATTTTCATTAACCTTTATACGAATACTATACACAAACACCAATGGTACTTCATCTTCTCTCAACCTTCTAAGATATCATATGCAATGGTCTTAGGTCAAGCTTCACTTTCCGTCTTTTGAAAAATCCTAAATGCAAATTTTTTGGTGTCCAGAGTCAGACTTTGTCCTCCATTGACTTTGTTAAGAGACAAATATAAGTACAGGTCGAGCTACGCCGTCTTACGGGCCACCTGCGGTGGCTCAAGCTTGCCATTTGCCTTGCACAAACCTTCTAAGAGAGCTCAATATGCAATAGGTCACCTTCCGTGGCCACGGTTGTACCTCTCCCTCCTATTGGCGCCATACGCTTTCTTACGGTCTACCTATGGTAGCCTAAAGCTGCCCTTTGCTCTTTATCAGTCTCATAAGAAAGCTAAATATTTCACAGGCCGCTTTCCGTTAACCTTCTTTAAAATGACAAATACGAACGGTATGTAAATATGAGCAGCAGTCGTTACGTTCTCTCACGGGCCACCTGCGGTGACTCAGACGCGTATGTCGATCTGCATTAATCTTCTAAGAGAGCTGAATAAGCAACAGACCAGGGTTTGACTTTGCCTTCCATTGGCTTTCTTAAGAATGCTGAGTATGGGCACCCTTTCACGGGTCACTTGCGGTAGGTTAGAGTCGCGGTTTGTTCTCCATCAACCTTCTAAGAGAGCTCAATTAGCAAAAAACCACTTTCGGTGGCTAGGGTTAGACTTCATCTTCCACTGACCTTCTTAACAGTGCTAAATATGAGCATTGATTGAACTATGGCCCTTACGGGCCACTTACGGTAACCTAAAGTTGTGCTTTGCCCTCCATCAGCCTTTTAAGAGAACTAAATACACACACTATGCAAGTATGAGCACTAGTCGGGCTGCGCTCCATCAGAGGACACTCACTAAATATGCAACACGCCACTTTTGATGGCTTCGCCTTCTATTGACCTTATTAAGAACGCTAAGTATGAACACCATTTCACGGGCCACCCGCGATGGTTCCAAATAGCGATTCAGCGTCTATCAACCATTTAAGAGAGCTGGACGTGCAACAGATGGTCAAAGTTGGACTTCTTAACAATGCTAAGTATGAGCACTGATTGGGCTACGCTCTCTCACGGGCCACCTACAGTGGCTCAAAGCAGCGTTTTTCTCTCAACAACATTCTAAAAGACCTGAATATGCAACAGGCCACTTTCAGTGGCCAGGGTTGAATTTCGCCTTTTATTGACCTTTTTCAGATCGGAATACGCCTTCTCACAGGCTTCCTACGTTGACTCAAAGTCTTGCTTTTTTCCTCACCAACCTTCTAAAAGAGCTGAATATGCAACAGGCCACCTTTAGTGGTCAAGATTGAATTTCGCATTTTATCGACCTCCTTAGGAATGCTAAGTAACAGCGTCGGTCGAACTACGCCAGGGTTGAATTGTGCTCTTTATTGACCTCCTTAAGAATGCTTAAGAACATTCAAAGCCGCGTTTTGTCTCTCATCAACCTTCTAAGACAGCTGAATATGCAACAGGTCACCTTTAGTGGCCAGGGTTGAATTTTGCCTTTTATCGATCTTCTTAGGATTGCAAAGTATGAGCATCGGTCGGACTACGACCTCTCATGCGCTCAAAGCCGTGCTTTGCTTTTCGTCAACTTCAAAGAGTGCTGAATATGCAGCAAGTCACTTTCAGTGGCCAGGGTTGAATTGCACCCTTTATTGACCTCCTTAGAAAGGCAGCACTAGGGCTACGTTCTCCCATGGGCCTTAAGTCGTGTTTCGTCGTTCATAATCGAGATTCCCTTTCCATTACCCTTCTTGATAACGCCAAATAGGAACAGTAGGTAAGTATAAGAACCGGTCAAACTACGCCCTCTTATGGGCCTAAAGTTGTGCTTCGTCCCCCATAGACCTTCTAAGAGAGCTAAATGGCCTAAGGTTGGGCTTGGGTTTTTATTAACTTTTTCCGGAATGCCAAATACAAACACGTTTTGGGCTCACTCTTCTCATGATTGTGCTTCACCTTCCATTAACTTTGTAAGGAAGCTAAATACGTTACAGGCCACCTGTGGTGCCCCAAGATTGAATATCGCCTTATATTGACCTTCTTCAAAATCCTAAATAGGAATTCGGGTCGGGTTTTGCCCTACCACGGATTACCTGCAGCTTGCCTTTTATAGATCTCCTGCTGTGTCCCAGCTTGGTTTCCCAAGCAATGTACCCTATATCTAGTAACTAGAGATTAAGTGTAAAGTCGTTTAAAGAAAGAATAAAGGAAAATGCAACGCATTGGTTTAGGTGTTTAGTTAAAATGTCAACAACAAAGCCGACGAAGAGAGTATGGGAATAGCAAAAGTAAAAAGTAAAACAAGAGGAAGACCAAGACCTAAATGAAATAACGGAATAGCAGTGTATTAGAAAATATTGAAAATTATTTTTTGTACATCCATGGTTGGATTTAAACATTCCAGATTCCAGTCTTTGCTAAAATTTATTAAGATAAAATGTATTTCAACCAAAAAAGAAGTTCTACGCTCTTTTCTGATTTAAAAAAAATTTTGTTCTTAGCATCGAATGCAATGTATCATTAGGTATAATGTAATCAACTCTTCCTTCTCAATAGATATGCTACAAGTGCCTACCAGTCCGTAGAGATCTCTCGTTTCCATATCCCTTGAGAATTTTATTGTTGGCCACCTGGACTCTAGAGAGTACTACCTTCTTTAGGGTTTACAAGTTTGTTTTTTGGTGTCTTGCCGGTTTTTTTAAACAAACGGCAGCTGTCGGATATTAATAATAATGATAGACAGTCTTTCATCTTTAGCTAACAAGATTCAAATTTAACAATCTATTTTTCTAGTGTAAATAAATAAATAAAGAGTTACTTAGTTTCTATTGTAAGAATACTTTTAAAATTTTATGCAAGTTATGCAAAAGAACAGATTTGCGAGCTGTCCTGAATACAGATTGATAACAATAAATTGACTTTTGCGCAGCTTACATTTGTTTTGTTTCAAAACCACGAATAGTTTCTATTGCAGTGGAATTTAATTCCCTACCAAACAATGAAATAACAACTCGACTGTTTACAACGGCAACGACTAAAAAGTAGTTAGGCGAAAGAGAGGACGTGTTTGAACGGTCGAATGTTTTAAACAGTGATTCCTTTATTTTTGTTTACTTTTACTCTACAGCCTGATACTCATTTTTGATTCCGGCGTTTTAATTAGTTAGGAGTCAATATATCAAGTGACATACGGCGTCGTCAAATTACTTGGAGGTGATTGACTGACTTCAAGGGTTTTGCTCTTTGGTGTTCTGTAACTTCCTTTTGTGTAATATTATACCGTGATGCTTTGGATATAAGTTTAATCTCCTAATTATAGTTACGGGTAACAACTCTAATAACGATTATTACACCTTGAAATTGCTTTACTTGAGATGTTGTATATACCTTAATAAAAATACACAACCCTTGTTAACGATATATTTTCTGGATAATTAGATCTTTTCGCTGTACCCGTATCAAATAAACATCTCAAGCGCAAACATCTAACACAAGGGTTATCACAGACGTATAGAATTAAATTGGTCAAAATTATTTATTCAAGCTTTACTGCTTTAAATATCTATTGTTACTTCTGGAACTGTAAAATTCATAAATTGTGAGGGTTGGTTTAGGTTATTGTAACTATTTGTGTTAATAATTTGGTTAACATTGACTTTTAGATAAACAGTCGCTGTTTTCAAGTCTTGCTTCCATTTAAATGTCAAGTTGTACCGTCAGAATTGCTTTATCGTACATTATAATATAAATACGCAAAAACTAATCATAAAAGTCATTTTCTTAAATTGATTGTACTAGCAGCTCTTGAAGTTCTTGCCTATTTCTGTTCATTGGATCCGTCCTAAGTATGCGTGTCTTTTCTTTAAGCGTCATCCACAAAAAATAATCAAGCGGCACAAGGTCTGGTGATAGTGACACAACCTTTATTCTTGATTTGTTCCTCTCCCAATTCATTTATTAGATAGATCAGTGTTTAACCACTGCTTCACTTGTGCAGAAAAATGGTTTGGAGCTCCACCTAATTAAATAATTTGCTATAAAATATCATCATTACTAGTGCACTCATGAAAAATTCGTGTAGAGTTAATCATAATTTAAATGAAAGCAAAACTTTTTGAAAAAATCAATTTTACAAAGTTTCCCCTTTGTCAAGTAATTTTCTACAAACGCTGTATATTCAAACAAAATTGTCTATAAAATTTATTTAATTCAAGTCTCTATGAGTAAAAATGTCTTTAGAAGTGTCACAGATTGGTTTTAAATGGTTTATTTCCAGAAAATTTTTCATTCCACTCTTAGAAGCAACATACTGAAATTCTTTCTTACCAAGCAATAATTCCTGTTAAAAACCATCAGGTCATCTATCTGGTATCCTTAACAAACTATTTAACATGAGTTCTGATGCATCACATAGGATCTGGAAAGGGTATTTACTACGTCCAGAGATATACTAATGTCTAGGTCATGTGTCTGTAGCGATAGAACTCACGAGGCAAAAGGTCTATTTGGCGTTATACATTAGTCTTTGTCTTGTCTTCAAGGCTGTTTCCCTCTGAAGATCGGAGACCTGCCTGCCTACTAAAAGTTGGCGCGTAACGTGAATCACAGTGAGTCACGATAGGTTACAATTACAATGAATCACGAATCATGACAGATCATGAAAGTAAGTGGGACACTTAGTTTACCACAAGTCACGAATCATGATCTAGCTATCATTAATCACGACAAGTCGCTCCGAAACCAAAATAAACCACAGTTTACAGTTTTAGATTGACTCTTGTCCTAGCGCAGCACGGCGTGTCAAACAAGAAGTAGTAGTCTTGGGTACGCACATACACCTAAAGTGTAATGTTTCCGAGAAGAAATAAACAGACAGGATATATAAAATATAGTCCTCTTCTCATTTGTATCAGGCATCAAGCATCAGCTGCTACATCTAAATCATGTAAACCACGTGGAATTAATCATAGGAGATTCTAACTTAAAATCTTCCGTGCACGAGTGGTTGGGGAACCAAAACAACTTACGTGAGCATGAACGAAAAATCACGCACGTCCTGACTGCTACTGTCTGCCTCTTTAGCCGCGCACAAATGGTGTTGTGAGTCGTTAAAGCATTCTTTCCCAGTAGATTTTGCAGTCCTAACAATTCGCCTCGAGAGACTAACCTATGGAACTCGAACCCGCCACGGACCGCCTGCTTAGCAACCTCGCCCGAGTAAGAGCGCTGCCCGGGGCTTCCAAGGGAGCGGGGCTTCTGGCAACAATGGAGCTAGACGCCCTGTCCGTCGTTGGGCCGTTTGTCACGTAGATACGTCTCGTTGCCGGCTTCTGAGACGTTGACTAGGTACCCTGACGAAGCAGCAATCCCGGACCGCTCGGGTTAGCTAGCGAAAGACGAGCGAAAAATGTCGGGAGAGAGCATCCGGGAAAGAAGAAGAGACGACGCAAACGGCGGAGAGGTGAAGGTTGGTTGGTCGGTGGACTCGGGGGAAAGGACCGGAACGTAAACAGGGGATTCATAAAAAGATAGGTCTTTGAATTATCAAATAGGCAAAGAAGCAGTACGGTAGATTGACCTCCTACGGCTCGGTGCGTCTTCTTTTATTAAATACGTAAAGATAGAGTCAGAGGGGAAAGGGGTTGGCGGGCTTACTATTGACAAGCGGTTCCGGACCGCTTTGAGATGAACCAATTAATTGAGCACGTTTTATTCATAGCATGATTATGATTATATAGCATAGTAGAGAATGTAATGTCGACGAATTAACGTATGATGGAACGTTCTCTACGATGTATTGCGATATCCTAATCGGATTTCGTATATTTTCCAAATTTACCTGTTGGGGCAGGTGGTGGATGTGTCTTGAATGGATTTGTCGACGGTCAAGATGGTGGTGACAAAAGTATGGTATGTGCTGGTAATACGATATGTTTACTTTGTAGTGGATCCCCATTTACTGTGGAATCAGGGGAAACGAGGAAGCCGATAGACTGGCAAAAGAGGGCTC
The DNA here is from genome assembly GCA_011009095.1 of Ignelater luminosus. Lineage (NCBI taxonomy): Eukaryota > Metazoa > Arthropoda > Insecta > Coleoptera > Elateridae > Ignelater > Ignelater luminosus. The sequence continues at coordinate 96,159 of VTPC01090428.1, read as the reverse complement.
TGAGGAGCAGCAACCCCAGGTACCATTGGAATTAAGCACAGCAAAAGACTGGAAAGAGGAGTACTGAGAAGTGAGGTGAAAACCAGGCATTCTGTGGTTGCGGAGGGCAAGCAGTGGTTCTCCCTGTTGGTCGCCTGCCTCATGACCTTACCAGAGACGTGACCGTGGTTTGCTTCAGACTGCACACAGGGCACAACTATTTGCAGGAACATCTCCATCGTGTAGGTGTCGTCAATGCTCTTTTATGGATATGACTGATGCCCACTTTAACGGCTGTGAAGCGCTTGCGCAATTACGACTGCCATAACGGAAAGATCAACAATATTATAAGATGAGTAAGATTTATTCGGCTGCTTGAACCAAATGATGATCCATCAATAGGGCAAATGGCTCGGCATTGTTAAATAAAAACTCTACAATGGATTCCCATGTTGAGGAAAAGAAAGCCGTTGTGAATTCTTAATACTTGGTAGTGTAAACAAAAGAGAAATTTACTCAAATGACGGTACGTTGGCAGATACAAACGACGTTTTCAAGGCCATATGCGATGAAGTAGCAGCCGGTAGAAGTGATAGAAGGAGACTTTGGGTCGTTAAGCTTACTAGAAACGCACCTTGAGAGGTTTTTGGAAAGCGGGATTCCAGAAGAAGCAAGGACGTGCGTCGGACAGCGTTGCAACTGGAGAACGGCTGTGCCAGATGCCTACGCCCCGATCGTAAGGTGAGCTTGGCTGCAGTTATAACGGAACGGAGGTCTGCAGTCAACCAACCACAAAGCCGTACAAGACATTTTCATGGAGGAACCACTGACTACGAAAAACTGAACTACATTAGCCATCGTAGCGATGCACCATCGGTGGCCTACAAGATACAAACTGCTGCTAGCATACGTCACAGGCCCTTTGTCAGGTCCTTTCTTTTAAGTCTTTTAAGATCTTCAAAGTGTACGCTAATGAGATTGAATCAATACGGTAGTCAATAGACACTTAAACCCATTATGAAAAAACGACCGATTAGCAGATGCGTTGGAACGTTGACGAATAATTACCCGTTCTAAGTGATATTCGAGTAAATTTATAGACTCCATCAATGATTTCCAGCTTTACGTAGTGTCCGGTCTGTTCAGACGTCGGTAAAGGTTTCCATATTTCCAATATCGGGGTCACCCGGCCTGTCGGTGTTCTGGGTTCAACGGCTAACGATCACGTCCTTGCTGTTATTGGTCGTTCTACGTTTGAGAGGGCGCAGATCCATCTGCAGCGCTGATATCCCGTTATCATCCAACAGTCTCTGTTCCGCTGCCCTTGCTTATGTCGTTGCCGTAGGTAGGTAGTAGGTTTGCGGCCTGCCTCTGCCACCGCTTTTTTCTACTGGTCGCTACCAAGCTCTTAGTTCACAGCGTGTGCATGTGAAGGTGTGGCGCTGAAATCTGTTTGTATGCGGCAAAAGTCTAGAGAGACTAAGGCTTCTCTTCCTTCGTACCTGCACATAATGGCCTTCTCATTTATATCTGGTGCCATTCTTGAAGAGAACACGTCGGGGCCTTTCATTCAATCATCTGCACGACAATCAGCCGTCCAGGTTATCAGCATAATAACGAAATGGCCTTTAATGGTTTATCTAGCTGACCGCCAACATCTCTGTTGGCATTCACGACCGTCAAACAATTCCAACGCCACATATCTTCAGACATCACCGTCAGGACGCCGGCACCACCTCCAGCTGGTTATCAGACTTACCCGTGTACTATCCGATTATGGTTCCGCTGGTGATGAAAGAGAACAGAAGAATGTTATCCTCGTCGCAAAACTCATCAGGTCCAAACCGCTTCGGCCAAGCTCCAGCGATTTATCTATACGTATGATTTCAGGAACGCGATCTACTTGATAGTTTTCTGCGCTCCAAGCACTATACCGTTCGCTTAGCAGCTTGGAATAAACCGTCACATTGTGGAAAAAAACACTGTTAAGTAATATTAAGCTGTTGATAATCTTAAAATGTCAGAAGTAGCTGTCGTTCTGCATTAAAGGAAGGATTGCATTTTTATTTTCCTTTTATTGTGATCTAATAGCCGAGTAGGCTTTTTTTTACACAATAAGGTACGGTAGCATTGTTTAATTGCCGGTAGACGATACGAACGCAGAGGTGGTACAGTTTTTGGATCCGGTTTTACGTTTTTTGATAATTCCACTAGTAGGCATCTTGTCTACAAGTCAGTTTGAAATATCTCTTTGCATTGAGGTGAATGCTGATACGGTGATCCTGATGGTTAACACGTTAGTAGCTTTTCTAGGCTTCTTAATTTCATCCGCATTTAGTATTTCTACAGTAGAAGGATGTGATAAAAAATAATACTTTGAAGTTCAAGCTTAATTCCATCATCGGAAAATCTAGAATGATGGCAATGTCCTGAATTGGGATAATCTGGAATCCAACAAACGATTATTTACATTAATTTCAGTAACTAGAATTTCACATAAAGCAAATAAAAGGAAGCCTTATATGTCCTGTTTTATACTACTTAATTGGATAGAGTCAGGACGCAAGCTTTTGACATTGCAAAACTCATGTTATGATTCACCTAAACCTGAGAGTTCAATTGAAGGCGGTTTTTTGGACTAACTAATCAAACGTTTTAAGCTCGTCGTCAATAAGCTAGTAAGCACCGTACCCACTTGGTATTATTCATATACGTAGTGTTGTATTCACGTGCAAAGCTGATGCTAATGCTCGTGTGGTACTTGTAACAACATGCTCTTCAAAGAATAACTTTCTAAACACTTCACGTGATGGCTTGTTCTGTCCAAATAAATGACTGAGTGCTTTAACAGCAAATTTCTATGACGTGATTGATTATTGAGTAGTCCTTTTAATCATTAACAGGCATTATTTCCATACCTCAAGGGCCATAAATGTTTCACGTTTTCTGATTTAAAACAAAACTGTCACAACACAACACACTCATTGGCTTCTCTGTTCTTTCTGATATACAAATTTAAATGTTGATTAATTCTTATACAGATTCAAATTCTTCTATAAGATTGTAAATTGTAACTGAAACATAATATTCAATTGTGATATTTACCATTCTGTTTAACTTCAGCTGGCTTACTTTTCGTTGTGTTTGTTACAAAATAGTAATGCTAATTAACTCGATAAAATTTAATCACAACTAAAATACCCCAAAACTCCCAGGTATTTAGAAGACCTCTAATTTAAAACCGAGGTATTATAATCGCTAATAAGTTGGTTTTAATTAACTTTATTATTAGAAAACAAAAGTTTTAGATATCCAAAATATAAAATACTCATCACACATCAAATTCCACCAACACAATACACACATACCTGCGTGTAAACCTAATATTTCACATGGAAACAAATCGCCTCAATAACATATTTTTTCATCTGCGTTTTGTGTTTTTTTTCTAAACCAGTGAACGTTGATTACATTTGCACCCTTGGGATACTAACGAATTTTGACGTATTATTAATGAAATTTCAAGGTTTCCTTGTTAGAGGTAAACTTAATGTTAAAATATTTGAGTAAAATTTTTTAAACATATATTTACAATAAAAAATTCTAAAACATTCATTCCGCTCGTAACACCAGCGAGTAACAAAAAATGGTGCTGTCAAGGTTTAAGATGAAAATTTGTTTTGAACAAAGTCATAAGTTACAATATTCGGGCTTTATTGTAAAAATACGAGCCATCACTCCTGAGCCTACGTTCTTTACAGCCACCAAGCAGATGGGATTCTGGTGGAAATTGCTGCCTCAGAAACATTTATCTAAATTTTTAATATCTTAAGAGATCTCTGATAAAATTAAACTTGTTGCTATTTGTCTCATTGAGTTTTTAATAAAATCTAACAACAAAAACAAACGGAGGCAATGAAAATACTGCCGGGAAAGTTTCAGAATGATATTAATTGTGTGCGGTTGTTCTTTTCCCTAAACTAGATTGTTTTTTCGGCCTCTATAAGAAACATACTAAATGAAGTAATGTTACCAAGAGATAAAAGTTGAGCAATTCCCGTGCGATTTATCCAGAGACAAACCGCCAGAAACACGTGGATGGCTAATACTTGTGAAAAGCCATGTACAACAGCCCCGTTTTCACAAAAAATCTGTTCCTACGGAAATTATGGCAACACTTTTGTCATAAACTTAAGTTTGCTATCTCGGGGAGACTCGTGACAGTTTTCCTCGGCAAATTTTAAAATGCCTGCGGAATAAAAAGTTATTTTTAAGAGTTTGTTTAATTAATTAAAATGTAACAAAGTGTTGTAGAAAACTCGGTCGAGGGAGAGAGAACAGGAAAACAAATTAAAATTTCAATATAAATGAGCGAGAAAGAGGAAGCCAAGGAAATTACTTAAAAAGAGAATAACGCGGTCTAGAGAGAGATGGTTTCTAGAATGAACGATGCAATAAGAAGTTGGAGAAGTGTTTAAAGAAAACAATTTGAGGAGGAAGCAAAGTAGAGCTAAATTAAAGATACCTCTCTCGATTTTTGCATTTCGTTATCTTAAGCCCTTGTTTATCCAATTAACATTTTTGGCCAAATAGTGTGTTTTCAGTAATTTTATATATTTTCAGGTAAATTTGCTCTAATAATATTTTGATTACTTCACTTTTTGTGTTTAAAATAAACGGTTACTGCTATGAAAGGGTTTAAAGTGTATACAAAATTATTTCAACGCTAATTAATTGTTTATTTTTATCCGGTTTATGATGTTAAGCTAATACTGAATGATATAAAATTGTCGAATAATTACGTAGGATAAGAAGGTTATCTATGACGGTTTTCTTGAGTAAATTGCTTAAATTACTATAAAACAATAGAATTCCCCGTTTAAATGTTATAGGAGCCATAAAACCATCTAATCAAAACAAGAGTTTAATTTGAAAGCCTAAAGATATATTTGAATTTGACACGGAACTGCTTAAAGTTCTTATCAAGGTTTTACGATGTACTACTACGAAGAAGTAAATACTATTTTGAGATAAATATTTGAAAGTATTTCCTAGATAGGTAGTATACACTTTTAGAATGTAATAACTCGAAGAATACTTTTTCTTTGCTATTATACGGTACGTCGTGTCATGGAAAAGGGATGACTTTAATAGGAGGCAGCAGAAATGGCAATGTAGTTATTAAAGATGAAGCAGTGGCCTTTATGAAATTTTAATGAGTGTCTAGGACGACTTTGACAGGACAATAATGTTCCAAAACCCACATTGTAATAAAAATTCTTGTTTAATTTGATATTTGACAGCGGTTAGACGTTTATTAATTGAATAAACTAACCTTTCCGTTTATCTGTAGGCTGGATTTATATTAATCTTTAAATCAATCAAATTTTGACTAAATACTAATCGTTAGATTTCTATTTAAAAGGAAATTGTTGAATTTTCTTCAAAAATACCATTTTAAGTTTGCTACACCTGCCCTATTAAACAGTTAAGGAAATTACTTGTTTGTACAAAACATTAAGAAATAATACAGGTTGACTTTTGCTAATTATTGTAGACATCAAGAAAACTCTTTTCCTCTGTTAATTATTTTCTTTTTTAGGTCGTTGAGTATAATTATCAAGAAACTGTTCTTTGTTGTTTTTCTTTTCTTTAGTATGTGCACAGTAAAGGATTTAATTTATTGTTAAACCTGATTAATTTCCAAATGCTTTTAGTCCTACTAGTTAATCAATTCTATAATTATATAAAATTGGCAAATAATTTTGAAATAGTTTCGGTTTTAAAAATTCATATTTTTAATTGATACAGCGTGCTAAAACGTCTGAAAAGTTTCCGACCTCAACGTGAAGATGGCAGCACTCGTAAATTAAAGCTACTGAATTTCGTTGTTCATCTGTTGACAGTTACTCACCAAAGTTTCAGCCATTTTGGACGCGCAGTTTTTATGTAACAGTCGTTTGAGTGAGTTGATGTGAGTATTTTTGTGAAAATGGACAAAATCGAGTATCGAGCTGTCATTAAATATTTGTTTTTGAAAGGCAATACGCCTTCCAAAATAAAAGATGAGTTGGATTCTGTGTATGGGGACTCTGCACCATCATTTACCACAGTGAAATTTTGGGCTGCTGAATTGAAACGTGGCCGTAAGAGCTTGGGAGACGATGAACGTTTGGGACGTCCAAAAACTGCAACAACCGACGAAAACATCGCCAAAGTTCACCAAATGGTGCTAGACAACCGCCGCATTAAAGTGAGAGAGATAGCAGAGGTTATGAACATGTCAAAAGAACGTGTTTGTCACATATTAAATCAACATTTAGGCATGAGAAAGCTGTCCGCGCGTTGGGTGCCGCGTTTGCTCACGTTAGACCAAAAACGTGTTCGAATGAATATTTCCAACGCTCTTTTGGCGCAGTTTAGGCGAAATAAATCCGAGTTTTGGCGCCGATTAATTACTGTAGATGAAACTTGGATACACCATTATACGCCCGAAACAAAAATACAGTCCAAACAGTGGACTGCAAAGGGGGAACCGGCTCCAAAAAAAGCAAAAACTGTTTTTTTTCGGCTGGGAAAGTGATGGCGACTGTTTTTTGGGATAGTCATGGAGTTATTTTAATCGATTATCTTCAAAAAGGAAAAACCATTACAGGAGCATACTATGCATCATTACTTGACAAGCTGAAGGCAGAACTTGCGAAAAAACGGCCACATTTGCAGAAAAAGAAAATCCTGTTTCACCAAGACAACGCACCGTCTCACACCTCAGCGGTTGCCATGGCGAAAATCCACGAATTACGGTTTGAACTGCTTGACCATCCGCCTTACTCATCAGATCTAGCCCCAAGCGACTTCTTTTTGTTCCCTCATCTAAAAATTGCGCTCGGAGGACAAAGATTTTCGTCAAATGAAGAGGCAATCACCTTCGTGAACAATTATTTTGCAGAGAAAAATGCCAAGTACTATTTGGACGGGTTACAGAGATGGGAGCATCGCTGGGAGAAGTGTGTAGAGTTACAAGGAGACTATGTTGAAAAATAAAAAAAAATTTTCAGAAAAAATGTCTTGTATCTTTGTTAGGTCGGAAACTTTTCAGACCACCCTCGTATTTAAAATAAAGCTTCTTAATTAATGCAACAGTTTAATATTAATAGTTATACTTGCTGAAAAATGACTCATTCATGTGTAGGAAACAGTTTTTGGAAAACTTCTCTCTCTCTCTCGCTTTTCGCCTAGTAATTATATTATTTGGGTTGATTCCAATTCTTAACGTATTAATTGCGATTCTGTATCTTTTTCCATTTTCAATTTTTACTTTTTCAAATTTCTTCCCTTAACATTTTCTTCTCTTCTTCGTATCTTTGATTTTTTCCACTTCTTCAGTGCTTACGTTCACTCTTCTATTGGTTCGTACCAGTTCTTTGCTCTGTAATATCGCTATTCCACCAATAGCTCCAGTCCTTTCTTGAAGGTGTATTGCTGGTATTGCTAAGTCACAGGTATCTTTGATCATCTTCATAAATTTCTGGAGCTCAGTGTTTTCTGCTCTTCTATCAGTTCCCAATCCATGTATTACATCTCTCAAATGTCTTCTAAATATTTTTTCATTCCATCATTTCCTTTTAATGATAGTTTTATGTCTAGCTTCTTGTTTTCTCATAACCCGTTCCTTTAGCTGGCACTCTATATAATTGTGGTCGCTGACCTTTTCTTCCTCCAGCACCCTCCATATTGCTATTCTTCTCATCGTGTTTTTAGTGACGTCGATAAACGCTTCAAACATTCACCACAACCATATCCATTTCAGCCACGAACTCAGTCAGTTCCTTCTCTCTTCTGTTCTGGGCTGAAGACTTACATTCGTGACTTTTAGCGTTGAAATTCCCCATAAACAATATTTCTTCCTTTGCTCCTCTAATCACGCCATTAAGTTCATCGAGAAATTCAATGAATTATTGTATAGATATGTAACAGTTTATCACTGTTCGTCATATTTCACGGTTCTACCCCCACTATTCCTTCTTTTTTTTTCCTACTTTGTACATTAGGATCTTTTTGTTTATAATTTTAATGCTTGCATGCTCATTTTTTATCTATAAACCATTTCATTTTTTTAGCCATCTTTTTCTTTGGTTCACTAACTGTTACAATGTCTTTATTTCTGTTGGTGACGTTGACTAACCTTGCTCCTATTTGCATTAATTTGCAATTTCCTTTTCTATCGCCTCCTTAAACTTACGGCATCTTCTTATGTCCATTCTGTGCCCGCCTACATTACAAATCACTACCTTCTTCTTTATCGCATGTTTTAGCATCGTGTCCTTCATCCTAGCATCTTCTAGAGAGTCTAGATCTGTCTCACCCTTTACAGTCTCGCGCTAGGTGATTATACTCACACCTCCTAAAGCTCTTCTTGATGTCGGTCCACCTCACGAAATGACATCTTGTCAGCCCTATCTTTATCGTTTCCATTTATAACAGTTTCTTCTCTTCGTTAACTCTAATTATTGCTGTCATATTTTCATTTAAGCTTGGTTTGATCGCTTCCATGCCAAAAACTTCCTTCCATTCCCTAGCAGCTTCTTTCGGAGTCTTTATAATCTCGTCGTTTATCAATTTGACTTCCCGTTCTTGCGTGTTCTTGGTTTCTCTTACTATAATATTATCCATTTTCTCTCTTAATTTATTCCCAATTTACACCATTTCTTCTTTTCCTATATTCATAGTAATTTGGGGTTCACCCCTTCTCTTCTTACTGACTGCTTCTATGTCTGCATGCATTTTTAGCTCCTTTACTGTCTTTATCATGTCGCTATATGACTTTCTTTGACCATTAATACGTTTACATCTTTCTTTTCCTTTTTCCTTCTTTCATAAACTTTCCCGTTTTTAGTCTTCCTTGGTTTCTGTACACACCCAATAATCTTTGATGTTGTGTTTTTTCTAAAAACACATTCTAGTATTTTTGCAAGTCTTCTCCATAACGCTTCTGGCGGAAATATCATGTCCAGGGTTTGCCTTCGTTGTTACTCTGCAATTTCCCGCACATTATTTAGCACATCATATACCCCTTCCTCAGTTTCTTCGTTTGGTTTTTTTAACTCATACTGTGAATACGTGCTCTTCTCTTTTGATTTGATTTTGTTTTGCTCTTATACTAGTTTCGTCTATTATTTACTTACTTAGTTACCCGCTTCTTCAGTGTCGAGGTAATGTCTTATTGCTCTTGACTGGAGCAGCTTACCAATTGCTGTATTCCATGTTGTCCTGGGTCTGGCTCTTCTTCTCTTCTTATCTGAACTTGACTCCCAAATCGCTCTCACTAAATTGTTCTGCTCTATCCGCACCAGACGTCCAAACCACCATAACTGTCCCTATTCTATAATTTTAACTAATGGCGTCACTTTTAGCTTTTCTCATATGTCACTTTTTCTGATTTTGTCACTCCTGTACACCCCTTCTATGCACCTCAACACTCGCATTTCCGCGGCTTGAATTTTTTATTTTACTTTCTCTTTCAGAACCCAGGATTCACACCCATAGACTAAAAGTGGCACTAACACTGTCTTGCATATCTTGACTTTTGTAGCTTTGATCACTTCTTTCTTCTTAAAAAAGGATGATCTCAGCGTATAGAGCATTTTAGTTACATTTCCCAGTCTGTTCTGTACATTACACTCAACATCTCCTTTACACTCGAACAGTGCTCCCAAACTTGCTTTGCCTTTTGTCCGTTAAGTAGGTTTATGCTCTCGTATTTTCTTGAGCACCATTACCTTCGTTTTCGTTGTGTTTATTTTCATACCGTACTTTTGCATAACAGCACTCCATCTTCTGTAGTTCATTGGTACTTGACGCAAACAGCAGCAGACGTCTGCGTATAAAAGTTCTTTTATCGTTATGTGATGTAGCTTTCTCCCGCCCATCTGGAAACCCTTATTATTTTTGTTTGCCTTCCTTGCCATTTGGTCCAAGACCATTATGAAGAGTGGTGGGCTCAAGATTCCACCTTGCCTGATTCCATTTTTGGTAAAAAACTTCTTGATCTTTCCTGCTCTTGTTCTAACCATATTTGCCGCGTTTCTATATAAATCTTGAATAGCTTTCTGCAATCCTGCTGTAACACAACTCCAAATTCGCTCTCTGTGCAACGTATCAAAAGCTTTTTACATGTCGATCGCACACATGTATACTTTATCTTCTATAATTACTCTCTCGCTTATCTGTCGCATACAGAATATCCAGCCTTGTGTTCCTCATCCTTGATTTTTGTGGATCTTTGATTTTATGGTATTTACGGTCTTACAATTAGTCTGTTTTCAAGAATTTCCTTATATATTTTGCAAACTGCATTTAATAGGGAAATGGCTCTGTGGTTGCTACATGTCATGTTCTTCCCCTTTTTTTTGGTATATAATTATTGCAGACTTGCAGCAATTCTTTTTCTAAACCTTCACTAATAATTCGTGTAGTCGCCTAGTTCCTTCCTGTCCCATATGTTTAAGCATCTCGGATAATCCCATCTTCTCCTGCAGATTTTCCATTTTTCAGACACTGCAATGTTTTTGTCACTTTCTCATACGTGATGTTTTTATTTTGTTTATATTGTGCTCCCCACTTCCGTTCTCTCACCCTGCCAGCAATTCACTGAAGTATTCAAACCATTTCTCTTTGATCTTTTCTAGGCTTGTTTATAGTTTTGCCATCTTTATCCTTGATCGAATTGTGTCCTTATTTGCTGTCTTGATTTTACCTCAGGCTCTTCAGTGTTCTATATTGCATTTTTGAGTTGCCCTGTTCTTGCATTTCTAAATTCTCTCAGCTTTTCCGTTTGGCCTCCTTCACTTTATCTTTTATTCTCATTCTGTTTTCTTTATATATTTTATAGCTTTTGTTATTTATTTTGTGCAGGTAATCTTTCCAACTCTTCTTTTTCTGTTTCACCAAGTTTTTGAATTCTTCGTTCCACCACTGTGTTAGTTTTCTTTTTATTTGTATATCTAGTCAGCCCAGACACACTTTCACAGCTGCTTCTGTTATCGTTATTTTGAAATTTCTTCATGTTTTCTATGTCTTCTCCTACACTCCTAACATGCCTCTGTGCAAATTTCAGGTCGCATTCTTCTTGGTATTTCAGTCCCGTTTCTTCGTTCGGCAGTTTATAGTTTCCTATGTGGATAAACTCTTCGCATATAACCTCACATTTACTGTTTGTTTTCAAGCCTGTCTTCATTTTCATCTCAACAAGAAAGTGGCCCGATCCTACCTCTGCCCTCCGTCCGACTCTCATATCCTTCACATTTCTTAACATTGTAGTTCTGGCCAAAATCAGGTCGATCATTGACTTCTCATTTCTGCTCATCATCACTCTTGTGGACTTGTGGATCTCCTTGTTGAAGAAAGGTATTTACTACCACCAGACTGTTTAGGTTGCAGAAATCAATGATTCTCTTTCCATTATCATTGAGTGTGTTTACCGCAAGTCTTCCTACCAGACTGCCACTGCTACTATTTTGATCTTTTCCCACTTTGCCACTCAAATCGCTTAGTATAATCAAATCTTCAGCCTCATTACTCTGTTGTTGCAATTCTTCCCAGAATTTCTGTTTTGCTTCATCTTTTTCATTGTCATTTGGCCCATATGCTACTGTTATCGTATATTTCTGCCCCTGGTGTAATTGCATTTGAATTAAGATTAGTCGTTACTGCTACACCTGCTTGTGCCCGTTGTTCTACATTAACTTCACAGTGTAACATTAAATAGCCATTCTCCATTTCTACCTGTCTTTTCCCCTTCTTTCTCGTTTCTGTCAGACCCAGCAGCATTATATTCGTTCTTTCAAACTCCTGTACTATCTTCACTTCACAATCGCACTGTTTGTCGCCCAACTGTTCATTTACGCTGTTGATATGTCCGTTGCTTACATATGTTTTAGTTCTCATACTTTGCTCAAATCGTTATTCTTATTCATTGCCTTAGTCGTCATAATTTTGGATCCCACCTCAGGGTTCACCTTTAGTTTTTTGCATCTATTACTATATGTTCAGTTTTCAGCTCTGGAAATTTGTTGCATACGGCTTTACATAGTCTCTAATCTTCCTTTCGGTCTTCCTTATATATTATTAATATGTCACAGTCTGGTTTCTCCACTGTTGGGTTGTTCATTTCTTTTTGAACATTTACAAATACTTCTTCCCGCCACTCGTCATCCAGACTTGCTTGAATGTCTTAATATTTTCTTTCTCCAGCCAGTAATTTATTAATTTCTTGTATTTTCCCTGATTTCCTTTTTTCTTCCGTGAGCTTCTTTCCTTTTACTTCTCTAGTTTGAATGCCTCTGTTTATATATGCTTTGTCTCTGTCTGCATTCCCGTGTCATAATAAGTTTTATCATTACCTATCGTTCTAATCTTGTCTAGTCTCTTCCGTATCTTGTATCTTTTTCTGATTTACTTAATCAACTAGTCTTTTTGTGTTTACATTTTCGTTAAGTAATTTAGTAAGGCTATCTGAGACTTTATTCATTTTTTCCAATAGGTTTCTGAATCTGCTAATTTTCTCTAAGCTTGCTGGTGTAGCTGTTACTTTTATTATCTTCGCGCTTACTTCTCTGATTTTAATCTCGGTCAAGGACATTTTAATTTTTCTCTTTTTGCTTGGTTGGACTGCCCACACCTGTCCTTTAGGAGTTTGATGTTTAAGCCATCCAGTCACATCCGTTTTTGTTCTTTCTCTGTTTCCTCTTTCTGCGTTTTCTACGCCTGTTGTAGCTACTTTTTCTTTCTCTCTGTTTTTCGTATCCCTACTACCTACTGCCTTGAGGCGATCGTTCAAGCAATTCGCTACCTCCAAAGACCTCATATTCGGTAGTTTCATTCAATATGTCCATTTGTCTTGACGACTCGCTTTCAAAGATTTTGTCATTTTCCCGTACACTTCTGTCATCTTCATCCGAATATTTCTTAATTGATTCATCCACTTTTCGCACAATTAGAAACGAATATGTGGTCCCCGGGTTGCACTTATTCCGGAGGGAAGGCTTTTATACTCTGGAGCTTGCCATGTATCCCCAGAGGCTTTATCAGCTTCCATGTCAGTTTTTTTAATAAAGGTTTCCTCCTCGCAGTCCGGCCTATCAAGGCAAGCCCCCAGGTTACGTATCCCGGGCTACCCCTGCGGACCTTTGTATCTACGGTTGTTAATTGCGGTTTATTTAACACTTTCTTGAAGAGTGATGAATACAAAGGAATAAAAGAAATAAAGCTCCCTAGTCCTTGTTTCCTAATAGCATCGGGGCCTGAAGCAAAGAAGAGTTGAAACCAAAAAAAGTTTTGATGGAAAAGAATAAAGCAAGGTGAACTGTCTAAAACTAGTTAAAACAAAGTGGATCACCTGCGATAACCTTATGTCGGGTAACGCCTTTCATTAACCTTCTTAAGAGAGCTCATTGTAAATAGGGGTAGAGCCATTCTCTTTAAGGCATACCGTGTTGGTTATAGATAGGGTATCTCACTCTATTAACTTTCTAAGATAATTAGATACAAACACGGATCAGTTTGCGCCTTCCTACAAGGTTTCACTTTTATTGTCAATTGATAATCTTTATATTTTGCTGATACAGATACAAACATGCGATCAACAGCCTTGCCGATAATTTTACCCCACAGAAAACGTTAGATGTGCATTTCTGCTGATTAAGCCTAAGACGGAATTATCTTAGAATCGTGTTGTTTAATTTATACAAGTAAGGGGCTGATTCAATTCCAAACTGACTTTGAAAGAGCATTCAATTTGCTTTAAGACCTGTTGTAAAAACGAGGATAGACTGTCTCTGATCTATCTTTAAAAACTTCATTATAGAATTATGGTATCGAGTATGCCACGTAGTAAATCAATACTGTCCTTTTTAGAACCCACTGAAAAAATGGGATCAAAGCTGGTTATATGAACCTTCCGAACTAGCCCGTCATTGGCCTCGTGTTTCGAGGCAGATACTTTCCACCTGAATACCGACAAGCTCCTGTCCCTTAGTTATTGTAACTATAAGATTTTTTGATACGTTTTCTGTCAATATCAAAGCAAATGGAACCTTAAACACTTTACGCAGACCCAAGAGTCATTAGCAGTGCAATGCGTCTAAAAACAGCCAAAAACCATTTAGTGTGTCAGTATGAGAACTGAAGCGTCTACGTCGGATTTGAGAAGTACTGCGAGAACTTTCTCGTAGGGGGTATATTATTTTTCTTCGGTCATGATGGCAGGTAATTTAGAGGTTGTGCGTCGTAGAGTTCGATGCAGTTCGTACCCGTCCTGTGTGCTCTAAATATCCGGTAGTTGCACGCTAGTATAATGTTGTGGTGGTTAGCAGTTCCTAATTGTTGGAGTGGGGAAGAAACTGGATGTTATGTTATTTGTGTTGTAACCACTAAGGTAAACCACGGCCACGGTAAAACCTTAATGGGAATAGTCAGCCCTGGACTTTCCAATGCGACCGTAGCGCGAGGACCGCTAACTACCTCGCCCTGTCGTTTTGTGGAAGGGAGTGGAAGAGGTCTTTATCTGTGTTTAAGGGGGGTGTCAAGGAGGATATTTCCCAACTTGAAAGCGAGGATTTCTGCACGTCTCATGAGAACGGAGAACGGATGCTTGAGTTTCTTTCAGAATTTTTTGTGCAGAAGTGCAGACGAGCTTCTGAGGATTTCGACAACGTGTTTTTATTTCGCTCTGCTGCCTTGCTCTCTTATTGACTCATCATGAATTGCAGGTGCGCATCTATAGGAGAGAGTCGTACCCGGTCGTATACTTCACCCAAAGCGTAGAAGCGCTTTAGGAGGAGAATTTTCTTTTTCCGTCAGTATCTTCTTTGCTTTATGGCAGCACTATGGCGAAAACTGTGATTTGGTAATCGATCACAGGTTTCATGAAGGTTTTACAGATTCTAGAGAGCAAACAATGTCCAGGCAGCGCTTCAGCTCATCACTCCTTCTCAACATGGAAGTGAGAATGATCTGTAGGTATTTGAATGATGGCGAAAACTGGAGGTGCAAATCCTATAGTTTCAGACACCAGAATTTTTGATACTTGGAGAGAGTTTCAAAACTTTGCCCATAAAGCCGTGTTTTTGGTGAATTGGACGTAGTAGGAAACTAAACGGCCATTGAGGCTGCTTATACAGCTGCTATATCAATATCATGTCAAAATCTCAAACTGCACTTCATCATTGCTATCAACCATATGTGGAAAACTAATTAAATCTTATAAATAAATGGGCACTGTTTTGTTTTCAAAGCAAAGAACAAGCAGTCATAATTAAACGCAAACCTCTACTAAGAGGTCGTCCACATGAGAATCGCCATGTTCCGTTCATGTTGACGCACGTGCAGAATCCTTTTGGTAGTTACAATATGTTTTCTTAGGATTAAGCGGAAGAGCAGTTTATACCTGAACTTTGCTCTATAATCTAGTAATACGGTAATTTCTTCTTTTGAAATATATATTTTCTATTGAAGAAAAAAGCAGCAAAGAGATTGTTTGAGCAGCAGGATCTGTAATTTTCGACCTGAGGTTAGAAATCATGATGCGACGCTAGTAGATCAGCTAGACAGTTTGAACTCTTAGCATTTTTATGAACGCACTTTTGTGCGGAAATGTGCACAGGGCTCACTGCACATGTTATTTATGTTAGTATACAGAACCCAGCAAAAGCGCATACCTTTCTGACAGATCTGATATTAGTTGACCACCAAATGAACCATTTTACTAATGCGTTTAAGGTTGAGTTCATGTGTACAATGTTATCTTCAAAGAAATCTTGCAATCTGCAACTGCTCGAGAAATGACCACACGATGGTAAAAAAATGCTTCAATGAACAATTGCGGTCAGGCTTTGCACGTCCCTAAAGTTCTAATGAGTTTCTGAACTATAATAAAATTATTGATTTTCATCTATACTACATAAACAATCGGATTATTTTTATTTCTTAGTAGATTCATTACTTATTAATGTGTCTTAATGATTTTAATTTATAGCTACTAGGTTAAGGGTTGCAGCTTCATTTATGACAAAAAAACATTTTCAAAACAAGTCATTGTTACATTTTCCTACGTTGCAAAAAAGAAATTAACACTTACTGCGACATATCTTTTCTCTTGTTGACCGAGCACAGCTTAAAGAAGTTTTGACCTTGCCCGTTGTCAAGCTTTAATGTTCACTCTTGGTTTGGACCAAATTCTATTGAAAAATGCCCTTAATAATTAATTATCAGTAGAAACATTTAATTAATGAAGAATTCTGGAATGCAAAGATTTAATTAGAAAGAAGTAACAAGTGCTGCATACGGGTTTCAAAACATTTTATCTTCAATTTTCTTGATTAATAAGCAATTTCGTATGTAACTTTTCATTTTTTTTCTCTTCCAGTTATATGTTAAAACTATTCTTGTAATATTTTTTTCAATAAACACATATTCGCCGTGCAATAAATTGGATATCCTTTTTGTCGTACAGCAAAAGCGAAATCCCAAACCGCCTCAAGATATCAAAACCGAGGTCACTGGTTTGATTACCTACTGTTATACAGTGTCAAACCAGCTTGAGGGTGTAAACGATCCCACCTGATTGTATTACCAACCAAACATCTGGTTGAGATAGCCTACCTATTAATCTCCTATACAGTTCTTCGATCAATTCATAATTTATAGCATGAAAATCCTGAAAATAGACGAGCATTTTGTATTCTTAGTTTTTATTTTATCTATAAATCTTTCTTAAAAACCTAATTCGTATGTAAATGAAGTGAGATAAATTTTTTATGGTATAATTCTGAATGTCGTGATATCGTATCAGGACAAAAAATGTAAATTAGAAATGTGGGGATACTAGGGAGTGTTGAATGGCCTATGGATCTCATCCTTACATTCCAAACGATTGCTCGTGCCGAAGCAAATAAACATTTGGAATACAATAAAGTCGACCTAGTCGCTTTTCCCCGCGTTCCACTAATAGCTCAGGAGGGTAAGGTAATCATTTATTGATCCCGGCAGCTTTAATTCCTTAAATAAGCTACAAGGGATAATTATATTCCTTTTACTCTTTAAAAGATTAGTGCGAAGACGTTCTAGTTAGTTGGAAGGAAGCATCCGAAAATAAAACGTTTTTACCTAACTTTTAACGCGAAATTAGTGTCGAAAGTAATTCGACTCCAATTATTACAAGTTGAGTGTCACTAAAAGGAACAGTTCCGTAAGAAATTTAATGATAATTAATATTAGAAAGGCAATCTCTTGATTAATTTGTGAATCCAATCATAAATTTTCCATTATAAGTCAAAGTAAGGACGAGTAAAGCTTAAAATGAGCGATTAATTGGATCAAGTACACTAAATGTGTATATAATTAAAAGTTGCATGCCGCAAGGATAAATATAACTCACCGCTTTGAAACCTAAGAAGTTGATAGTTTTGTTTCGTTGCTTTCTCACTTTTTGTACCGAGAGAGGCTCAATTAATGCCACCACAGGAAAGATATCATAAACTCGAATTTCAAACAACATTTAACACTGACGCTAGTCTCCAAACAAATTACAAAAAATTCTCTGCGCAAACCCATCCTCATCGTCTCATGCTCATGCTTATTGTTCTCGGCATAAAAATTTAATTACGACCGTCTTCCCTCAAGCATGCATACCTGTTGGTCTCAACTCGTACATTAAAAGGGGCAAGAAAATTTTCCCAGGAAACATCACACACTCAGAAAACTTTAGTCTTTTAACGAAGTTTCAAACAAGCACTTTCATGTGAAAAGGGAAAATATCAAACTCCATCTAAAAGGAAATATAAATTATTTTGCGTTCGATTTTGCGACGTTTTCGTATATAAAACGTGCATTTCTCTGTAATCATTTATTAAAAAATATTTTTATATATTTTATTGAAAAAAATTCAATTTAACAAATCGGATAATATGATTCTTTCAGCAAAAACACAATTTCTTATACGGCTTTCGAACAACCTTGGGAGAATATAATTTAACCATTTAATCTTTTTCTTTAGGTTTATATTTAAGACCCTAACAAATTATGTAAGCCATATAATTATATACTATATACAAACTGAGGCTTTTGGTGTTACGGAAGAAGAAAAGATTTAAGGCCAAATTTAAGCTCTTTATGAACTTTCGATAACTTAATGTTCCGGAAAACATTTTCATTTTTAAAATCTTCTTATATTTTGAACACTTTTTGGGATACAATATTCTTTTTATGATTTGCAAACATCGTAATTTCAGAAAATGATTTCTTGCCGTTCAAATAAACTTTCAAGTTTTCAATAAATATGTATTAGATAGTCTTAGCTTGTAAATTAATTCTGTGATCCTCTATATTCCTAGGTAATACTAAAGAGGTTTAGTAGTTTACTGTTATGTTCAGCGGCGTTAGTTCCAATTTAACAAAATACTAAATCACGTTTAATTCTGCATAGTTTCTAACGTGAGGGTGGAGAGATTTTGTGTTTCGTTTTATGATTAGTTACGGAATTATAGAATCAAGTTTCTAAAGTGAGTTTTTGTGTACGGTTTATGTTACAATTAGCATTTTGCCATATCAAATGGTATCTGCTCTATTAAATTCTCTAGAGAGATTGTGTCAGTCATTTATATGAGATACAGCATTAACCTTTCCACACATTAATCAGCACGTCTATATTCAAAGGAAACGTTTCTGTAATAAATTGGATAAATGAACGATCATTCATTTAATAACCATTGGACATTAAATGTTTATTTAATCTATTAAAGCATCGAAAAGAAAAAAATTAATTATTCAGCTTCAAACAAAACTTATGTTAGTTAACTTTGAAGTATCAATTAACTAAGACTATGTTAAACACATACTTGAATTAATTAACACATGATTATCCATTTATATAATTTAATAGTTAATATAATGTAAAGGCAAACGTGTTGAGTACTTCTCGTAATAAAAGCATTTACATTTCTAAGCTGATTGAAGATTTATGGTACGTATTAAGCCAAAAATGGCTGAATTTAATTAACAGCTAAGTGAAACGTTATACGATACAATAATAATTTTTGTAACATGATAGATTAGCATATTGAAATTTCCATTAAAATTACATATTTTTTTATATAACCCAACTCTAGTACACGTTTTCAATTAGCTCGATCCATTCTATTACTCTCACTTACTATGGGTCAAAAATCCATTTTTTTAAATGTAAAGTACATAATTAATAAGTGATAACTAAAGACCGGATTTATATGCATTTGCATATTTTGTTGCTGTAGAAATATTTATTTTGCATCTAAATGCATATTTGCCTAATAGATACATATTTTACGGAATTTATGGAATTTTTTCTATTTTTTCTTTTTGGCGTTTGGTATCGGAAAATTCTGCAGGAGTAAAAATCTGTTGATTTGGGTTGTACTTTATTTTTATTTTGAATTCCATCTAAGTGGCGAACTAAGAGTCCTAGGACGCCCCCTTTGCAAGTTTTCTTTAAGGGAGGCCCTTCAACTCAATGGAATAGCAACGCTAGCAAGAGCATATGAGAGTTTACCTCGGACTTAAAGGTTGGGGGACCACGAATTGTGGAGCTCTTATGTGCACTATTGGGTATTGCTTCTGTGTTAACAATAATTGGCAAGTTTTTGCAGTGAGTCATTGACTGTACACTCACCTACAGGAAATTTCCAAATTTCGGAAAATTGACTTGTACGAAAACCCTGAAAGGACAATGTAAAGTATTTGTTAACTGTAACTTTTCAGTTGTCAAGCGGAAATCTTCAACTGACAATTGGACATTTCCAGATAGCAATTCAAAATCTCCAAATGACAAGTGAAAATGTTCAGATGATAAGTACCAAAGTACAGAAGCGACAATAAAGATTTCTACTAGATAATTGGGAATTTCCAGATGACAACTAGAAAATAGCAATTGCCATTTGAAAATCCCAGGAAAAAGAAAATGTAAAAATTTTCAGTTTTTATTAGGAAATCTTTAGTTGTCATCTGAAATTTCAAAGTAAAAAAATCTTTATTTGTGCTTCATGGTTTTCATAGAAATCTCCAAATGGAAACAACTGCAAATTTCCAAATGATAACTGAAAATCTTCACTTGTCAAATGGAGATTTCAGTTTGTTATCTGGAAATGCCCCGTTCTGATCTGACTTCTAGTTGTTATCTGGAAATATCCAGCTGCCATTTCAATACTTTATATTAAGAAATATCATCTGGGGATTTACAATTTAATTTGATTGCATTCCCATCTCTAGCTCTTTAGGAAAGCCCCGAAAGGTCAATGTAAAATTTTTTAACTGGGAATTTCTAGATAGGAAGAGGAAATTTTCAATTGCCATTTCCAGCCATCTACAAAAGCCACAAAGGGCCAATCTACAGTTTTCTAACTGGAAATTTCCAGATTCGAAAAGCAAATTTTCAATTGTCATTTACAGTTATCAACAAAAACCCTCAAGGGCTAATGTAGAATTTTTTAACTGAAAATTTCCAGATGGGAAGAACAAATTCCCAATTGTCATTTCCAGGTACCTACAAAAACCCCGAAGGACCAAATGCAAATTTTCTAACTGGGAATTTCCAGATGGAAAGTGGAAATTTCCAATTGTCATTCCCAGTTATCTACGAAGGCCCCAAAGGTCCAATTAAAAATTTTTTTGAATAAAAAAAATCCAGATGGAACGAGGAAGTTTCCAATTGATAACTGGGAATTTCAAGATAACAATTGGAAATTACTTATGGAAGCTCCTATGGGCCAGTGTGAATTTTCTTGTAACTGGAAATTTTCAGATGACAACTACTAATTAGCAACTGATAACTGGATATTTCCAAATAACAACTGAAAATCTCCAGATAATAGGTGGAAATAATAACTATATTTCTAATGTTTTCTAATCGGAAGTTTCAAAAATGGTAACTAAAAAATTCTATATAACAGCCTCAAGCTGTCAGATAAAAACGGGGTAGTTTCCGATAACTGGAATTTTCATATGACAAATAGAAATTTTCAGTTTTTATTTGAAAATTTCGAGTTGTCATCTCGAAATATTCATTTGTCATCTGGAACTTTCCAGTTAAAAGAAAACTTACATTGGCCCTTCGGGGTTTTTCTAAAAACTTTTAGTTATCATTTGCAAACTTTCTACCAGATGATATTGAAAACTTCCAATTGTCATTTCCACGTGTCTGAGAAAGCTCAGAAGGGTCAATATAAAAGTTTTTTTAACTGAGAATTTTCTAACTGCAACTGTAAATTTTCAAATAATAACTGGAAATCTCGACTCGTCATATGAAAACTGCAGGTATCATCTGGAAATATCGAGTTACAAGAAAATTCACATTGGCCATTCGGGGCTTTCATAAGCAATTTCCAGTTGTTATCTGAAAATGTTTCGTTGTTTTCTGAAAACCTTCAGTTATCATTTGCAAACTTTCTACTACAGAATATTGAAAACTTCTAATTGTCATTTCCACCTATACAAGAAAGCCCCGAAGGGCCAATGTAAAAGTCTTTTAACTGAAAATTTCCTAACTGCAACTGCAAATTTTCAAATGATAACTGGAAATCTCCACTTGTCCTATGAGAACTGCAGTTGTCATCTGGAAATTTCGAATTACAAAAAAAATCCACATTGGCCATTGGGGGCTTTCATAAGTAATTTCCAGTTGTTATCTGAAAACTTCTAGTTCTTTTCTAAAAACTTTTAGTTATTATTTGAAAACTTCTTACTAGAGCATAATGAAAACTTTTAATTGTCATTTCCACCTATCTAAGATAGCCCCGAAGGGCCAATATAAAAGTTCTTTAACCAGAAAACTCCTAGTAATTGCAAATTTTCAAATGATAACTGGAAATCTCCACTTGTCATATGAGAACTGCAGTTGTCATCTGGAAATTTCGAGTTACAAGAAAATTCCCATTGGCCCTTTGGGGTTTTCATAAGTAATTTCCAGGTGCTATCTGAAAACTTCTAGTTGTTTTCTAAAACCTTTCAGTTATCATTTGCGAACTTTCTACCAGATAATACTGAAAACTTCCAATTGCCATTTTCACGTATATAAGAAAGCCCCGAAGGGTCAATGTAAAAGGTTTCTTTAACTGGAAATTTCCTAACTGCAACTGTAAATTTTCAATAATTACTGGAAATTTCCATTCGCTATATGAAAACTTCAGTTGTCATCTGGAAATCTCCAGTTACAAGAAAAATCACATTGGCCCTTTGGGCTTTCATAGGTAATTTCCAGTTGTTATCTGAAAACTTCTAGTTGTTTTCTGAAAACTTTTAGTTATTTTTTGGAAACTTCCTACTAGAGAATATTGAAAACTTCTAACTGTCATTTTCATCTCTCATTTGGACATGTTCTACTAATGAATATTGGAAATTTCCAATTGTCATTTCCACGTATTTAAAAAAGCCCCGAAGAGCCAATGTAAAAAGTCTTTTAACTGAAAATCTCCTGCAACTGCAAATTTTCAAACAATAACTGGAAATCTCCACTCGTCATATGAAAACTGCAGTTATCATCTGGAAGTTTCCAGTAACAACAAAAATTCACATTTGCCCTTAGGGGCTTTCATAGGTAATTTTTAGTTGTTACCTGTAAATGTCTCTAGGTGTTTTCTGGAATCATTCAAATATCATTTTGAAACTTCCTACTAGAGAATATTGGAAACTTCTTATTGTCATTTCCTCCTATCTAAAAAAGCCCCGAAGGGCCAATGTAAAAGTTCTTTAACTAGAAATCTCCTAACTGCAACTGCAAATTTTCAAATGATAACTGAAAAGTTCTACTCGTCATATGTAAATTCCAGTTGTTATCTGGCAACTTCCAATTGTTATATAGAAATTTTCCATTACCATTTAGAAACTTTCTATTAGAAAATATTGAAAATTGTTTGTATTTTCATCTATTGTCTGGAGATTTTCAGTTTCATTTAGAAATGTTCAGTTATCAGTTAGAAGAAAATTGACATTGACCCTTCGGGACTTTCATAGGAATTTCTAGTTGTTATCTGAAATCTTCTAGTTGTTTTCTCGAAGCTTTCAGTTATCGTTTGAAAATGAAAGTCTGTCCCACGACCAGATAAAGTGATAGACCATATTATGGGAGGAGCTAGGTAACCGCAGCCCGTTTTACACTGTAACTAAAAAGAACTACCGATTTCCCGCGAATTTTAAATTGGATCTTTGTTGATAATGATAATTTGAAATCTTTATCTAAAAGTTAGTTATCATTTTGTCTGATGTTTTGAAAATTAAAGAAATAGTAATTGTTAACCCTTAACTTGGCAAGAATAGAAAGAGCCTTGGAAAAACAATTTTTATCTGAATGATTTTTGATACAATGTACGCTTATGACTGTAAAACCATTATTCCATACTTCTGAGGCACTTTGGTAAAAGTCACATTTGCGAGATAAAATGCGAAATTTTTTATTATTAAAATTATTATTTTTAATGGTTACGGAGCATATTGGAAAATCTACATCATCTTCATTATAAATTAAATAAATTACCATATAAAGTAGTTTTTTACATTATGGAAATACAAAAAAAATGTAGGCTCTTGCATGCCAATTTTTATTTTTCATTTCGAATAAGAAACTGCTGCATGTAGATGTAGAGATAAGGTAATTCTTTAGGTAATGAAAAACCGACTACGCTGAGATTGTTAGAACTCGGAAATATTATAACCGACTTTGATGGCTTTTTCCCTATAGATAGATCCCTTTCATAAAGCTTGGTAGCAGTTCCAGTTTAAATAATTTCTTAGCTGGGAAATTACTAAGTTATGGTAAACCAACGCTGTAGGTAATGAGAACAACCGTTGAGTTTGAACAGCAAAATCGTTAGACTAAAGAAAGTTCTGACAGACTTTAGCGATCTTTCCTCTATATAAACAACCTCTTTTAGAACATCTGATGGCAGTTCCAACTATGAAAATGTTTTAGCTACAAAACTACTGCATGTAGATCGCTCTAGTTTTCCTACAAAGATAAGGAAAATAAGACTAACTCACACATTGTTCAGGAAGACACTAGAAAGCAATATAGATGAATGGAACAATCGCATACTAGCCGACCTCACATTTGCAAAACCTGAACCAAAAGACATAATGCTAGGGGCAAAATAACATTAGCACAATTACTTCGAATGGCCTACATAAGACCAAGACTGTCAGGAGCATCTTAAGAAAAAAACAGCAACATCTGCTTTGCCAGTATGGCCACATGCATTGAAAAATATAACCAACTAACAAAGTTCTAAGAACTAGAAGACGTTTGTCAACCATGGGAGTTAACAGAGAAAGAAAACCATGTCAAGAATTTTACAGCCAAACAGCACAACGAAACCAAGGTATGCCTACTATTCAAGAACAGACTCTGAGAACATCACAATTGAAAATCATAGCAAGATTGATCCAACAAGAAAAGAGATTTGCAAAGGACAAAAAGTTGGGTCAATAGTGCCATCAGTTCATAAAAGAACTCGTACAGCTTGGACACATGAAACTCATCCCTAGAGAGGAAGAAAAGCAAGGAAACTACTTTATTCCTTACCAAGCAGTAATGAAAGCATAAAGCAAAAGTAAGAGTGGTGTTCCAGTGGCGACAACCTCAACGACAAGATGCATACTGGATCACATCTAGAATATGGCATCTTATAACGTTAGAGAAAGCTCAGTTGGTATAGAAGAAAATGACATCGCCAAATGTAAGTCTACCAGAATTTTTAGTTGAAGCAGTTCAGTAAGTTCACGACAGTCTTTCTTTGCATACACACTAAAAATTGATTTTTTTATTAGCAACAATTGTGTATGTTTACGATTCAAAAAGAGTTACAACAGGATAACATCTCAAGAATCGAACACATTTATAGTTAGAATCTATCTAAAAGAAAACTACAGTTAGAGAAGCGGTTACTGCTAGATGTAGGGATGTCGAACTATGCGAGATCGCAAACAATTTTGATTATACGAAACAAACAAGTGCATAGTACAGAAAATGCCCTGGAGTTTTTCTACCAACTGTAAATACCTCCATTAGATGCATTCCACAATACCAAGGCACTGACGAAACACAAACCTAAAGAAAAATGTAGAATACAAAAGATTGTAAAGTAGGGAAATAAAAAGTAAATGAAGACATTCATAATAGATTGCTCAGAGATAAAAAGATTACTAGCTATAGACAGCAAGGATATAATATGGCAGGTTGAATTTCTTGCTGGGCAGTCAAACTTTCCGGACAATATTAATGCTCTAACAAGCCTGTATCCAATTATAACTTACATTACATCAAGTTACCTGTTATAAACCTGCCTCAATTATTCTATAGACGTGGTGGTTGGAAATGAAAGATATTAAGGCAAAAGGTAAAAACAATTAGAGCTTGTTAGGAGCTTTTGCTAACGATCTCGTTCCACTTAATAATTGCAGGAAATTCTTGAAAATTCCTTAACCATTCCAAATCGCAGTACAAAGGTTAAGAGACACACTAAGATTTTTTATGGTCGTAATTTAGAGAATGCTGAGCATGTTACGATGTATTGCTGGATGGTGGTTCTCAATCCAACTTTATTCCAGAGGACCTTCATTTTAACTTATAATGGTAACGTTCCTTATGCCCCATTCCTCCAATATACTAAAAGGCTTTGCAGTTAATAATTCATCCTTACTTGCTGTGTCGAATATAACAGCGTCGTTATTAATTATGACAATAGATAGATCTCACCTCTAGCTGGCCTTTTATTCAATAAACCAGAAGAAAATATTCTTTTATTAGGTATCAGTTTCTTCCGTAGCATCTTTTATGACTAATTCATAATTTTACCCTTAAATGAATGAAGTTGGTCGATTTCCTAAAACAGTTACCTGATTGTATTGTCATTGTAATAATTAATCAAACTAACCTAGAAAACTGAAAATGGCTTTTGATTTTGGAATTTCGACGATGACACTACAAAGACTGAAGACAGTCAATTTATGGTTAGGATCTCAATAAAATTTGGAACAAAACTCTTCGATGATTTTAAGTGTCTGGACCGGCTTCAGGACTTAATGCGCCTTGAGATAAAGTTAGATATAAGATAAACGACCTGCATTCGCTTTGAGGTTGATGAAGAGTAAAACCCAACTTTAGGCCATCAGAGATGGCCCTTTGGGTGGCACAACCAAAGTTAATGTACAAAGCGCGATCTTCTGCCACCTCAGGTTACCTGTTGGGGATGCAGCCCAACTCGTGGCCCTATTTAGTTTCTTCAAGAAGGTTAATTCAAGGTAAAGCCCGACCTTGGACTACCGAGAGTCACTCGTTAAATAGTGCAGCTCAACTTTTGCTGAATGTACTGAATATACGCATTCTAAATGTAATGTTGGAAGATACAGCCCGACTCGTGTTTGCATTTCCTTTAGGCCACCGAAAGTGATCTATTAAATT
>VTPC01090428.1:45233-69691 GCA_011009095.1 Ignelater luminosus | reverse complement strand
GCATAACCTGTTCCTGTCTTTCATATTTAGTTTTTTCAAGAGCCTTAGGCCATCGAAAGTGATCCATTGAGTAGCCTAGCTCGATACTCTACAAGAAAGTTAATGTAGTACAAAACTCGATCTTGTGCCGTAGTAGATAATGTAAAGTTGAAAAGTATAGCTCAACTCTCTTTCATATTAAGTTTTTTCAAGATAATTAATGGACAACAAAGCCCAACTCTGGGATGTTTCTCAGTCATGAACACAGCTCAATGTTCTCTGAAAGAGGTTAATGTATACTAACGTAATAATGGAAGACGCAACCCGACTCGTGTTCGTATTTAAACCTTACCTAGTCTGTCGAAGGTGATCTATTGAGTGGCCTCGCTCGATGCTCTACAAGAAAGTTAATGTAGTACAAAGCTCGATCTTGTGTCGTAGCAGATGATGATGTAAAGTTGAAAGGTGTAGCTCAACTCTCTTTTATATTTAATTTTCTCAAGATAATTAATGGACAAAAAAGCCCAACTTTGGGATGTTTCTCAGTCATGAACACAGCTCAATGTTCTCTGAAAGAGGTTAATGTATACTAACATAATAATGGAAGACGCAACCCGACTTGTGTTCATATTTAAGCCTTAGTCTATTGAAAGTAATCAATTGAGTGGCCTAGCTCGATGCTCTACAAGAAAGTTAATGTAGTGCAAAGCTCGATCTTGTGCGTAAACTTGGAGGAGGCAGTCCAACTCACGTTCGTATTTAGTTTTTCCTAGAAGGTTGGTTGCAAAAAGTTGATTCGGATAATCCGATGTCCTCTGAGGAAGTTGACATAGTGCGAAACTCAATTTCGTATCACTGCGGGTGGGCACAGCTCAAATTGTGCTGGTATGTAGTTTTTTCAAGAAGGTTAATGGAGAGGTAAATCCTAACCTTGGACCACTGCTCTCTGGAGAAGGTTAATGCACGTAATGTAATGTTGGAGGGTACAGCCTGACTTATGCTCCTATTTATCTTTTTTAAAAATGTTAGTGAAAGGTAGAGTTTGACCTTGAACTGGTGCAATCCGATACGTACTTGAATTTAGCGCTTTGGAAATGACAAAACGGAGGGCACAAAGAAAACCAATCGCAATCGATGGTCGCCGTAGACAACCACACTTACTTCTATACCAAGATAGTTAAAAGAAGAGTAGAACTTTAGGGTAACGTGGTCAGGACCAGAGCTGTGCTAGTTTTCTTTCATTCATTGATTTAATTTGGACTTCAAATCAAAAAGATGCGAAACGTTAGGTGTGTTCTTACTTTTGAGGTGTCAATTGATGGTAATTCACTAGGAGGAACCAAACAAACTATCTTTTTGAAAGTCTAGCAATCTTTGATTCACCGCACAGGTCTTTGCATTGTTCTATGGGTTTCTAGAGTAAGTTGGAATTAACTTATTGATAAGCTTGAGAAAACCCTATTTTTACTCTTTTCATTGGCAGATGTTCCGTAAATTTTAAAGTCAGTAAAATCTTCGATCAATGTAGTGCATCGCTATTAGCAAAAGGTTAAGAAAGCTTTGGCCATTCAACTATTTATCTGTATTCCATTGGTAGCTTTGAAGTTGGTAATAGAATTTCAAAAATTCAAAGTCCAACGGCTGACAGTTGGGTTTACGTAGCATATAGAATTCTCACAATCCAATGCTTATATCCATGCGTTTGTTTGCATAGTTATCAAAGCTGCGCCCCCACAGAATTTAGTATTACTACTAACCTATTCAGCAACAACAACAGTTTCATCTCGCTACAGACACTACAACTTCAAGCAAACAAGAATAAATAACTTGACGTTTCCTACAAACCAGAGATCTTGATTTTGGAGGGGTTTGAGAAACGGCCTAAAGGAATCTGAAAACTTATTTATCTAACACAAATTTTTCAAGCTTTTGGTTTCGTTGGTGATGACTGATAAGACTACTTACTTGGCATAGTTACAACCCAGGAGGAAAATGGAGATTCAAAAATTTACTTGATTTCTTCACGGGAAGATTTGTTACTTCTTTTAACTCAAACTGTGCATTTACTCGAGCTACAAAAACCAGTAGGTTCCATCAATCGAATTATGATACTACTACTATCTCTGGACCATTCCCTTTATCTACGGTGAACATCACTGAAAAAATTATTTCCCGTCAGCTACAGGCTAGCTGTGAAAGACTCTCAGAATCATAAAATATATTTGCTTGATTACAAAATTCCTCATAATTTGATTGAAAAACGCTGTCATAAAGATATAACTTTCTTTACTATTTCAAGAATAAACTGCCATTGCCAAAGGTTCTCTAAAAAGTTTTTATGTTTAATTAATATTTTCCCTGAAAGTACAATCAATGACAAAAACAGTAGGACATTATTAAGATATGGATCTAACGGGGTTTCTTTTCTTTTCAAGCTGTCACTTAAATACTAATGCAAAACACAAACACAACAAATAATGATATGTGTCATTTACATTCCTTACTTCCGCTCATAAAACAAGGAAATATCTTTTTTATTGCCCAAAGGTACAACACAAAATTTATTAGAGGAATACGAGGAAAATAAATCTTAGAAACGTCCTACACAAACATATCAAAGAAGGCTAGTACACGACATGAATTCCAGGATTAAAATTAGTAAAACGTTCAAGATAGTTGTATATTATCGTAAACAATATAACGTAGATTGGGTGTTGACCTCTAGAAATTTCATGCCTTCATGAACCTAAGGTTTTCTTCAGGAAGTCGTTAACCACTTCATAGAACGGTCAATTTCACTTTATGGTTACGACATACATAATGTGACTGACCTAACACTTGATGTCTCTTCTGTTTTAAGCAACAGACCATATTGTTTTGCTTTTATTATTATTATAGGCATTCGCCCGTTTCCCTCTCATTTTAACTTTAACCTTTAACCTTATTAAATATCAAAACGTGTATTTCCAATTTATGAAATTTAATAACGTGTTGAATGATTTGATGAAGTTTATTTACTAGTTCGAGATGTATGTCAATATTTTAACTCGTATTTATCAGCAAAAATTACGTTTTACAAAACTAGGTAAGTACTTTCAGCGAATGTAAAATATTCATCAAACATTCGTACGAACAGTAAACAATAAATTAAAAGGGTTTTTCTCTAGTAAACATTTAGTGCATTTTAGGTCAAATGATTACATTCGCACAAATATCATGGCCTCATTTAATAGCATACCGTAAATCGACACCTTTGTATCCCTTAATTAAAGTAATGGTTTGTTAATTTACCTAAGTATAAAGCACGAGGATGCGATAATAATTGATGGACCCTCTCTAGAAGTTAACCTATTAATGTAATGTCTGTCTCAACTTTAAATTCTATTTAGTAGTACTTACAATATTCTAAAGTAGAAATGCCTTTAATCAGTAAATGTCAGTTTTCATGCTAAAAAACAAAAAGTTTTCACACGTAGCGCAGGTTTGAATCAGTAAAGCATCTCTTGTAATTAATGCGCTTGCTTTTTACATTTCTTTTACTGAAATTGCAAAATAACCTATCATTTTTCTGATTTATTAGAACTCAAACTATTGAAGATTCGATAAACCAGAAACAGATCATCGTTCAAGTAATAACACAGTTACCAAAATAATTCATACAAAAACGCTTTGACACCAGAATCAGTTTTGTTAGGAACCATTTTAATAGATTAATTTGTTTATTTCGATGGAGGTTTTTAAAATTCTTTGAAGCATTTTTCTGATAGATTTAAAGAGAGCTGATTACGAACAAGGCTCGGGCTAGACACTTGCACAGGCCACCTTCGGTGGCCCAAGGTCGAACTTCCATTAACTTTCTTAAGCGAGCTAAACACGAACATGGTTATGCCCTCGTACGGTCAGCATTTAGTGGCCTTAAGTCGGGCTTCACCCTCCATTAACCTTCTTAGTAGGGCTAAACACAAACACCGTTCAAGCAACGCCCTCGCACAGGACAATTCTAGTGGCCCTAGGTCGGGTTCTGCCCTCTATTATAGAGAAGTAAACACGAATACGGCTTGGGTGACGCCCTTAAACAAGTCACATTTAGTGGCCCTTTGTCGGGCATCGCCCTCTAATTAACCTTTTTACGAGAATTAAATACAGGCACGGTTTGGGCGATACGCGATGCCATTGCACACTCTTCATTTAGTACGCCTAGGTCTGGCTTCACCATCTATTAACCTTCTTAAGGCAACTAAAAACGGACACGGTTAGGGCTCTGATTTTCCACAAGCAACCCGCGGTTGCTCAAGGTAATGATTGCCCATTCATTAACTTTTTTCGGCAAATTAAATACATGCACGGCTGGCTTATCTTTCGCACGGTCCGCAATAATCTTCTTAAAAGATCTACACACGAAAACGGCTCTCGAGACGCCTTCGTACAACCCGCGTGGGTCTAGGTTCGGCTCTGCCCTCTATTAACCTTTAAAGCAGTTAAATACGGTTTGGGCTAAGCGTTTCCATAAGCAACCTGCGATGGCCCAAAGTCGCGATTCGCTCTCCCTTAAACCTCTTCAAAAAATTAAATACGAATACGATCTACATTAACCTTAAGAGAGCTAAACACGAACGCGGATCGGGCGACGAATTCGCACAGAGTGCATTTAATGGGGCTAGGCTCGGCTTAGTCTTCTATTAACCTTCTTAAGGCAGTTAATACAAACACAGTTTGGGCCATGCCTTACTAAAAACAAGCCATGATGGCCCCAAGTTGCGATTCTCTTTTCATTAATCTTTTTCAGAGAATTAAATAGGAGTACGGCTCAGGCTATGCCCTTGCACGGTCTACAATTGCTGGCCCTAAATTGAGCTTCATCGTCCATTAACCTTCTTAAAAAAGCTTGAACTATTAACACTCTTGCATGAGCCACTTTTGCGGGCTTAATATCGGACTGCAACCTCTACTAACCTTAGGAGAGCTACACACGTACACCTCTCGGGCTATTCCTTCGCACGGTTCACATTTAGTGACTTTAAGTCGGACTTCACCTTCCATTAAGCTACCTATAGGAGTTAAATACAGACATAGTTTGGGATACGCGGCTGCACAAATCATCTGCGGAGGCCCAATTTGCAATTTCCCTTATTAACTTTCCTTAGAGAATTAAATACGAGCACGGCTCAAGTTATGCCCTTACGCCGTCCATGCTTAGTAGTCCTAGGTCGGGGTTCGCCTTCTATCAATCTTTTTAAAGGAATTGATAACGGACTTGGTTTAGGCTATTCCTTCGAACAAGCCACCTGCGATGGCCCAAGTTCGCTGTTCATCTCCCGTTAATTCTTTTTAGAGAATTAAATATGACGCAGCTCGGGGTATGCCCTTGCACAGTTCACATACATCTTCTTAATAGAGCAACATACGAACACGGTTCGGGCTACGGTTTTGCATTGTCTACATTAGTGGCCCTCGATCCGGCTGTGTCCTCTATTAACCTTCTAAACGAAGTTAAATACGAACGCGGTCTGAGTTATGCCTTTCCACAAGCCACTTGCGGTGAAGTAAGGTTGCGATTATTTGCCCTTGATTAGCCTTCTTCAGAGATTCAAATACCAGCATTTAATGATACATCTAATGATCTTAGGTCGGGCTTTGCCGTCTATTAACCTTTCTAAAGGAATTTAATACGAACTCAGTTTGGTTTATGCGTTAGAACAAGCCACCTGCGATGGCCCAATAGCGCAATTCATCTCCCATTAACCCTCGTTAGAGAACTACGTGCCACTACGGCTCGGACTATGCCCTCGCACGGTCTAAATTAATCTTTTGTAATACCCTTGCAAGAGGTTCAAAATCGGATCGCACCTTTCGTTTATCCTTTTAAGAGCAATCATTCGAAAGCATCGATTCGAGATCCAGTCACAATTGTGTGATGCCCGTCAGGGCCAAGAGTAGACTAGCAACTTTCAACGGATTGTCAGCATCTATGCGGTTTTGTGGTACCGGTCAGCAGACCATCCACCTTCTCTACTAGCTGTCGTACTTGCCCTATTATACAGGGTAAGCGTAAGTACAGCTGCAACCATCATTAAATTCTCAGCCTTGCCCAACCGACCTGGCACCCTGCCACCCTGAAAGTTCGAAGGCCCTCCGCGGGTCGTGACCATCTACCTTCTTGTCAGTCACTTGAGATATTCTCCAGCAATACATGGAATTTTCCTTCCTGCCATCAGCTCTATCCAGATACTCCGCACCCCGAATTACGAAAGCCCGATATTAACCTTCTTAAAGGGTGTTTGATATCGACACAATTTGGGCTATGCGTTCTCACGGGCCACTTGCGGTGGCCCAATGTTGTGATTCGTCTTTCATTAACGTTATTTACAGAATTACTCATGAGCGCGTTTCGGGCTATATCCTCGCATGGTTTACGTTAAGCTTCTTAAAAAGCTAACCGCGAACAAATATTAAGCTTGGACTATAATATCCTTGCATGGACTGTCTTTGAGGACTCAAAATCGGACTGCATTCTCCATTAACCTTCTCAAGAGAACTGCACACGAACACGGCTCGGGCTACGACCTAGCACGATCCACATTAGTGGCCCTAAGTCCGGCTTCACCCTCTGTTAACCTTCTAAAGCGAATTAAATACGGACATGATCGCTATCTCCCTTCCATTAACCTTTTTTAGAGAATTAAATACGATCACGGTTCGGGCTGGAGCCTTGCACAGGCCACAATTAGTGGCCCTAAGTCGGGCTTTGCTCTTCATTAATCTTCTTAGGGAAATTAGACACGGATATGGTTTGGGTTATGCTTTTGCGTAAGCCACCTGCGATGGCCCAA
The DNA here is from genome assembly GCA_011009095.1 of Ignelater luminosus. Taxonomy (NCBI): domain Eukaryota; kingdom Metazoa; phylum Arthropoda; class Insecta; order Coleoptera; family Elateridae; genus Ignelater; species Ignelater luminosus. The sequence goes on along the minus strand of VTPC01090428.1, from coordinate 62,882 downwards.
GATCGCGACTCCCCTCTATTAAGCTTTTTTAAAGAATTGAACACAAATATGTTTCGGGCTGTGCTCTTGCCTGGACCACATTTGGCGGTCCCAGGCCGATCTTTACTTTCCACTAACTTTTAGAGAGGTAAATAAAAACATTTTCTTCTTAGCCTTGAACGAAAACATAAATTGTTCAAAAATATGAAATATTCAAAGACTTAAACACAAAAAAGAATCTACTGAACACTTTAGAACACTAAATAAAAAATAGCACTGAGCTCGTTGAAAAGTGCAACTGGATGTATATGTTGGGGTCAAGAAAATAAAACTGAAAAACTTCTTTAAACTTCCAAAAGCAAAACTGATCCATAAAAATGCAGACTATTTAAGAAGTCAGTAATCAAGAAGCTTCTAAAAGGTACATGAAGTCACGAAATCAGTAGAAGAATCCAAGAGGTTTTAGATAAGATACGTATGAAAGGTAACGCGTGTTGATCTACCAAAAAAGGCAAAAGTTCAAGGCATTGCACTACGAAGATATAATGAGCTATTTGGATCTAACCTACCCAGATTAGATACAGACATCAAGAGGAATTTCCTGATTTTTGGAAAAACATCTGGAGTGTACTTGCAAAAGTTGTTAAATATGATACATTCATAAAATGATTTGTGAAAGCGTGCCTTAGACTGGAGAACTGCTGGGCCTCACCAAATTCAGAATTTTTAGTCCAAAAGGTTGAACGTTTGCTCTCTGTTTTACACAAATCCCGCGGAATTCATAAGTTTACCTAACTGTCTAACAGGAGGTGTTACTTACCTTGTTTACAAAAACGTTGGCCGCTTTAATCCGGACAACTTATTTAGCCCTATCTGGTTTTGCTTAACTTTGATCCCATTGTCAACCCTCTTGAACAAAAGCCGAGCTGAATTTAAAATCAATAAAAGTACTCTGTGTACAACTGCTAGTATGATAAAAGGAAAACCAAACAAACAAAATCAAAAAGTAACTAGTATTGCCGCTTTACAACCTGAGAACACATGGAATTAAATTGTTTGGAATTAAAATCAAGTTTACCGAAAGATATCGAACCAAATTGACTAAATATTAAGCTCAATACAAAAAATGTAGCAGCAATCATTATGGCATCGAGAGTCGATTCTGGATCCAGCTAGGGTTATGTGATGCCCGTCAGGGCCAAGAATAGAGTAGCCGCCCCCAATTATATCTAATTATTCGGTTTTCTGATGCAGCAGATCGTCCGTCTTTTCTACCAACTGGTGTACTTTGCCTGTTCTGGGGATAGAGGGACATAGCTGCAGCCATCTTAATTGTGATCATCCACCTTCACGTCAGTCGCCGGAGGTCTGACTTTCTCCAGTTACCTGAAAGTTGCCTTCCGGTTCTTCGCTCTCTCCAAATATTCCGCAGAACTACGGGGGTTTGTGGTTTTGAAAAGAATCATCTATCCTTACTCCTAGTCCATCCAACAATTTCTAGACAATCAAAGCGTCATCCACTTTACCTCTCAAACAACTAATAATACTCTAATCCTATTTCATGCGCACTCCACAGTAACTCCGTCACCATTTCTCAGCTATATCCAACAACTGACTCCAACATTCATCATCTCACCGCTGTACTGTTCACCTTCATGACTTTGACTGCAATTTTGTCCAAGAGCGCTACATCTTCGGCACCACCACCAAATTATCGAACATCAATTTCACCCAAGGCCTTCCTACCAGACCTACTTCTTGCCCATTCTAACAGCGGCTAATATCGACGCCAGTCTACAACTATCACCTTCATCAATTAACATCATCACCGTAGCTACCAGCAATCCAACCTTGGACGAGCGTCGCGTTCATCCAGCCTCCAAGAATATTTGACTCCAAGGTTTAAGAGAGTCGCAAAGATTACACACCAAGTCTTATTGCTTAGACCTTAGATTTGCCTCAAAAATGGTCAACAGCTTTGTAACAACCAAGTCGTAAAGATGCAAAGACATTTTAGTACTCAACAACAACCAACCATTTGCGAAGTCATCTTGTTTGCTCTCTATTATACACCTTTGAATCTAAGCCAATGCGTAGAATTCAATACATACAATCAACTGAGAACTAAGGAGCAATTTGTTAACGCTTGGAAAAATAAAACTATTACACGACAGCTTTTCAAAGATGCGATTGACCAAACCAACATCAATAAACAACTCTCCATATCTCTTATCCAGAAAAACTTATTTTGCCCTGCAAGGCAAAAAGGCCCTAACTCTGAAAATCATAGTTTCGATATATTGAGTGGAACATGTTTGACTTTCTTCATATTTGTATAGAATAGGGCATTTCATTTATTTTCAAGGTTAGGATTTTCTTGCTTGGCATATCTATATACCATAGACTTCAGTGCAAATAATCGCAATGAACTGAACTTTTTCTGTTTTCCATCCAAAACTAAATACTTAGAATTCATAATTAGAAAAGACAACCAAATTTTCTTTACACCATAAGAAAATTAATAGGAAAGTTGATGAAGGTGAGATACTTGAAGATTATTGAATTGATTTGACTTATAAATATTTGTAGAGATCTCAACAGTATAATAAATTAATGACAAATTAATGAAACTGTCTTTAATTACATGGAAATGATTTTCTAGTATCCCTTTTTCTCTATTTTCTCTTAGTTAGACATTGTCTTGTTTCTAATTCCCAACAAAGAAAAAGTGCACAACTTACGAGCACTTCAGCTAAAGCCCCATCAAGACGGCCTCGTTTGTCTTTTAGTGTGAGACGAAAGTTACTTTTACAACAAACATACGATTCCATAAAATTACAAAATATTAACCTGCAGAAGATAATGTTAATACGTACAACGAAATGTCAACTACAACACAGAAATGTGTGAAACAAGTTTTTAACACTTTACATGACGAGTAAAATCCCCCTCATCCTATCAATTATGAATATTTACCTTTACATGGTTAATGTCTATTTTCAGTTTAACATTAACCTAATCATCTCGTTATTAATCATGTCTGCAGCGAAATTCTACAAAATGAAGGATCGCTAAGAGTTGGAATTAGTGTCAGATTAAACTTAAGCCTTTGCTGCCTGCTTCATAGATTAAACTTCAGGGCAACTTTGGTATTGCTTGGTGATATATTAACCTGAGACTACTCATGCATAAACAATTGCTGTTTTAACTAGCGATATTCTTACAAATGTTCACAACCTAAATAAATCTCACCTCCTTTTATTTCGGGTATAATTGTTATTACGTTAACAAATCGTAAACAAGCCCGAGTTTATCTCCTTACGAGGTGTAAGTAAAGTTTTATAAGAGGAAAACGGGCAGTGTATTTTCCTTAATATACTGTAAGATGGGAGCATCGTTTCGTGTTAATCTTTTTGTGGATCAAAAGTACAAACTATGCGAGGTTGTTAAACATAAAGTTTCACGCAGCGCGTACTTCACCTCTATGTAGCAATAGCAGAAGCAGTGAATCAAGGGGGAAATTAAAAGGCTTAAGGTATTACCCCCTAACTCACACGCCGAGGTGGATGTATATCTGCAGTCGTCACGCTACTAGCAGCGGTGGTAGCAGCGACGACTAGAGTACGGCTATACATTATTAAAATATTCGTAGCGACTTCGTCACGTTTACGAGTTGTAACAAAAACTGAGCGATACATTATGCATAGCTCATCCGTGAACTAGTTACGGGTCGGTCGTAGAGGCGGGCGTGCGAGCGTTATTAGGTCGGCACAAAGACAGGCGTTCAAAGGGCGTCTCTTAGGGAGAAACGAGACATGCAGTCGAAGGTGAGTAAAGCGAAAGAGATGCTTGGGCCAAGGAGCAAACTACGATACTGCCTGTAAATGCAGGAAGATATGGAGAGAGTAGGAAATTGCCGATGAAACTAATTAAGTGTAGCTTGTTTATGAGGAGGTACGGAGTTAGTAGTGGCGCGTAGACGTGCACCAGCTTATTACGTCTTTTAAAGAAATGTGCTGCCCGTCATTTTAAGATACGGTTTGAAGATTAATCCGGTGCGAGGTTGGCGCATTATGCGGGATAATCTCGAGTTGCCATTTCCACGACCCGAAATTTGCTATTTAGAAGCAACGCAAACAACTCGGCCTGGGTCTCAACTGGATTTCCCAATACGGCTTGATTACTACGGACCGCGATTGATAGATTTCGATTACCCCTGCCTCCGGAGGAGCACGTCCCTGTCCCAATAGACATCGTTCCGTAATCGAGTAAACAACGGCGCCCGATTAGCCGGGATGATTGCACAGATTAGACGAGGCGTCGCGGCACTTCAGGAATTTGCAGGAATGCATTACATTCAGATTTGAACTTGTAGTGGCATAATCAATAGGCGAGGCGACCACTTCGAGGAGCTTTGATATTGAGAAATGTCGGTGGCTTATGCGGGTGTCAGCGCTCCGGAGATTTATTTGAATGCATTCGAGCAAAGAATGTTAGACAACGCTCGATTGATTTATGTGATGTTCATAAAGAACAGAAACGTCACTCCTCATCTTATCAGTTCGATTAGTGCGAACGAAACTGCACCTGCGTGTGTGTTTGTGCTGCTACCGGTTCGTCTCTTATAATTTTTATATAATCGTAGCAAGAAGCGAGAGAACGCCTTGCACATCCTTCATCCGGAGAGTGGATCCGGTTCCGGTCTCTTTGTTTCGAACCTCATCTCCGCTTTGCACGTGATCAAAGACATCACTCCAACGTCAAGCGCACGTGATGCTGACAGATGCTGTGATTGGTGTAGCCAGATATAACAACGCGGAGCAATACCTCTATAAAAATCTATCTCTTAGTCCCATATCACATTTTTAGAGCTACATCTTTCTTTAGAATGGTTGTCTGTCCTGTCTATGTGTGCGTATGGTTCTATCAAACACTTTCTCAAGTGAAATGCAGTGAAGCAAGACTTGAAATTGTTTTTTTCTTTCTGTTTTATTAAATTATATTAAATTGTTTAACTTTGTAATTCATAAAAATAAAGGTTTACATTTCTACTTACTGTTACTTTTAATATTTTAATTTAATCATTTATCTAGAAGATGTCTCCACAAGAGCTTCTCACAAGATCAATCGCTTGAATGAAACGACTCTCAATATTATATCTAGAAATTATTTTAGCAGGTCTAAATATTTAAAATGTTCTCTGGTTTCAGTGAGAAATATGTACATACATAGTACACACCACTGTCCGTGTTTTCAACTACGCTTTATGACTCACTAATAAAGTTTCCTGCGGTTCACACTGACGCGGCTTATGTTTTCATGGAATTTGTAAAACTAAAGAAAAGTTTTATTTATTATTAGCATTCCTGCTACTTTTTAGTTACTTAGTGGAATTTTTGTTTTTGTGAAATATGCCACTTACAATTAGGTGATGTGACAAAGTCTACTATGCATAAATTATTTTTGAGGTTAGATTTGACGCATCTGACGATTTTTTTTATTCGGTAACTCATAGGCACAAATAAAAAAATTTGCTTCTTTAGTTTAAGTCCCTTAGTAGAAGAAGAACTTTCTTCAAAGAATAGTTGCGAACTCATAAAATTTCAAAATCTAAAAGTGTGTACAACAAGGTATTGCACCTTGGGTCAAATTTCTTATTTTTTCATAAAACTCCTTTAAGGGTCGATTTAAAAAGAATCAGCAGAATATCAGACACATCCAATTATTTTACTATCTTAGTTCTTAATTACATTAACGTTTGTGCTACAGTTTACATTTAGTAAAGAACAATTTGCTACTGAACTATTGCAAAGTGATCAAAACTAGTTACAAGTTAGTCGTATACTTTGGACTTTTGGGTCAATATTAAATAATTGAAAGAGAAGATAACTTAATTAGTAACTATCTAACATTATATCCACTAAACTGCACATTAGCAGTTTTAGCAATTTGCTTTGATGGTGGATGTTTGCGTAAATGGCTTCAGGTAAAGAATCGTAGGTCTTGGTAGAACCGTTTAAAGATGTATTAGTTTCTCAAAATCTGAGTATTTAGGTATTTTTTTGTTGCTGATTAAGAAACGAATGTCTAAAAAATTCCACCCTTACACATTTTTGAGTTTCGTTTTTTTAAATTTTAGGTATGTGGTGTATCTACTACATTTGGCATTGCTTGCCATAAAAGTATAGAAACAGTTAGTAATAAATAGTACAAACATATTTTTTACTTCCGGTTAAAACACAAAGCAACACCTCATTTTTCATATCTTACGTAGGAAAATCCTGGACATTTTAGAAATTTACATCTTTGGCGAGTTTCCATGTACTCTGGCCAACTATACAATTTATCTCGTACTTGCCTTAAGATTGTTCTGGTTGTTTATTAGTCTAATTTACATTATATTAGATATAATTTATAGAGTATGTGTTTGGTACATATACTACATGCATTTAAACAAAATACCTCATTTTGCTAATTCAATTTGCATACCCATATAGTTGGGTGAATTTGTGCATTTTACATTTAGTTTATACGCAGGCCTTTGGAAATTTGGTTTGATATTATTTGTATAGAGACCAAATTAAAAAGGGCAAGTTTGAGGGTGCAATAGTGTTGGAGCAAGTAGCATCCCCGACTAAAGATTGACCATTCGCCCATGGTATTAAGATCATCCCGTCAGGTCGTTTTCCATCTTCGCGTAACTAACCAATAGGTTCTCGGATAGATGGAACATCAACCAACGAAAGGGCACGCTTCAAAATGTCATTCAACTCGTTTATGGTGGGGATGTCCTCCAACGTTGAATTTACATTATAGTCCATGGGTCCCTATGGAACTCACAGTAAGACCGCACACCAACGCGTGTGGAGGTGGCATATTTTGCTCCCCAATCTTAAAGCTATAGCGATGCTAAAACAGTTGTCTAAAAGGGTGCCCACAGATCTAGAAGGGAGTGCATGAAGGCATGAAGAAAATTCCTTTTTTGATAAAGCTAAGTATCTTGCTTTGTCCTCATTATTAATAGTTCTAGACACGACGATTTCATCGTAATTTCTTTGGAATGCAGGCAAGGTGGGGGTGTAGTGTCCATATTCCTGGCTCCATGCTTCAAAAGCTTCGAGAAATAAAAGCACAGAGGGATGGTCGGCCTCATTGAGGTTTAACATTAGTTTGACCAAGTCCTGTGTACCGTATACTGAAGCCAGGAAAACAAGACGACAGATAGATATCTATGGCTTGACAAATCCCCAGTCCTCCATGGTAGATAGGGAGGCTAGCAATAGTTTTTTGTTTATCGTTGAGGGACAAATTGCAAATCGTTTGTAATGAAGTAAATATAAAAGCCCGTTCTAAACGGTAGATTAGCTTTTTTGGCATAGAAAAGCAGTTGCGTAGTAGACAACACGCGATGTGATGGTTGATACTGTCCAGATGTGAGACTAGGTTGTTGATTTCAATAAGTTTCTTTTCCAACAAAGGACGGCATGCGTCGCGTCTTTTGATAATAGAGCATCAAGGAAGGATAAATTTTCTTCATAAAGTTTTTGAATTCCTGGACAAAGGACATTTAGATCATTAACTAATTCAACATTAGGGATGAAACAGAATACTTTGCATTTCGATGTGCTGATTGTTAATCCAATTTTGCCAAATTCCGCTTTAACAAGACAGAAAGCTTGTAAAATAGAATTAGGTTCTCCGCCGATTGAACCATCATCTAAATACCAGATGTTTAGGTCAGTGTTAAGACTCTCAATGATTGGATGAACTGCGAAGCTAAAAGTCATTGGTCCAGAAAGATCCTCCTGCTGGGCTTCAACTTGCAATGTGATGATCTTATTTCCGTAAAGAAGGTTTGTTGGAGAAGCATGGCACTGTCAGCGTTTCACTGCTTCCAAAAGCGTTGTTAATATTTCTACTTCAAGATCGCTATTGCTTTGTTATGGTTGTTTCTCATGAAACATCTTAGGGAGCGGACGGCAGTTTCACATTCTATTTTTGTGGAAAATCCAACCTGTTTTTGGCATAGGTATTGGCCTATTGGTTGACTGTGAAAATGACAATACAATTTGCTTACTATCCTGTAGAAAGTACAGCAAACGGCGATTAGGCGTACGCCACCATGCATTTTCCGAAAAGTACAAAGATTCGCCCCGTAAAGGATGTTATTAATTGCATCAGTCACCTTACCGGACAGCATCAGATTACATAAGGCCGTCAATGAAGATAGAAGTTCAGTGCCTGCAACTTCCGCCGTGCCAAAAGGTCTTTCAAATGCCGAGGGCGTAAGCGGTCGATCCCAGAGGATGATCCGTTCGGAAAAGATTTTATTGCATTAAGAACGTGTTCATCTAAAACAGTTAGTACATCGTCGTCTGGAGATGGTGGTTTTGGGAAATTGAGGCTGGGTGTTTCTCCTTAAGAGGACATAATGTTTTATTGTTGAAACCTGATATGGTGTTCTTCGAGGATAGAAGTTTAACTGCACCACAGACGTCACCCTCTGATACCTTCGACTCCACACGATGACGTGACAAAGGTATTTCTTTTTGCTTACGAGTTGTCTGTATTTGGGGAAGTATATCTTCACGAATATTACTTTTTATCAGTTTGACTATGGGCGTCTTCTGATTTTTTTATAAGAATCTGTAATGCTGTAAATGGAAAGTGAATTAGTTCCATCATTTCCAGAATTCGCTTTAAGACTTTTACATTACATCTCATACTGGCTAGTTTTGAAATGACTTTCTTATGAATTGTGTTGAATTCTGTTGGAGTGTACGTGAACCCAGGTTATGATGCTTTGAGGTCTTTATTCAATCCAGCATTGCTTTTGCAGGTTTTGGGAGATAGTTCTATTGGGCACTTGAATATTGGGGACTGGGTAGAACATTGGGACTGGATGGATGGATTTTGTATTTGCAGAACCGGCAGAACCAAGATTCATCTGCTTAGAGTGGCTCAATTTAAGTGAAACCAGGTCGAACAGGTTTCACAGAGGATCATTCGATTAATGCTTTCGAGGGAGTAGTTGCCACAAGAACATGGAGTCATCCAGCTGCATTTCTGTCTTGAGTACATACTTTAAATGTCTTTGTTACAGCTCTAAATTTATTATCTCTGTCGTATTTGTTTATTTGTTTATGTAGGTGGTTATGCTTTCTTGCATGTTTTGGCCAATGATATCTGCGTTTTAATTGCTTTAAGGTTTCTCCTATTCCGCGATGGCTTGTTTTACCTTCGTGGTATCGTGTTATTGCTTCTTTTATTTCATCTGGGTCAGATATGTTTTCAAGTTTTAGGGTGCACTTACACAGTTTGGGTCCCGTCTGAAGTATAGTTTTTCGTTCTTGAAATACAGGTAATGCTTGCCTTGGGACATATTATCTCGTATTAGTTTGACGATTCCGTCCTGTAGTTCGTCTAACGGAAGTTTGCATGTGTAGATTTCCTGCTGCTTGTTTATGCGTAGTGTTATTTTAGGAGGTCCTGCATGAATGGTATCTATAATATATTGGGTCGTTTTGTTATCTATTGCTTCGTCAAGGATAGGTATTGAATTTTGCTGCTCTGCTTCCATATTATAATTGACGGTGTTTATCTGCTCTTCTTCTTGTGTGAATGTTATATTTGGAAGTTTTTGCCAGGTGGTGGAATGAAAGGTGAGAAGGTCATCAATTTCCTTCATGAGGTCTGCGGTGTCACCCTCTACATTATTTATGATAGATTGTGTTTCTATTGTGTTAATATTCTCTGGTATTCGGATTTGTGGCAGTGCGTCTGCGTTTGTGTTTTGTTTTCCCTTTTTATATATAATTTCGTAGTCATACTCTTGTAGTCTGAATCTCCACCTAGTTAGCTTACTATTAGGTTCCTTAAGGTTTATCAACCAGACTAGAGGTCTATGATCCGTATATATCTTAAATTTTCTTCCACACAAGTATGATCGGAAGTACTTGGTGGCTCAGATTATGGCTAAGAGTTCCTTCTCTATGACGCTGTATTTTGATTCCGTTTCTGAAAGAATTCTTGATTCGTAGCATATCGGTTTATTTTTACCTATGACACATTGCGACAAGACTGCTCAGAGTGCCACATCGAATGCATCTGTGGTCAAGATAATCTTTTTTCAAAATCGGGATACTGTAATAATTGTGGGTTGATCAGTAAGTTTTTGCAGCTTTCAAAGGTATCGATGAACTCTTCATCATGCTATTTCGACCCCCTTTTTTAAACATCTTGTTAGTGGTTTGGTGATCTCGGATGAACTTTCTATAGTATCCTAGTAATCCTAGAAAGCCTTTTAGATCCTTTTGTGTTCTGGGTATGGGAAATCCGCTGACTGCTTTTACCTTATCAAGATTTGGCATCACGCCTTCGTTTGTGATGACATGCCCCAAGTGGGGTACTTCTTTACGAAGGAATCCGCTTTTATCTAGTTGGATTTTTAAGTTGGATTGTCTTAATCGCTCGAATACTTTTGCAAGTTTTTCAAGATGTTCTTGTAAGGATGTGAAGTACACTTTACATCATCGAGATATACCATGCAAACGTTTTCTTGGAGTCTCCTAAGAATGTTATCCATGAGTCTGTGGAACGTTGCGGGCACGTGTTTTAGCCCGAAAGACATTCGTTTAAACTCATAATGCCGTGGAGAAAGCCGTCTCCTCGATGTCTCTCTTTTCCATTTCCACTTGGTGGAAGCCCGATGCCAGGTCTAGGTTAATGAAGTATTGACTTTTACCTAGCTTATCAAGGATGTCCAAAATGTTTGGGAGTGGATACTTATCATTGATGGTGGCTACATTGAGCTTACAATAATCGATAACCATTCGGTATTGAATTTTGCCCGAGGCATCCATTTTCTTTGATGCGATGTGCACTGGGAAGCTCCATGGTGAGTTGCTTTCTTGTATGATGTCGTTCTGGACCAGCTTATTTATTTGTTGCTTAATTTCCTGGTGCTGAAGCGGTGATTATCTATATGGTTTTATGTAAATGGGTAGCTGATCCGATTTGACCTTTAATTGACGTTTCATTTCATGAATATATCTTTATATTAGTGGCATAACTGTATTATTTTACATTTTTCTTCGCTGTTCATGTGTTCTGTGCGTAACTGTCTCAGATTCTCGACGAGGATGTTGTTTGTTCTTATACCCATTGCGTTGGTGTCTTGCTCATCGAAAGCTTCTAATGGGTTCGGTTGCCAAAGGTTTTTCGATCTTAACTGTGGCTTCGTAGTCGTTGTAGTTGCATAAAATTGTTTTAGCTTAGTTATGCTGTGCGAGTACAGCAGCTTCTTGTATGTGTATTCCTGGTTCGAGTTCATGAATGGTGAGTATTGTCTCTTCATGTTGCTGGTTTACTGGTACTTGTACAATTCTGTTTTTCCTTGGGCCAATTGTTATCAGCCTTGGATTGTTTGTTAAGTGGATTGGTATATTGCCGATTATTGTTTCTATAGGTATATTTTTGAGATCGATTTTTGCTTTCAGTTTCTTTAGCAAGTCTGTTGCTATTAGTCCATCAAATTTGTCTCTGAACTTGAATATATTGAAAACTTAATCTTGATTCAGAAGGAACATTTCGTTTAGAGTTGTCTTGACCGCATAATGGTGTCTGGTTTCTCGGTGTGCCGTTTTAATTTTAAATGATTTTATTATTGTATATTCCGCGAAGTATTTTTCTGCCAATTCTGGTGTCATGAGGGAAGCTAAAGCACCTGTATCTATGAGGAATTTTGCTTTTACATTTGGTAAGTATATGTATGTAAGTTCGAGGTTGTTGAGATTATTAAGTGTTATCGTTGTTATTTGGGACCGAGACTTCTTATTGAAAGTCCTGATGGTCAGGTTCTTCATACTCAGGCTGGGGTTGAATTAAAAACTTCTTCTTGCAGTTGCCATTGATCTTGATCGTGTTCTTCTTCTTCTATGTTTTCTTTGTAATATAATTCTTTGCTTACCTACCTAGGCGGTCCGGTGGGTTTGAAGAAGTTCGAACGTGCTGCTTGCGTTCAGTTGAAATCTACTTTCATTGGTCTTTGGTTTGGTTGGCGTCTTTGTCCCAGTTGTGCAGGTGATTTGGCAAATCTGAAAGATGGTGGTTTTTGTACGCCCCTTTGTTGTTGCCATGGCTGTTGAAAGCTGTTGTTGAGTTTTTGTTGTTGATTTGCCGGTGCCTTCAGTGCCATGGTTGGTTGTTGGAGGTGCTAGGGAACTGACTCGTGTGCCACGATGGGGTTTTAGACATTAGTGGTTTTTGTGGCGATCCTCTGTGAGGAACTTAATGGCAGCTTGGGATATTATTGTTGGTTTTCTCTGATAGGCAATCGAAATTTTTTTTTCAGTAACAAACGTAAGAGTTTGATCTAAGGAAGTTGATCTTTGGTAACGTATTCGGTGCCCTAGTTTGCCCATTCTCACCAAACCATGTAAGTAGGTCTGTAAAGCCATCGTGTCATACATTGTGGTCTTCTATGGTCAACTTAACTTTTGCTAGGAATCTGCTGTGAGCATCTTGGCATCATTTGCCAAATTCAATATATTTTTCTCCCCTGGAGGGTGTCAGGTGTATCAGATCTTGCGTCATCCCGCTGGTCGCCAAAGTGGTCTGTGAGCAATTTCTTCCTTCCACGTATTCACTTGTTCTCGACTTCCTATCAACTGTAGGGCTCGTCCAGTGAGTTTACTTTGAATCAACTTAGGACGAAGGTATTAATTATGTTGTTAGGCTCGGCGTCAGTGCCATATGTTTTTGCAGGAAGTTGCCTGAATACTCCTAATGTGGTCGGATCTCTTCCGTAAGTCGGAATAATAGATGCACAAGTTTGATAAGTTCCAGCTTTTTGATTAAGGATAACTTGTCAAAGATAGACCCGAGAAAAGGCATATAAGGAAAGCACAGATCCTTACAATGCTGCTATAATGGCCAGTTCCTCGATGTTGAAGTGTCGTGCAGAACAAATCACAGGAGAATTTGATCTTGTGGTGGCCGGGGATTTTGACCCGTTAACTTTATTCACTACGTACTGCACAATATAACCAAAACAACTTCTATTTGTTTGGTTATTGTTTAAAATTCTCGCGTTGAGTTTTATTTAGGATTTGTATTATAAATTTTGAATTTTCTAGGTTTTTCGCAATAAAACGTTAAAACGTAAGTACGTAGAAGAGTTTTATTCAGTGTACTTTGCGAATCCTACCGACTGCGCCACTTTTGTTTTATTCACAACAAAAATTTAAAAAGATTAATTTTATTTTAGTTTGAATACAAAAATATTACAAAGATATAGAATATAAGTTGAACAGCGATTTTAGCATACACCCAATTATATTTGACTCTGCAGTAGCCGGATCTGAATATATAAGAATGCCTTATCGGCGGCCTTTCCTGTAGATACGGATGTGCGTGGGCGCATGATAACAAAATAACTCGCGTAACTAGTGATCGTGTTCTTTTCACTAAACTGCAAGAAGAAAAAACAATCATAAATTCAGAGATTACGTATTATCGATTGACTAAGCGAGAAGGGAACAAACATGAATTGACAGTTTGATTAAGTATATGTCAATGAATGCGCATCAGTTGGACGAAGATGCAACGTTGACAAATATATTTCAGTTTAAACTATGCTAGCACATTAAGAAGATATTTCGATTTTAAACTTGCAGCTACGCATAACTGTTTTTAACTGCCTTTTAAGTTTCCAAATAAAGACCTTTTAATGTTCAGAACTTTCATCGTTTTCAAAAACGTGCTAAGAAAACTTTTTTATTATGAACACCAACTCCCTATTTTGGGTCTCCTAGTTTTGATAATGAACTCTTTTTGGATTTAGCATCCTTGTAACTATCTGTTGGGTAGTCCGGTGTGACACAAACTTATCTAAGCTTGAATAAGAAAGAAAAAAATTTACTAATTTGATTTCCTCGAAAACTAAAAGTCATGCATTAACTTACAGAAGGTTTCATTAAAATATAATGAATCATATTATTATAACTGTATTAATGAAGAAATATCATTATGTGACGCAAAGCACCACTGTATAATTTGAAAGTCAATAAAAAAGAGATGAGTTGACCACTGCTTATCCACTAACTTTAATAAAAAAAGTTTCAGAATGTTACCTACAGGTGGTGTGCAAGTAGAAAGTTAGTATAACTTTTACGCCACAGACCCACAAGTAACTAAGGCAGAAACAAATTTGTTCACAAAACGTTGATTTGGCATTGGTATTTTAAACCTTATAATTTGCCTGTAAACAAAAGTTTTCTGTTTTACCAGGAAATAAAGAAAAAGGTGTGCTAAATTAATATAGACTTTGAAGTATTCAGAAGGGTAGCAATCAATAAATTAGCTTTTATTACTCTCAAGACTTGTTAGTGGACTTTTCAATAATAACAGGGGCGACTCGTGCCCGAAGCACACCCCCATAGCTGATTGACAGTCTCCGGAAATACTGCCGTGTTACGCCGACGGAGCGGAAACAGCCTTAATGCATTCCAACCTGAGGAAATTTCATTTCTCGTTAATAACATTGGGTTGGGATTTGTTTGTGCTGTGCTGTCATTGCCGGTTCTAAATGTAGGTCGCACAATTGATACTTAATTTAACAGGCACCGGAGTAAGCCTAATGTCACATAAGAATTTAAGGAATTTCGTCGCAATCGAGCGGTATTCGCAAGCAAGGTGCTTAGAATTTTAAATTCCATTTTAAAGAGATTCCAAGCTCGCGTTTCTCTTACGCACGCGGAGGCAATAAAACACACCTCACTTTGTCTAACGCAGATATTGCTGACGGCGAATCGGGCGACGTTTGAAATTCAAATCCGTAAGATTTAGCATGTTAGGTAGATCCTACGCCCTTGTGCGATAAGTATAAGAAGCAATCATGTATATTACATTTTAAAATGCAGCTTTTATCATAAAACCCGTTTGTTCCGGTTTCTTCTAGCACCGTATCGTCATATCGACGTGTGTCGCTTTTCTATAAAATCTATACCACCAAACTTGCATATGTGGCTAAAAACCGAACTAGATCGTTTCGTTCGCTTTCAAAGTTTTAAACAATAGAATACCCTTGATTAAAAAACTAAAACATCTGTAGTTTCGAATTGAAATTCTCTTAGAATGAATATTGAATGACAAATTCCATTGCTACAAATGAAAGTTCCAATAAAAATCTCAAGAAGGAATAAATGCGATCATTCATCAAAGAAGGTGGTTTACAGGAATGCAAAAGGGTGGCCACAAAAAATGGCCTGGCCGTTCAATTTAAAATGTCAAAACTTTTAAAGGTGGGTTGAAATGTAGTTTGGAAGACTCGAGTCTAAAATGTTAAGAGAAATTATAAAACTGTCGTGCCTTGCGTACACGCAACTTTTATTGAAAAACAAAACGAAATCAAACTGTGCCAGTACAGGAGAAGGAAGATCACAGCGGATTTTGCTGTTTGTTAGGGTTGGCCGTATGGTTTTTAAGTGATGCTTTTTACCTCGTCTTTTTCCATTTATTGATTGATTTGCATCACATGAACATTATGGGAACTGGGGGAGAATATACTCTAGTAGGTTGTTTTAGACATAAATTCTAATCTTTTTAAAATACTAAAAGCATCAAAAATCTTAAAATAGTTTTAAAACTTCTAAAAGCTATAAAAACTTGTATTTACCTGATTAGATAGCTCTAAGTGGGCTGCTGCTTCTGGGCCTGGTTAGGTATGGAAGTTTAGTGATAATAAAATTAGAATTCATTGTTTGAAATTTTGAAAAAATCAGTTTATTGCAACAATTCAACATACAATTGTTCCAGAGGTACAAAACGACGTAATCAATAATGATAAGAGATAAATCAAAATGTTCACTACGCGGTATAACTAAGGCCTTAAATCTGTTGCCTACTAAAAAAAGCTACAACTTTCCTATAAGCAAAGATTATAAAAATCGGAAAATCTGAATTTTCAATCAAATTAACAAGGAATTAATTATGATAATGTGCTTCGCCCCGACACAAATACGAAATGAACTACGACTGCAACAACAGCTGCTCAAGTCATTTGCTTGGAACAACGAAGACGGTTGAGTATAGAAAATCCGCAAATAATGGAACAGTGAGATTGTAAAACAAAATTGTAGCTAATTAGAAATACTCTTACTCATAGACAGACAACAAACGTCATTATAATATGTAAGAGGCGACTCAAAACTTGCATGGATTTTTCTCAACGCCAACCTATATAATCAGATGGTCTTCATATCTATAGAATTCTAAGACTCTATCAGCTGTCCATAACTAAATCTGGAATTATGCGATGGATAATTAATTAAGATTTAAAGGTTTTTCTCCAGTGTGTAAAAACTATCAGTTTTTAATATTTGTTTTCTTCACAAATGTCTACAAATCCTTCACTGTTTTAATGTTTCTTCCAACTTTTAATAACACCAGTATTTAATCTTGGAATTTCACAATTGATAAATAGTCAGGATTCAAAGGTTCTTTCCAGCGTGTAAAGCGTACATATTCTTAGATATCTGTTTCACAAAAACACCTAACGACACCCCCAGTCTTTCAGTGTTACTTGCATCTTTTAATAACATTGGTACTTCCTAAAAAGAAATTTTACAATTGTACGGTCGAAAATCAGTCAGGATTTTAGAAGCCTCTCTCTAATTAGTGTAAAGGGTACTTCTTTCTAAATATTGGTTTCTCTAAAAACATCTAAGATAAATATTCCAAATGGTTTAGTGTTTCTCGCATTCTTTAATGGTCAGTACTTCCTAAAAGAAATTTTACAATTGTACGGTTGAAAACCAATCAGGATTTTAGAGGCTTTTCTCCAATTAGTGTAAAGAGCACTTTTTCTAAATATTCATTTCTTCAGAAATATCTAAGAATAAATATTTCAAATGGTTTAGTGTATTTCGCATCTTTTAATAAGGTCTGTACTTCCTAAAAGAAATTTTGCAATTGTACGGTTGAAAACCAATCAGGATTTTAGAGGCCTTTCTCTAATTAGTATAAAGGGTACTTATTTCTAAAGGTTGGTTTTTCTAGAAACATCTAAGATAAATATTCTAAATGGTTTAGTGTTTTTCACATCGTTTAATAAGGTCGGTACTTTCTAAAAGACATTTTACAATTGTACGGTTGAAAACCAATCAGGATTTTAGAGGCTTTTCTCTAATTAGTATAAAGGGTACTTATTTTTAAGGATTGGTTTTTCTAGAAACATCTAAGATAAATATTCCAAATGGTTTAATGTTTCTTGCATCGTTTAATAAGGTCGGTACTTCCTTAAAGAAATTTTACAATTGTACGGTCGAAGACCAGTCAGGATTTTCGAGGCTTTTCTCCAATTAGTGTAAAGGGCACTTTTTCTAAATATTGCTTTCTTCAGAAACATCTAAGAATAAATATTTTAAATGTTTTAGTGTATTTCGCATCTTTTAATAAGGTCTGTACTTCCTAAAATAAATTTTGCAATTGTACGGTTAAAGACCAGTCAGGATTTTAGAGGCTTTTCTCCAATTAGTGTAAAGGGCACTTTTTTCTAAATATTTGTTTTGCCAGAAACATCTAAGAATAAACATCCCAAATGGTTTAGTGTTTTCCGTATTTTTTAATAAGGTCTGTACTTCCTGAAAGAAATTTTGCAATTGTACGATC
>VTPC01090428.1:12881-45223 GCA_011009095.1 Ignelater luminosus | reverse complement strand
GAAGACCAAACAGGATTTAGAGGCCTTTCTCCAATTAGTGTAAAAGGCACTTCTTTCTAAATATTTGTTTTTCCCGAAACATCTAAGAATAAACATTCCAAATGTTTTAGTGTTTCTCGCATTGTTTAATAAAGTCGCTATTTCCTTAAAGAAATTAGTGTAAAGGGCACTTTTTTCTAAATATTTGTTTTGCCAGAAACATCTAAGAATAAACATCCCAAATGGTTTAGTGTTTTCCGCATCTTTTAATAAGGTCTGTACTTCCTGAAAGAAATTTTGCAATTGTACGATCGAAGACCAAACAGGATTTTAGAGGCCTTTCTCCAATTAGTGTAAAAGGCACTTCTTTCTAAATATTTGTTTTTCCCGAAACATCTCAGAATAAACATTCCAAATGTTTTAGTGTTTCTCGCATTGTTTAATAAAGTCGCTATTTCCTTAAAGAAATTTTACAATTGTATAATTAAAAGCCAGTCAGGAGTTTATAGGCTTTTCTCCAATTAGTGTAAAGGTCGCTTAATTCTAAATATTTGTTGTTTCAGAAACGCCTAAGAATACTCCAACTGGTTGTGTTCCTTACATCTTTTAATAAAATCGGCTTTTTGTAAAAGTAACTTTGGGATGATGCTGTCGAAAAATAGTTTGTATTTAAAGAATGTGTTTTCTAAATATTTATTTTTCTAAAAACATTTGAGAGCACGCACGTCGGTATTTCTTAAGAGAAAATTTGAAATTATCCGGCCGACAAAACACCTAAGAACATGTCAACTACTTCAGTGCTTCTTTGATCTTTTAACAACATTGATATTTCCTATTTTGGAATTGTACGTTCGAGGATTTATAGGTTGTTCTTTATCATGTGCACAAAGTATCTCTTTCTAAGTATTTAGACATCGCCTATTTTAGTGTTTGTTGCATCTTATTACAGTAATAGTTAGGAAAGGCAGTGTAAAAAACACAAAACAGTTCAGTCGAGCTCATCTTGTAAATGTGGGTGTGCTAAGCATTGCATTACATTTGTCTGCTTGCAGATGTGTATCCAAATTACTCTCCTGTCTTGTTTGTTTGTGATACGCCTATAGGACGTACATTTTGCGTCGATCTCAATTATTCACACTGCCTTCTCTAACTAACATATTTGTAACATCGGAATCTCCTAAAAGAAATTTTGAAATTGTACTTCCGAGAAATCGTCAAGATTTAGAGGTGTGTAAAGCGTCTCTTTTTAAACATTTGTGTTTTCAAAAACAAATAAAAACTCGCTAATTTGTTTAGTGTTTATCTCACCTTCCAATAAGAGGGGTATCCTGAAAAGAGTAATTGTACTATCGCAATATTAATCAGCATTTAAAGGTTTTTCTCCAGTGTGTGTGTCTAAAGTGTAACTCCTTTTAAGTATTTGTTTTTCCAAAAACAACTAAATACACGTTAACAGTTTTAAGACTTTTCACGCTCTTAATAAAAGCAGTTTTTTAGTTGCATGGTAGAAACCAGGCAGGATTTAGAGGCAAATTTTGTACGTTCGAGAGATGAAAAGGTTTATCTCCAAGGTGTGTAAATGGTATACTTTGCTAGACAATAATTTCTAAAAATACCTAAGAGCACGCCAACTGTTTTAGTGTTTCTGACATATTTTAATAACTGCAATATTTCCTAAAAGAAATTTTGAAATTGTTCGGTCGACAATAGTCAGGATTTCCAGGTTTTTTGTTTGGTGTGTGAGAGGTATCTTTACTTACTATTTGTTTTTCCAAACGCATTTAAGAAAACGCCACCTGTGTCAGTGTTTCTGACATCTTTTAATAACTTCAACATTTCCTAAAAGCAATTTTGGAATTATACGGTAGACAGCCAGGTTTTACAGCTTTTGCTTCAGTGTGCACAAACGGCATCTCTTTTGAATATTTATTTTTCGAGAAATACATAAAAGAACGCGTCAGCTGTTTTAATGTTTTTTAAAGCATTTTTTAAACGCAGTTTTGGAATATTGTATAGTGCACAGATAATTTGGATTTAGAGGCTTTTATTTAATTTTATGTAAAGGGTATGGTTTTCTTAATATTTGTGTTTTCAATAACACTTAAGAACAAGACAACTGGATTAGTATTTCTCGCATGTTTTATTGACATGGGCATTTCGTAAAAGTGATTTAGGATCTGTACGGACCATAAAATAGTTCCAATTTAAAGGTTTTTCTCTAGTATCTGTACAGAGTATTTGTTTTTAAATATTTGTTTTTAAATATTTGTTTTTCTAAAACCTCTATAGAAGACACAATTATTCTAGTGTCTTTTACATCTTTTAATAGCACGAATAAAATAACATCGTGTAAATCTTATAATATTCCTAAAAACGCGGAAATTGCCCCAAGCTGACACGTTGAATACAGTGTCCCATTTACACGACGCGTTGACAACTTGCCAGTTTATTGCGAGAATTGCACATGATTACTCCATCTGTTCGGTGCGGCAAGTATAAAAGCAATTTTGAAACTATACGGCCGACAATACCCAGGATTTGCAGGTTTTTTTACCAATATGTTTAAAGAGTATGCTTATCTAAATAATTTTTTTAAAATAACACCAAACAACGCGCTAGCTGTGTTGATGTTTCTCACATTTTTTAATGTAACATCGCCAATTTGTAAAAGCAATTTTAAAAATGTGCCGTCGAAAACCACTCAGGATTTAGAGGTTTTTTTCTAGTGTGTCTGTATAAAGCGTATCTTTTTCTA
Organism: Ignelater luminosus; assembly: GCA_011009095.1. Classification (NCBI taxonomy): domain Eukaryota; kingdom Metazoa; phylum Arthropoda; class Insecta; order Coleoptera; family Elateridae; genus Ignelater; species Ignelater luminosus. The sequence goes on along the minus strand of VTPC01090428.1, from coordinate 42,489 downwards.
AATATTTGTTTTTCCAAAATTACCTAAATATATACTAACAGGTTTAAGGTTTCTCACATCTTTTAATAACACCGGTATTTGTTAAAAGCAATTTTAGGTCTTTACGGTCACCAAATAGTCCAGTGTGTGTAGAGGGTATCTCTTTCTAAACTTTTGTTTTTCCAAAAGCGCTTAAGAACACGTCAACTGTTGTAATGTTTCTCGCATCTTTTAATAACTAGCATTTAGAGATTTTCTTCAACAGTTCCAGGTGTTTTTCTTCTAAACATTTGTTTTTCCATAAACACGTGAACGGTTGTAGTCTAACTTACATATTTTAATAACATTGGCATGTCCTAAACGCAATCTTGGAATTGTATATTCGAGTCTAGTCACAGCGGCCAGTGGTCGCAATGATCACCCTTTAAATTAGCCGTCGTATCCATGGTCACGACCGCCACCTTGGATGCAACGGCCACCGTGGACATAACAGCCACCTTCATAGTTGGACGTAACAGCCAATATGGAAGGAATGGCCCCCTATTTTACTGGTCCTAACGGCCACCGGGAACACAACAACCACCGACGCCTGAGGCAGGCAGTGTATGGTGTCGCTGTTTGTCAATATTATTCTGATTACAACAGCTACTTACGTATATGTATTTGGTCAAAACAGCCTGGACAGAACGATCACCAGCGATGCTCGGCCATGTTTGGCGAAAAAAAAAGATTTTTTAGAAAGGAGGATGTTGTATAGAGCACAAAATGTAACAAGAACATGCTAATGAAGATTCTTAAATGATAAACTTTCCTCTCTTTTACTACTAACAGTAAGTTGTTCTTAAAACTGTTTTTCAAAAACTTGCCATTTCTTAAAAAAAGTTCAATGTAAGGCAACATTTTGTTTAATTTTGATTCTGGAAACTGCTGTCATTTCAAAAATGATTGACTTGGACTGTTAGGAATAGTGGGGGGATAGTTTTCAGACGATCAGCCCACTACCAATCGTCTTTTGTTGTTTTTTGTTTGGCAGATTTTCGGTATCTCAGGATCTGGTCTTATCGATTTGTAGACCTGAAATGTTAGCAATAGTGGTAAAATGACTTTCAGAAAATCAGGACACTTTTGTTATTATTTCGACAAATATTCCATAGCTCAGGAATGGTTGACTTTATCGGTTTGACACTTAGGTCGGGTTGCACAAAGCTTTGTTAAATACTTGATCGATTGATCAATTGATTAACCAATCAGAGGTAGTAAAATATTTAGACTTATCTAATCAGATCGGCTAATTAACTGATCAACTTGATCAATGATCAAATTATTTTTGTGCAACCGAGCGTTAGATTGCTAAGAATGTTGCAAAGATGTTTCAGACGATCTGGACACCAACGATCGTGTCTTGTTAATATGTTTGACAAAATTTAGGTATCTCAGAAATGGCTGGCTGTACCAATTTTAGATTTAGAATGTTAGGAGTGTGGGAAGATGGCTTTCAGACTATCCGGGCACCAACGATCGTGGTTTCTTGTTTTTCGACAGGTTTCTCATATCTGAGGAATAACTGGTTCTATCAAATTGAGACTTGGATTGCCAGGAGTGGTGGACACTAGCGAACGTTTTTTATCTGTTTTTTTGGGGGCAGATCTTCAATATCTCAGAAACAGTTGGTCTTATCGATTCGGGGATTTCAAATGTTAGGAGTGGCGAGGAAATGGTTTTGAGATGACCAGGACTCTATTGATCGTCTTTTGTTGTTTTGTCCTATCGATTTGAGACTTGAAATGTTAGGACTGATGGTCCTTTGTTGTTTTTGACCGATTCTGCAGATCTTAGGAATGATTGGTTCTATCGGTGCACTCGGTTTGTTAGGAGTGGTGAGAGGATAGCTTTCAGACAATTCAGGCAGCATTGATGGTCCTTTGTTGTTTTTTTGACAGATTTTCTATATATCAGGAATTGTTAGTCCTATCGAGGTGGTAGTTGGATTGTTATGAATGGCGGGAAATGACTTTCAGACAATCTGAGCACCAATGATACGACTTTTTGTTTTTTTCAGATTCTCCACATCGCAAGAACGGTTGATCCTGTCGAGATGCGATTTCGATTGTTAGGGAGTGAGTATCCCCACCCGTATTTGCATTTATTTCCATTAATAGGGCTGATGGAGAGGAAACCCAATTTGGGCTACCGAAGGTGACTTATGATCAGTGTTTGCTTTTTGTTCTCTTAAAAAGGTTAATGGAGGAAAATTTCGACCCGTCTTTATATTCAGCTTTGAGAAAGATTGTAAACATTATCTGTTATGTATTTCTTTTAAACTGTAATTACGTTTCCATACAACACATTGAATACACATACATTTATTCTAGTTTCTCTCTTAAGAAATTACTACATAATGTTTGAGATTTTCTTTGTCCGACGAAGACCCTTAACAAAGATTATTTTCTAAGTCAGGGATGGGCTATCAAACCTCAGATCAGGCATATATGTATTTGGATTAAATTGCTTAAATCATTGTTGCATAGCGAAATGACTGCATCAACATCAAATATGGAGAGACCGCTGTATTTTTCAGTAGTCGTAATTCTTAAAGTAACGCCGGTTAAAAGTTTATGTGGTTCAGTAGACCTTACTACTCTGATTGCTCATCTTTACTCTAAGTTATCCTCCATAAGTCTCATGGTCTTACACTTTTTAGTTATATTTCTCTTGTTGCCCATCGTTAAGCCCATTGTTATCGATTGTTATGTCATATTTAGGTCCGTCTATTTTAACAATATTTTTATATCTATCTGTGACATATGAAGTCATGTATTCAGACTCTGAAAACATTTGGAAGTTAAAGGGGGAAATGGCAGTAATTTCAAATCCCTGTTTTATGTTAACCTGAAGTAAAGCTTGAGGCAAAACAGTGTCAACCCGACTAGCTATATCATAGATAGTTATGGGAGTTCCTGCATTATCCATCATCCAGTCATTAACAGCTTTGTTGTAATATGCTTTGAATGGCACGAAGCAGCTTACATCTAGAGGTTGTAGTTTGTAGCTGAAATGAGGTGGCAAAGTCTATTTCTTGTTTTTGTACCAGTATATACCACCAGAAAAAAATCTCACTAAGCACCCATCTGCATTTGAATCATGCTACAGCTTTACCAAAATGGTAAGACTTTACTTCAGTTTGACCTTCCAAACTAGATACCTATAAGACACAGGTTATGTTGCGAGACTAACGTTAAAATATTAAAATTTAGAACAAGATATTTTTGTTTTATATCTTAATTGTAGGAAGTAACCTGATACACTTTGTTATATTGCGTTGGCCAGAACTGCAACGTTGGCGATTTTGCACATTCCTTCATTTATGGAATGTGCTGAAATGGAATGCAATAACTTTTTTACTTTCGAATTAAGAATTATTGATTTAATTAATGTTTTGTAAGACAATTGGAAATGATAAGGCCTTTCTTTAGAAAGAAAAACCTGTTTGATTTTGGAATAAAATGATTAATTTGAAAATTGAACATATATATAGCTGTTAATTTCCACATAGTTTTTTTTAACGGCGGAGCAATAATTATTAAAATTTTTCTATGTAGAATTAAGAACAGCCTCTATCAAACGCATTACTTATTCACAAATATAGCTCTACCTTTCCAATAAACCCAAACTTGCATTCAATTTCCTATTTTAGACCATATCTCACTATGGACCACTTTCGCCACTATGTCAGCAAACACATTTTTACAGTTCTCTCAATTTGTTGATGTTATTTCCGATCTTGTCGCATTTTAGTGTTAAACAGTTGTCATTTATCGACAACGGCCTCTTTTAACAATCGATTTGTTCGTCGAACATTTATAGCGATACAGCGACACCGTACACTCCCCGTATAAGACGTCAGTGGCTGTTGCGTTCCTAGTAGCCATCAAGCCTAATAAGAAAGGTGGCCGTTGTGTTCATATTAGCTATTAGCTCACCAACGATATCGGTGGCTGTTAAGTTCACGGTGGTCGTTGTGCCCAAAAGTTATCGGTAGCCGTTGTGTACAAGGTGGTTGTTGTGACTACAGACTTGCATATTTTTATAACATGAGCAATCTTGAAATTGTACGGTTGACAGTCAGGTTTTAGAGATTTTTTCCAGTGTGTGTCTTTCTAAATATTTGCTTTTCCAAAAGTTTAAAATTCTGTCGTCGAAAAACAAACAGGATTTAGAAGCTTTTCTCCAATGTGTGTGAAGGGCGACTCTTTTTAAATATCTGTTTTTTGAAGCACCTAAGAATACGCCGTTTTAGTGTTTGCATCTTTTAATATTATTACATTTTCTAAAAGCTATCTTAGAGTTGTTAGGTTGATAGTCATGCTTTAGAAGCTTTTTCCCCGATTGTGTAAAGAATATCTCTCTAATCGTTTTGTTTTCAAAGTGTTTCTTGCGTCTTCTAATTGCAGAGGCACCTCTTTAAAGTAAGTAACTTTGTATGTATGTACGGTTCAGAAATAGTGACATTTTCTAAAAGCAATTTTAAGTTTTTAATCTTGAAAATCAGACAGGATTTAAAGGTTTTTCTCTAGTATGCGTGAAGGGCATCTCTTCCTACTTATTCTCTTCTCCTAAGAACCTAAAAACTGGCCAGCTGTTTTAGTGTGTATCGTATGTTTTAATAACGTTGGTATTTCCTTAAAGCAATATTGGAATCGCGCAGTCAAAAGCAGTCCGAATCTAGAGGATTTTCTTCGATGTATGGGTATGTAAAGGATATTTCTTTCTAAGTAGGTACTTGTTTTTCAAAAACAGCTTGAGTACGCATTATATTTTTAGTGCTTCTACCACTTTATCATAACATCAATATTTCCGAAAAGCAATTTTGGAGTTTTACGGTGGAGAATTCAAGATTTAAAGGCTTTTCTCTAGTGTGTGTGTGTTTGTAAAGGGTATCTCTTTTTAAATATATTTTTCCAACTTGCCTATTATCTCTTACATTTTTAATAACATTGACATTTTCTAAAAGCAATTTTGGATGTGTAAGCTTGACAAGTTGTCACTATTTAGAGGCTTTTCTCCAGTGTGCAAAACATTTATTCTTCCAAATGCACTTAACTCGTTAACTCTTTTATTATTTCTATATTTTTATGTCTTAGAAAAATATTCACTGCCAAATATTTCTACGTTACTTTTAGGAGAGCACTACAAATCAAATACAAGCTCTAACTTTACTTTTTACAGCTGACTTCGCCACTATAAAATTTATTTACAGGATCTAGTTTCTAAACTAGCGGCACGAGTTTCAGAAATAAACCTTATAATTATAAAATTTAGGAACATGTTCTGTGTTTAATATTTTCACTAGCAAAGTACAAAATGCACAGTCTAATTTTACACATAACATTAAAGAAGATTTTAGATAATAGGGTTATAAACCAAAGCGGAACTTAAATAACCTGTCCTATATAATCTATTCCATTTTCAATTTTAATATGAAGAATTCCAACAGCACTAATTACGTAAAGCGCAACAAAACCTTGTTAAATTCGTAACGTATGCGCTAGATAATTTTTTCTTGAATAGAATCTTTATGAGATATTAGATGATAAAATCGAAAATAAAACAAAATTTCATTCATCATTTTAATAGTAATGATTTTAAAAATAAAACCTTTCCCTTAAACATACATACACTTCATTAATTTGATTAGAATAATTTTAATTACATTAAGTAATTTTTGTTTGTATTCTGTTTCAGGTAAGGGTATCTCGGATTCCCTAACAACATTCTGTCGGGAAAACGCAATGTTCTCGAAGATAATAAAGGTCTGTAGTTAACATTAACATAACTTTTAAGCGTCCATTGTTAGCACTTGTTTCATCCAAACTAATAAAGGCAAAGATAAAAGCTCGGATGCACGTGTCATTTGGTTTTTAAGCACCATTGCATGCATCCCCGAAAATTTATGCATAACGGATATCTAAGCGACTTGTCTTGTTGTGTCTCGGATAGCTTCCGTGCCCCATTGTGTTCCTGTGTGCCATTTTCTGATATCTTTCGTGCATTTTTACTCATATTGGTGTAGTTATGCGCTTGCCGAGAGCGAAAATACCACCGCATATTGCCCCGAGAAAATGGAAGCAGAGATATATGATAATACATGTCAGTCAAGTCGTGTAGCGTCGCGGCGGCTGCAAACAGCGCGTGTTACCCTGACCTCGCAATACCAAAGCTCCCTTTAGAGCAGATTCGCTGAAACAAGGGGACCTATAATCAGATCTCGGTGATGAACGGGGACGACATTTAGATCATCCCAAAACTCTTAGGAGAGCAAAAACCTGTAATGTTCGTCTGTCGGCTTGCCCCTGTCACCACCAGCCCTCAAAGTTAATGTGCTGTGTGTATTGCTCCACTCGCTGCCTTTAATTTACTGGAAGCTCAGATTTTATTAGAGCCATAGCTTCGTACATTTTGCTAATGCACCTCGGACACCCAATATTTACTGACTACTCTTCTAATCGGGTTTTAACTGCCACTATTATTGTTTCCACTTAAAGCAATTTGATTTTAAATCGAAACCAAACAGAAAGGGTTTAATACACTTTAAAAAGATTAACTTTCTTTTAAGCAAAAAACAAAGGAAATATCATACAAAAAAAAGTAACCTAAAAACATAATTCAGGGTTAACTGGTTTTTTTACAAAAGAAAGTAGACAATAAAAGTAGAACTTCCATTAAGGTATACTCGTAATTGAATAGAATAAAACAGAATGTAATTTTACGTAAAGCTTAACGAGTTCTCTATTTCTGTAGTAAAAGTTATAATTTCACTTTTTTAGTATCACTGATATGTTCGTGTGGGTTGTCGAATAAAGAGCAGGAATTTCTTAATTCTTACCATGTTATTACTTACACTCGTGTTTAATTAAAGATCAAAGTGAATAGTGATTTGATTCCTTGTGCTAACAGGAATTTTTATAAAATCATTGATTTTACTTAACCACAGATATTTTTCTTGTCAAACCTATTTTTAGATCTACTGAAAATGAGTTGCTTATTATTTGAGAGACCTAAGAGACTTGAGAGAGCTTAGTTTGAAACATCTACATTTTCAAGAAAAGATAATAAAGTCGACGATCCGTCAAACACCGAACACGTTTACAGATATTCACTTGGCCGTGTTATCGCGGCCTAAAGAAAAAACTTTCTCGTGGGTTTTGTTTTGTATGTTTGCAATTTTGAATTTTCTTTTCAATGTGATGTCCAGGATGTAACTTCCGTAAATCACTGTATATCCTCTTCTGTTATTTTCTTTTTAATTCATTACATGATTTTATCAATACGAATTTGTTACGATAGAAGCCGCAATTTAAGACTTGGACTACATTACAGAATATCAAGCGTAAGGTGTTGCAGGCGGGATAGGTTTAATGAAAAGTATCTTCGATTCCTCACAAAAAGCCAAAAACAAAGTTGAATCCAGTAATGTCAGGTACTGGTGCCAAACATTGAAACAAAAAACACCAACTGTTGAAGTTTCAAAAACTCTAAGAAAGGAATAGCTCAACACCATACTCTAAAATGACTTTCAGCCCCAGGGTTTAAGCACGGTTGCTCCTCATACCCCAAAAAACGCAAAAATAACAAAAACCAGAAAGGGTTAGTGCACGTATAGGCTTATTAAACTATAAAGCTGTCTTTATAAACTAACAAGAGATCTATACATAAATTAGTAATCTACGAAATGCGAACATAACATCAGTAGCATTGATACGGAAGGTTATCCTTGCAAACATGATAATAATTACTCGAACGCCAAAATATCTCTGAATGATCTTAATACACCTAGCAATAATTAGAAAGGGCCTAAGGGCGCTGCAGTCCTTACTAAAAAGATCGTATTATCAAAAAAGAACTGTTTAGAAAGGCCCATGGAAAGTTCTCACCTTACAAAAAGAGGGGTGGTTCAAATAAGCTCGTACTAAGATTATTGAGCCAAACCAGAGAACGATGATCGGTAACGACCTGTAAACGAATTCAGTTGTTGGTCGTGACTTGTTCTGTCAATGTCAACTTGAAGTAAGCTCCCCGAAAAAAGTCTTTTTTTATTAGTTACTCGTCGAAATAAAAAACCTGTGAAGTGTTTTTACAAACAGTCTTCTTCGGGACTCCCCTATTTCCAAAACTTATATCCTTTTAACAAACTTTTATTTTAGAAAAAACTAAAATTCAAATTTCAAGAAACTGTCAAAAACGCACTGCACTTTGCGTTGTGAAAATGTCACGAAAAATTGAAGAAATGGAAGAAGCTGAATTACAAGAATTCCACCTCATAGAGTACGGAATGAAGAAATATGGCCCACAAATCAATACAAAAGTAGATCTACTAAGCCCCCAAATAAATAAAAACATTACCCAAAATTCTGACATTTCAAATCCCAAATCGAATGAACCCCTGTTTCACGTAAAAATTCAAAAAAAAAGAACACAACGAGACTCCATCAGAAGCGACCCTCCCAAAATTGAAACCACCAATAGATTCGAAATTCTTGAAAATGAAACTATGGATGATGCCAACCCCGAACTTGATATCCTTACTACTGTCACAAAATCCAAAATACCTCCCATAATAATTACGGAGAAGAACAAATGGATTACATTATCCAGCGAGTTCAGTCGACTCAAAATAAACTTTTCAAAAGCAAAAAACCTCCCTGACGGCGTCAGCGTGGAGGACTACCTCGACGACGTCCAGGTATCCTTCTATACCTATCAACTAAAAGAAGACAAACACCCTACGTGTGGTACTCAGAGGTATCCCAGAAGATCTCGCCACTGATGACATCGCAGCCGATTTACGGGCGCAAGACTTTCCCGTACAGCGTGTCACCCGCTTGCACGTAGGAAAAGACAGACGACCTATCTCCCTAGTACTTGTCCTCCTTACTCGAACAGGAAACTACAAAGATATTTGGAATATGAAATGTGTTCTTCTTAACAGTCAAAACAGAAACTCCTCGAGCGAAACGCGACTCCGCCCCTCAATGCCACCAATGACAAGGTTTCCGGCATGCACAGCGTGGTTGCCAGTCTGCATCTCGCTGTGTAAAATGCGGAGACGGCCACCATACCACGGAATTCCACAAACCAAAAAACCAACCAGCGATATGTGCTAACTGCAAAGGCAGCCACCCAGCCAACTATCGTGGCTAACCTTTCTTCCCCAAATTAGCCACCGAAAAATCTATGGCCACCAGTTCTATATTGCCACCAACCTTACCAGCCCACAGTCTTCCCCAATCCTCAACGTACCACTTGAAAAACTTACTCCACTGTACTACAATCACAAATTCCAGCTCCAAGACCCACAACAACTACTCAACAGATAACCCCCAACGAAAACCCAGCAGTCCTACATCAACTACTGGGCAATGCCCCTTACACCACCAACCCACAACTTCTTCAACAATTACTAACCCTAGCCATAGACGCCATTAACAAAAAAGACATTTCAACCGCATTCTTACAATTACTTCCCGACCTCCTAAATTCTCTTAAATAAACACAAAAACGTGACTATTACTTCCACAAACTTTGACACTTTAACCTAAGCAAACTCTACTCAGACAATTAACAAACCGCGCGCAGCTATCTAGCCCCACACTCAAGCATCCTACCAAGTCATCAGAACAGGTCATGGAAGGTAGAGTTTCTATAACTAGGTTAAAAAGTTAAAACAAAGAGAAAGATGAAAACGAATTCCTTTTAAATAAGAACGCAAGTTTTTAATTGTCTAAAGTACAGCCTTGTTCAACAAGCGGCTAAGATAACATATCATTCGATCTGCTGCAGAAGACATAAATCTGAGCAAGACAAATTTGCTTTTTCCAGAACTTCATTGAGAAGTTTGAGATGGCATCGTGTAAGTAGATAAAAACATAGGGCTCCGATTCTGATCCTGGAACGCAATCAATAAAGTGCCGCCAAGTAGCGGATGCGTTATGCAAACCAAAGGGCAGTCTTGTGAACTTTTATTCGAGATTTTGAATGATAAATTATTACTGTTTGCCATGCAAATTGTGTTGTTAACAGTGAAGGTAGAGCATACGCAGTTAGATCCCAGCCTTGTTCTGCAACGTTTTGTGATTGCCGCAGGAATCCTCTACCATTAGTTAGCAAACGCGATGTACCTAATTATCTTGGGTATTCAAAGTTTGAGTATAAAGTCCAGGCTTTAAAGTTTATCGCTAGATTCTCAAGACACTGGCGCCTTTACTAATTTTGTTATTATTAGCCGATTTTGTAATTTAGACTAGTTGAGCCAAAAAGTTACCACGCTCGTCTCTGATTAGAGCAGCTGTGAGCACGTTTAAATCTGAACGGTACCTTTAGGGCCTCTTTCTCCAGTCTTTACCGTTATAGACTCTTCGGCGCCCAACGTGGGCCAACAATGTCATGTTCCCAAACGGATTCCTGTAATCGTCTTTTGCTCTCATTGTCGATCAATTCTTTCTTTATTGCTAGAATCAGGCATTCATAGTTCTTACCTCAACATAATCTTAAAAAAATCAAATAAATTCTACTTTCACGTTTAACCGCTAGATGCCACTACTATAGAATTCTAGAACCATTAAGGGTTCTGACGATACTCGCAGATATCTTTAAGTCAAATATTAATTATTTTAAATGTGTACTAAAACGTATGATTACGGTTACAAACTTAGATTCTCTTAAATTAATTTTACTGTGATAGTTTTTTTATCTATCTTTCAATATAAAAGTGTAATAATGTAAAAAATTCATTTTGTTAATGATGAGATAGCTACAAATACGTTTACGTCTTGATGGTTTATTTTGTTTGGTACACAAACAATAGTGTAGTTGTCGTTAGGTTTTGGACTTTTATCAAATTTCTCTATCGACTCACATTTTGCTTGGTAAACACACTTACATAATGAAACTAACCATTAATTAGCTATATGATCGGAATTTAATAAAACCGTAATTGCTTAAAATGTTTGGTTAATAGCGTTTAATCAAATATATGCATCTTGTTTTCCCCCATTATTAGATGGAGAAATTATTTAAAGCATGTTATACATCAAGCAACACAATTAATATTCAATCACACTTTAATGATTACAAATGGTGCGCATTCATTTTTAATATATTTTTCATGTTAATATTTTATAACTGTTGACTAATTATCGCTTTCACAATATAACAAGAGTTTGATAAATGAAACGCATGGTTATTTATGTTACTAGAGGCAATTTTATTCAAGCGCTAATTTTACAAATAAAGCGTGCCGAATGGGAATTTTAATAAGGAAAAATGCTTAGTTTCATATAAATTAGTTTTATAGTATATAATAACAGTAAAACTTTTAATTTCACGGTTACTTAACCTTTAAAAATCTTAAAATTAGGGCAAACACATGTGGCTTAGTAAATAAATTACCATTATCTTTTAGTATTACCCACCCCTTGCTTCTATTAATAAAAACGAACAGCCAGCTTTCATACAAAAATATTTACTGCAGTCATTAAGTTCAATCCCTTAAAAATATCTCTACAAGGTTCTCGGGGGCCAAGACTGCTCATAATTCTTACTACTTTTTTCTACATTTTTAGAGTACAAATTAGAAGAATAAAAAGCGCTTTAAAACTGTCTCGAGTTATTTGAACAAAAAAAAACGTCAATTTAGCAAATAAAATAGTTTTATATTTTCTGGAAATAAATAATAAATGAACCTTAGAGAAAAAAGAAAGAAAAAAGGAATCTACATAATGAAAGCATTTAATTGTTAAGGAACGTTTACGAACTTATAAAAAACTGTTAAAGTGACAAGAGACTTCTTAAATACAATGAGTTTGATTTGGGCATCAATTGCTGACTTCACGTCGAGGCAGCACTTAGCCCACCGATATACTAAGTTTGTCCCGACAATACATCAGAACCTTTCATAATCATATTGTTAAAAACTTTAAAATTACGTTTTAGAACTAGAATGGAGATTGTAATACATCTAAACACATTAAGCATTGTTTTCGCAGTTCACAAGTTGATGGTGGTGTTTTATGAACTTACCTTTAAGCACCTTTGCACTTGGCTTATAGTTTGCAACAAGGCGCAATCTGTTAACAGCCACTTAAATTAATCTTAAGAAGACTGTTGGATATCTACATTTGTTGAATAAGTCCTGAGAGCAGCGAACTAGCAAAAAAGCTAAGAAGTATATTTTTTGCTGCCTGCTGTTACTTTGGTCGCGTTTCGTTTTTTGTTACCATTTGCAAACCTTTTATATCTAGTAGAAGTTGCAGTCTAAAACTTTTCTAGCATAATAAATTTAAGATATCTGAAAGATTTAACAATTAATACTAAACTCCCTCTAATTTCTCTGTTTTTCTTTTAGCTAGTAAATTGAAATAAGATTCCAGAGGGTTCCTTGAACATTTAACAGGGTTTTTCGTCCATTCACCTTCTTGACCAAAGCTAAATATGATGACGGCTCGGACTACGTTCCAACTTTGGCCACAATCAGGCTTCTTGACGAAGCTAAATGCGATGGCTGTTTCTGAGACGATGCCTGACAAAACAACAAAAGACTTATTGGCGGTGTCGGTAATATCTAAAAACCATCCCTTCACTAGCCCTGCAACCAACGATCTTGGCTCTTCATTAACTTTTATATATTTTTTGGAAATCAGTATTAACCTTCTTAAGACATAGAGCCTTGTTTTTCATTAATTCTATTAAAAGAACTACAATACGATTACGACACTGGCTGCGCCTTCCAATAACCTTCTTGAGGAAGCTAAATGTCATTCAGATTAAGTTACGCCCTTAACATTCCTCTACACTACAATACGATAACGACACGGATTAAAAAATATTTATTCATAATAAATCGAAATATCTAAAAATAACAAAAATATTTTTTTCACAATAAACCCAAAGTGTTTCATATCAATTTTATCCACCACTTAACCGACTTTTCTATTTTAGCCGCGCTATTGTTGTCACTTAATTAATAATTCATATAACTTTCAGTTTTATACATTCTCTGCAATATCAGCCCTTTTTTATTTGTGTTATTCAATTATTAATTGTAAGGTTTTTCTAATTCGAAGCAAAAATTACATTTAATACTTAAAACACTAGATATACAGTGAGGACAAAGTTGTGGTCATTTAAAAAGGTTTACTTTTGACCAAATTTGCTGCAACATTACAAAAACATTCAGTATTAATTAATCAGATTAACTAGATATCCGTACACCTGCAATATTTAATTTCTTTGTGCCTTAAAAAGTCTCTCTTTCTCTCTATCTCTCTCTCTCTCTCTCTTTCTCTCTTTTTTGTTTTCTAACTACAATCGTTGAGTTTGAATGATAAAAGACAGACTTTGACAGAATTTGATGGTTTTTCCCTTATTGGCCGACCTTTTAATACTTGGTGACATTTTCAACTCTGATGATTTTCTAGTTGTAAGACTGCCGCGACTGGATGACTCTTGTTTGCTGTTAAAGGTAAGGTCTCCCAGTAGGCGATAAGAAACTAACATTATTGAGTTTTTAAGCTGAGATCGCTAGAACTCGGAAATACTTCGACCGATTTTTACGGCTTTTCCCCTACAAGTCAACTTTTTACTAATTTCACTTCGATTACTTTCTAGCTCAGAAACTGTTGCGGGCGGGCCATTCTTGTTTCCCATCAAAGGTAAGATAATTCTCTAGGTAAAGAGAAACTTAGATGGTGAGATAATTAAACCTTGGAAACATTTGGAAAACTTTGACGGCCTTTTCCATATAAATTAACCCTTGTTGGCAGTTCCAACTTTAATGATTTCTTAGCTAGCAAACTGCAACGGGTAGATAGCTTTCACTTTATGGCAAAGATAAGGATAACCCTGCAGATAAGAAAACTAAGATCGGTGAGTTCTTACACTGAGAGCGTTAAAACTCGAAAACATCTTGAACCATTTAAGGGCTTTTCCCCTATAATTCAAAACATTTGATGACAATTCCAAATTCGATTATTTTCCAGCTGCCAAATTACTGCCGGTGGATTATTCTCGTTTCTTATCAAAGGCAAGGTAACCTTGTATTTAATGTAAGACTAAGATCGTGGAGTCTAAACGATATCTTTAAAAATTACAAACGTCTTGATTGATTTTGATGCTTTTTCTTCTTTCTTATTCGCTCTTTCATAATAACTGATGGCAGTTGTAACTTCGATGATTTCTTAGATAGGAGACTGCTACAGGTAGATTGTTCTCGTTTTTTGACACAGGTAAAATAACTCTGTAGGTAATAAGAAACTAAGATCGTTGAATTTCTACGCTGAGATTGTTAGAACTCAAAAATATCTTGATCAATCTTGACGGCTTTTCCCTTATAAGTCAACTTCTTTCATAATACTTGATGACAATGTCGACTTTTGTAACTTTTTAGATAAGAGACTGCTGCAGGTGGATATTTCTTGTTTGCTATCAAACGAAACACAAACCTGTAGGTAATAAAGACTAAGATCGTTGAGTTTTTACGCTGAGATCCTTGGAGCTCAAGAATATCCTCACTGATTTTGACGGCTTTTCCCTTGTAAGTCAACTCCTTTCGTAACACTTGATGACAGTTTCAAATTCTATGACTTTCTAGATAAGAGGCTGCTGAAGGTGGATCTTCCTTGCTTGCTGTCAAACGAAAAAAACCTGTAGGTAATAAAAACTAAGATAATTGAATTTAAACGGCGAGATCTTCAGAATTTTGAGATGTTGAGCTGGACGCCACCATCCGGAATTTAGAGGCCGGAGAGCCGTTCGCCGCATCATGACTGTCTACCCTATGTTATTGGTCAGATCAAGTATCTGCAATGAGTCATTGACTGTACCGTGAGTATGCACTCACTTGCAGGAAACTTCCCACACTTCAGAAAATTGACTTGTACAAAAGCCCTGAAGGGCCAATGTAAAATATTTCTTAACTGGTAATTTTCGATTGCCAAGTAGAAGTTTCTAACTGATAACTGATAACCTTTCCAGATAGCAATTGAAAATCTCTAAATGCCAGAAATCTCCAGATTATAAGTGCGAAAGCACTGAAGGGCTAACAAAAATTTCTACTTGATAATTGGGAATTTCCAGATGACAACTAAAAAATAGTAAGTGCCATTTGGAAATCTCATGATAAAGAAAATGTAGAAATTTCCAGTTTTTATTAGGAAATATTCAGTTGTCATCTGAGAATTTCCAGTTGAAAAAGTCTTCATTGGCTCTTCATGATATTTATAGAAATTTCTAAATGGCAACTGCAAATTTCTAAATGATAACTGAAAATTTTCACTTGTCATATGGAAATTCTAGTTGTTATCTGAAAAGGCCCCGTTCTTGTCTGACAACTTCTAGTTGTTATCTGGAAATTTCCAGTTGCCATTTCGAAACTTCCTATTAGAAAATATTATACTTTTTCAGTTGTTATTTCCACCTATTATTTGAAGATTTCCAGTTGTCATTTAAAGATTTTCAGTCAATCTAGACATTCCCAGTTCAAGAAAAATTTACATTGGCCCTTCGGGGCTTTCGTTTCAGTTCTTATTTGAAAACTTTTAGTTAGCATTTGGAAACTTTTTACTAGAAAGTATTGAAAATTTCTAATTTTCATTTCCAGCTATTTACGAAAGCTCCAAACGTCTAATAAAAAATTTTTTAACTGTCAGTTTCCAGATGGAAAGAGGAAATTTTCAATTGATAACTGGGAGTTTCCAGATAGCAACTGGAGATTACCTACCAAAACCCCGAAGGCCAATGTAGGTTTTCTTTTAACTGGAGATTTTCAGATGACAACTCGAAATTTTCAAATGAAAACTGAAAATTTCTATTTTTACTTTTTCCTGGCTTGAAACTGAATTTATAAATAACAATTAAAAGTTTTTAGATAACAACTAAAAATTTCCAGATGAGAACTGTAATCTCCAGATAATAAGTTAAAATTTCCAGATGACAACTGAATTTATGAAACTTGCGAAAGCCCCAAAGGGCAATGAAGAATTCTTGCCAACTGGAGATTTCTAGTTGACAACTAGAAAATTGCAATTTCCATTTAGAAATTTTAGGAAAAAGAAAGTGTAGGAGCTTCCGGTTTTCATTTGGAAATATTCAGTTGTCATCTGGAAATTTCCATTAAAAAAACATGTTTTATTGGCTCTTCTTGGGTTTTGTAGAAACTTCCAAATGGCAATTCCAAATTTCAAAATGATAACTGGAGATCTTTACGTGCCATATGAAACTTCCAGATGATATCTGAAAATTCCCCGTTTTTATTTGACAGCTTCAGGCTGTTATCTGCCTTTAGTTATCATTTTGGAAACTTCCTATTAGAAACATTCGAGATTTCCAGTTGTCATTTGGAAATGTCCAATTATCAGTTGCTAATTTCCACTTGTCCTCTGGAAATATCCAGTTACAAAAACTTTTACATTAGCCCTTCGGGGCCAATAGGTAGTTTCCAGTTGTTATCTGAAAACTTCTAGTTGGTTTCAGGAAATTTTCAGTTATCATTTGCAAACTTCCTACTAGAAAATGTTAGAAATTCCCAGTTGTCATTTTCACCTATCTACGAAATCCGCCCCTCTCTCCGAAGGGACAAGATTTTCTTCACTGAAAATTTTTAAATGGAGAAGTGGGAACTTCCAGATAGTAACCGAGAATTCTATACAAAAGCCCCAAATGGTCAATGCAGATTTTTTTTAACTGGAAATTTCTAAATGGCAATTGTCATTTGGAAATTGTAGGAAAAAGAAAATGTAGCAGTTTTCGGTTTTTATTTGTTGATTCCAGTTATCTGGAAATTCTCCGTTCTTATCTGACAGCTTCAGGCTGTTATCTGAAATTTTTTAGTTTCCATTTTGGAAACTTCCTATTAGAAAATATTGGACATTTCCAGTTGTTCCTATTATTTCGAGATTTCCAGTTGTCATTTGGAAATGTCCAGTTATCAGTTGCTAATTTCCAGTTGTCATATAGAAATTTTTAGTTACAACAAAATTTACATTGGCCCTTCGGGGCTTTTATAAGCAATTTCCAATTCTTATTTGAAAATTTCTAGTTGTTTTCTTGAAACCTTCAGTTATCATTTGAAAACTTCCTACTGAAGAATATTGGAAACTTCCAATTATTATTTCCACGTATCCAAAAAAGCCTCGAAGGGCCAATGTAAAATTTTCTTTAACTGGAAGTCTTCTAACTGCAACTGTAAATTTGCAAATGATAACTGGAAATCTCCACTGGTCATATAAAAATTCCAGTAG
Source organism: Ignelater luminosus (assembly GCA_011009095.1). Taxonomy (NCBI): domain Eukaryota; kingdom Metazoa; phylum Arthropoda; class Insecta; order Coleoptera; family Elateridae; genus Ignelater; species Ignelater luminosus. Next base: position 25,219 of record VTPC01090428.1, on the reverse strand, counting down.
TTATTTAGGAATTTCCCGTTGTTAACTGACAACTTCTAATTGCTGTCTGGAAATTTCCCATTACTATTTGAGAACTTCCTTTTAGAAAATATTGGAAATTTTTAATTGTTATTTTCACCTATTGTCCGGAGAATTCCAGTTTCATCTGAAAATTGGGAATATGCAGTTGTTATCCTGGCATTTCCAGTTAGAAGAAAATTTACGTTAGCCCTTCGGGGCTTTCAAAGGTAATTTCCAATAGTTATCTGAAATATTCTAGTGGTTTTCTTGAAGCTTCATTATCATTTGTAAATTGTTACTAGAAAATGTTGCACGTTTCCAATTGTCATTTTCACTTATTTACGAAATCTAAAATCTTTTTAAATGGGAATTTTCAAATTGGAACTGCATAATTGTTTAATGAATACTGGAAATTGTCACTTGTCATACGGAAATCTAATTTGTTATCTGATAATTTTAAGTTGTCATCTGAAAACCTCTAGTTGTTTTAGGAAAATTTTCCGTTACCATTTGGAAACTTCCTGTTAGGAAATATTGGAAATTTTCAGTTATTTCCACCTACCATCTAGAGATTTTAAGTTGTCATTTGGAGATTTTCAATTGTCATCTGGAATTGTCCAGTTATCAGTTGGAAATTCTCTGTTAAAGAAAAATTTTACATTGGCCCTTCGGGGCTTTTGTAGATAGGTGGAAATGACAATTAGAAATTTCCAATATTCTCTAGTAGAAAGTTTCCAAATGGTAACTAGAAAATTCCAGAAAACTGAGATTTTCACGTGACAAGTGGGAATTTCTAGTTTATCATTTGAAAAATTGCAGTACCATTTAAAAATTTCTATTTGTAATCTGGATATTTTTAACTGTCATTTGGAAATTTTTACCTATCATTTGAAAATTTCCAGTTAAAAAAATTTGCATTTGGCTCTTTAGGGCTTTCGTATAACTAAAAAATGCCAATGCAAGGTTAAACAAATTTTTTATTAATTCTATTTTAGATTTTTTTATATGTGGTTGAAATACAGAAAGATCTAATTAAATCTTCATCTTCCTACCATCACATCGTGCTAGGTATTCAATAGAAAACAATTTTACTATCGACAACGTAGAAAAATGCTTAGTATGAAATTTTAACAAGATGTAATTAATTATCAGTTAAGTTAATTATTATTTTAGCAATATCAAGTATAAAAGACTTACAGATTATTATGTACGATCATTTGTATTATACATAATGTTCAAAAATAGAAAACTAATAAGCTTGACTGTACATACTTTATAGGAAATATTTTAAATTTGTTGTACATACATAAATATTTAAATGCAAGCATATTTTGTTTGCATATTTGATGATTTTTAGTGCATGAGAAACCAAATATTGTTGAATTTAAATTTGCAAACGTTTTGGCAAACTTTGACGGCTTTTCTCCTACAAGTCGACCCCTTTCATAACACTTGATGGAAGCTCCAACTTCGTTAATTTTACAGCTACGAAACTGCTAGAGGTAGATCGTTCTCGTTTGCTAGCAAAAGTAAGATAACGTAATTCTAATAGGTAATAAGAAACCCAAAAGAGTTTTGACAGACTTTGATGACTTTTCGCCTGTACGTCGACCTTTTTCGTAACACTTGATGGCAGTTTCAACTTCGATGATTTGTTTGCTGAAAAACTGTTACTCTCGTTTCCTGACAGAAGTTAGGTATTTCTCTAAATAATCATAAATTAAGATCGTTACGCTGAGATCATCATTAAAATTTTCGTCCTATAGGTCGACTCTGGCAGCTAGAATCTTGTTGATTTCCTGGATAGGAAACTGCTGTATCTAGATGTAGAGCTAAGGTAATGAAAAACCGACTGCGCCGAGATTGTTAGAACTCGGAAATATTTCAACTGACTTTGATGGCTTTTCCCTTATAAATGTAACACTTGGTAGCAGTTTCAACTGAAATATTTTTTTAGCGGGGAAATTGTTAAGTTAAGATAAACTAACGCTATAGGTAACAAGCAACAAATCGTTGAGTTTGAGCGGCAAGATCGTTAGACTAAAGAACGTTCTGACAGACTTTAGCAGTCTTTCCCCCACATAAACAATCCCTTCTATAACATCTAATGGCAGTTTGAACTTTGTAAATGTTTTAGCTAAGAAACTGCCGTTCTTGTTTCTCTGCAAAGGTAAGGTAAAGTATTTCTGTAGGTAATAAGAAGCCAAAAAATGTTGAGTTTGAACTGTGGGATCGTTAGAACTTAGAAATCCTAACAGATTTTGACGGTTTTTTCCTTATTTAAGTTCACCTTTTTCCTAAAACTTAGTAGTTTCAACTTTAATGGTATTTACTTCGGGAATTGCTACAGCATCTTTAAAATCTAAAAATGGAAAAAATGAAGAAACTTACGGTTTTGGAATCAAGACCAGTAGAGTTGAGTTGAAGAACTCAGCTGATTAAGTAAAACAAATCCTGAAAATTTGGAAAAGACCCCCCAGAACTAAGAAATGCCAATGCAAGGTTAAACAAATTTTTTATTAATTCTATTTTATATTTTTTGTAATTAGAGAGCTTAAATCATAGATCGTATTGCTATGAAACCTTCATCGTCGGAAAGAATAGAAGCAACAACTGGAAAATGTCTTCTTGCACTTTTCTGGAAAAATTATCTTTTTCAACTTAGAATAAATTATTCAAAAAAAAATTGCAACATATTTTGGTGAAATTTCGCTAATAGAAATTCAAGAACCGGAACCGGAATCTTGCAGGATAGAAAATTCGATACCAATCAATGAACCAGATCTGGCATGTGCTATTGAAAGTATCGACTGTGCTTGGTTAAAGTTGATGTTTAAGCTATGAAAGAATGAAAGAACATTGTAAGAAATTTTTTCAGCAAAATAGGGCATTTTAGAAATAATTTCTAATTTTCCCTAAACTTTGATATTTTCGCAAGAATATTTAACATAATCGATCGTTCTACTTTTTTGTGGTATTTATAAATTTTCCTTCTTTTGATAAATAGATAAAAAACATAACGACGACTTGACTAATTTGATTTTAATTTGCAGTTGTCAACAAAGTTACCAAAGCTTTGTATAAAATGGGTTATTGTTGTAAATGTTAAATGGAAGATTAAGTACGAAACGAAGAAAAATTCTTTGCTGGATATATTTTGAATAGGAAATGGAATACGAATAGAAAATCGACAGTTGAATTAAAAAGCAATTAATCAAACGAATGTCGATAAAATTGAAATAAGCAGCACTTATTTTATTGAAATTCTAAAAGCCTATACTTACGTGTATACATCTAACTGGTTATTATTTTCCCAATACGATATTTTTTTTAAATAAAAACCATGAATGACATATCCGAAATGATCATTGTTTCAGCCAGTTTTATTTTTGCCTCTAAACAATGAGTTATTGGTTTTATACTTCCCTTTCACTGTATGCACCAAACATGAGCACTAAAGCAAATTGTTTGGAGAGAACACATATGAAATATTACGTGCATTTCATATCGTTAATTGAGATTAGCTTTGAAGCCGGGTATTAGGGAGTATGAATGTTATCTACGTTGTTACAGGTACAAGCGGAAAGAGGGGCTTACAAAAACCCTCCAGTGCACATTTCCATTAAGTATCGAATCGAATATCTTTTACAATTCAGCGAACCTCGGTAAATAATAATTAGCACGAGCTTCTAATACGAGTTCTTTGTCGACGGCGCTCTGGGGTTGTATATGAAGAATTATGTCTGCTCAATGCAGCACGCCGGGACGGATTTCGACGAGGCAGTTCTTGTCGGAAGGGTCGGCAATTACCGCAGGTCTCCATCAGCCCATTAATTAAATCAAAATGCTCACAGAAGGAATTATTTCGTTTCCCGATATTTAATCTTTGTAATTCGATTTTGATGCAACTCCGAGACTAATACATTTTAGGAACTAGATGAAGAGGGAGGGAGTTATTAAATTTTCAGTAAGTTCCGGCTAGTAAGTAACTCTCTCTAAAGCCGGCTTTACATGCTGTGTTGCGGCCGCTCCTATGAGGGAGGAAAAGTTAGGGAAATGAAGGGAAATATCTAGAACGTTTTCGACCCTAGAATTTCCGTCTTAATCGAATCGTAGTCGTATTATCTTTCAACGCCTATTTTTCTACGTCGAAGGTAATTCATTAATGTTATAGTAGACTATAAAAGGTTGCTTAATGTCGTGAATTATTTTTACAGCTTTTGTCTCGCTTCTACATTATTAATTTTCAAACAAATATGGCACAGTTGGTATGCTCTGAGAATTTAATTTAATTTTTAAAGAAATACTAATTAAAAAGATATCCAACGCTTATTTGATGTAAGCGAAGACTATTAAAAACACGCCAAAAGTTAGAAGTCATTATACAGAATTTATTTGAATAGGAAAAAAAGTTCGTCACAATAAAAGTTCCACTGATGTAAAGTTGGCGAGTCAAAGAAACGGGATGCTTATTTTATTGCTTCCTTGACAGAGTTGGAAAACATTTAATATAAAATCAACAGCGACAGAAGTTTGCTTTGAACCTATTACATAAAAATCCCAATATACTGAATAGGAAAGAATCCTTTAAAAAAGAAGCAATTTCAAGCGGCAGTTAGATGTTAATACTTGCTCATTACCAAGAAAGAAAGAATGGTACAGTTTTGTACACTTTCTTTAATTGTATATACTTGTTTGTAGTATTTGCTCTATTGTTTTTTCTGGTCGTAATAAAATTACAACAAAGCTGAAGTCAGAGTTGTCAAAATAAATTTCCAGCTTTAGAAAACTTGTTAAATATTACAAATGTGTGAACGTGAAGCCCTTTTTCAAAGGTGCTGATGATTATGTGATGCGCTGAGATCACACAATAAAATAAAACAATGAACTGTACTAATTTTAACACTTTATTGAATATGCAGCGAGCGCTAAATGAGTGCGTCCAGCCTCAACATCTGTTGTATTATACAATTCTTACAAGATGCCTTCCTGTGTGTGGGTATAAAAAAGTTACCAGCATAAGCAGAAGCAAGACATGTGAAATCTTTAAAATGAATAAACCTAAGTAAACCTTTAAAGTAAATCTTCTACATGCTTGAACATAACTTCCTGCTCCGAAAGATGTGGCCTTCAACTAACATATAAGGATGTCATATATGCAAAAGCAAACAAGTAAAGTATCAGTCTTAAAGTAAATGCATATCACGATTTGGGGATAGTTCAACCTGAATCCTAAGTCAATTATCAAATGACAATGGAAACACTTTTGCAACACTTCTTTTATAAGTTCCACTGCTGGTTTTTACATTCCCTACACGGATGACACTATCTCGTCCTGGGAACACCTCCATTCTGCCAATGGACCATGATAATGGTGGAGCGTTGTCATTCTGGAGCAGTACCATAACTCCTACCTTAATGTTAGGTGATTGTTGCGTCCATTTGAATTCTCTCTGAATTCTGGAAATACCCTTACTTCCAACTTCTACTGCTAAATGACAGTTGACCTCTGCATCCCGAATTAATCCGCTGCTGATTGACATGATAACATCACTTTTTGAAAATCAGTTTTTTATTGTCTCCACTGTGTCTATCCCTGCGTGAAGGTCTTAAATTAACATGTTACTCACTGGTCCCAGATGATGTATCACAGTATTCTTCAATCTTCTGACAAATATTTTGCAGACTTACCATCCTCGTAGTCAGTTTTGTAAGCCACTGTCTGAAAGCCGCGTCCACTAATTAACTGCCTCTGAAGGTGAAAACTTAACTTTTAGAAAAAATGGCAAATTTTGCTGAACTTGGACGAACTGAAGCTCGCTTGGTATTAAGGTTAGAAAAGACTTTTTCCTACAAAAGTTGTCGGAAATTCCGTTATCTTTCAAAGTGATAATAGATTATTTCTTACTAGCAGTGACCAGAAAAAAGTTACAGCCGGAAAACTGAAAAAAGTCTGATTATTCCGAGATTTTTTTACTACAGAAAGTTCTCCCGAGGGCACGAAGGTCTAAATCTTATATTTGCCTTTCTCTACTAACAATATATACAAGATAAAAAAAGTAAAACTTTCTACCTGATTTAATTCCCGCGGGATCCCTTTTCGACTACGCCGTTACTGGACTATCGTGCTTCGTTGCATCATCGTTAGTTGAATGTACTTTTATAGTAGGCATATTTTTAATTTATTGTTAAATTAGGCAATATTTAATAATAATAAGTCAATTATGAAGATTACGGGTTTATTCTCATATTTGATCTTTTTCTAATGTAGGCACCTGACCTCAAACACAACTGCAAAGTACTACGCAAAAAATTATTAACTGGTAACAAGTTTTTTATTTGTTCGTTTAAATTTATCGAAGTTATTCACCTATTGAATGTTTGGGATTTATATAAAATGCCCATACAGTGTCGAAATATTGGAAAATACATAAATTGCAAATACCAATCAAGGAACCAGTAAATTCCACGATTGTTGTTAATCCTTAACTAGTAACTGTTGCAATAAAGGCAGATAGAAACCACACATAAATTTTCTATGTTTTTATACCGCATTTAGTTGTCTCCATCGGCGTAAACTGTTTGACCATCGATCTCGTTTTGAATTTTGTCATTGATTCATCAATGCTTTGGTGTCTACCAAGACTTCTTGCCTTTCTAAATAGCAAGTTTCCCTTGGCCTCCCCTCGGTTGCTTTCAAGCCGGATCTGATCTGGCCTCATCAAAGAGGTGTGTGACATTCTAGTCAGGTGCCCAAACCATCTTTCCTGGCCTGGCTTTACCTCCTCCAACAGGGGTTTCACTCTCACGGAGCTGCGGATGGTGTCGTTTCTGATTCGATCCCTTCGGATTTTGCCCTCGATCCCCCTCAGAAAACACATCTACATAGGTTGCAACCTGCTGCGGTTTGATTTCCTCAGGCTATTGTACACTAATTTCTTGGTATTCTTAGACACTTTACGCTTGGCAAGGAATCCCGTCCTGCGGGCATGGAACAGTCGGCTGGCTGCAGTTACCTCCAAGCCGATCTTGTCCGATTTGTGAATTACGGATCTAAGGTACTTAAAACTTTCTACTAGTTCCAGTTTAGCGCCATCTATGTAAATGCTCCTGTGTCGTGAAAGAATCATAGTCGTCGGCACTAAGTTTCATGTCACATTTTAAAAGCTCCTCGTTTCACAGGTTCTGGTTGTTTTGAAGGTCTCTAGCAGATCCGACAAGCAACGTAACGTCATCTGTAAGAGCAAATTTCGAAAACCATATTTGGATCATTTCCCAGTGATCTGTTCGAAACGGTTTGATATGGGGACGTCACCTTTTTATCACACTTTCCACCATAATGATAAACAGCAGGGGACTGAGGATGTAGTCTTCTCGCTTTTCGTAGTGTAGAAGTTGGATAATGTTATATTCCCTGTCCTTACATAGTTCATACAGCCGTTGTAACTGCTCTTTATCGCTTCGACAAGGTGTTTGTCCACACCGTAATCCTCCAGGGTCCGCCAGAAACGTACCCTCGGTATACGATAAAAGGCTTTTTCCAGGTATATGAACGCACAGTGGATGCTTTTCTGGTACATAGCCGCCCTTCTGTCCAATTGCCTTATGGAGAAGATCGAATCTTAAGTATTTTTAGCTCCCCGAAAACCGTACTTTGGCTATTTTCGTAGCCTTCTCTCGATCATTCTGCAATATACCTTACGAGGGACACTGAGTAAAGATATACTTCGGTAATTTCTACAATCTCTCCCATCCCCTTTATTGAATATCGGAACAACGATAGAAACTTCCCAATCGTCTGGTAGCTTCTTTTGTGCAAGAGCTAAGTTACAAATCCTTAGCATCATGGCCCTGCCTTCAGACCCAAGGTACTTAATCATTTATGGTGATATATGGTCGTGGCCAGTTGCCTTTCCGGACTTTATCTTCTTCAGAGTTGTGTCTAACTCCACCCCAGAAAAAAAGTTCTGGTACCTGTCCAACGTTACCAGGTGCAGTATCCATATCTTCCAAAACTTCCATAAAATGTTCTCTTCATTTTTCTATCATCGCTCCCTCTTTCTATAACACCTTTCCAGTCTTACCTTTTATTTGTTTAATATGACACTATGACTCTTGTCTCATGTTTTTTAGAACTCGATAGAACAATTTCTGATCTTGCTCAAAATTTTCTTTTATTTTGCTACCAAATTCCTCCCACTACTACTTTTGAATTCTCTTCACCGCATCTCAGGCTACTTTCCTCTGTTCGTTCTACCTACTGTACGCTGCTGTCTTCCCATTATTGGCCTGCAGGTGCTGGAGCCCGTGACATGAACCAAACAAATGTAATCGCGCAAGTTTAATTTTTTCGGACGAAGGATGTTACTATTATGAGGATAGTAGAGAGCGTAATGTCATTTGATGGGACGCTTTCTGCGACGTTTTGCGAAATCCAAAGATAAGGATCTCGCTCAATCCAAATTTAAATGTCTTCTCATCTTCACTCTCTCGTAGGTACTCTTTAAACTCTTTTCCTTGAGCTTATTTCTCTTTTAACCTCATCGTTCTACTACTTTGTTCTCTTTTCCCTCCTCTTGTTCACCCTACTCTTGCCACATACCTTTCAAGAGTACCTGCTTGAAAGCTACCCAGAATTCCACAAGTCCGGCCTCCCCGAGTGCTTCTGCTTGATTAGTTATCTCCTAAGCAACAGCTTAAACAGACTCTTCTATTACTTTGGAGGATCTTAAATTGTAATAATTTATCTTGAATTTGGATTTCCTATTAACCTATTCGTGATCTGATATCTTCAATTTGATTTCCATATAATAATGGTCAATACTTTATTCCATGCCTCTTCCAACTATAACATCTATAATTTGACGCCGTCTAACCAGTATGTAATCTATAATTGATTTTTTATTTCTCTCCTCTGAGATTATGTTGTACTGATGAATTTTCTTGTGGGGGTAGAACGTATTTGCTACAATCAAGTCATTGGCTACACAAAGGTCAAGGATGTTCTTTCCATTTCTACTTAAAACACTCGGACATTCACCATACCTTCCGACTACTTCTTTATACGAAGCATGATTACTTTCCACTTTTCCATTAAGATCTCCCATAACCATGACGTTGTCTCGATACTTGTCGGTGGTCTTCTGGAGCTGATAGCTCACTCCACACATTCCAAACTAAAACCATTAATATTTCATTTTTATGAAGCCAGCTAACAACATTCTTTACCAAAATATTGGAAACCATGAAGGCCACATCCCCTTGGCTCCCGAGTAAAACATTGTATATCCATCGTCTGCCTCCTTTCCTTTTTGTCTCTGTTAGTGCGACTATGTCGATTTGATTTTCTTTTAGTTCGTTCGTCAACTCTGGTTTCTTTTGCCATAAATCTCCTGTTGCATTCCATGTTCCGATTTTTATGTATCCATATCCGCGCCTGGTCATAGTCAAGGGACAATCTGATTTACTTCTGTTGAGGTTTTGAGTAGAAGATTTTCAGACATGAGAGTAATTAGCCCCCTGCCGAGGGGCTGCCCCCAAGGCGTCTGTGCTCACCTGCCCTTGCGGACTGTCTGATAGTTTAGGATCGATCGACCTTCTTACCCCCTACTTCCTGAAATACTTGTAGGCACTGGGATCTACCAGACTCCCTCCTTCTTTCTCAATGTTAGCTTGGGATTGGTTACGGCGGAGTTACCTTTATTTATATTTTTGATAAATCATATGTGAAACTCTGAAAGAAAGCGCCTTCTATGAGCACATGCAGGAGAAAAGGTATCTCTTTCTTCTCTTGTAACACAAATAATTATTACTAAATCTGCAATATAATTCATCTAGTTGCAATGATTGCAATTACTTACCTTGACATTTTATAACAAATTCTGACTACCTGATTTGAGATAAATCTATTTTACACGTAGAAAATTATAAGCGAAAACTAGAAATTAGGTTATGTTATGCGGATGTGTGCGCGGTGCCAGATCATTTAGAGGGAATATTATAGGGAATACCAATGGGAAAGTATAATAATAATTCTGTATGTTTATTGCTCACTAGAACTTTTTGAACATGTGATGGGACATCTTTCATCCATTGCTAGCGAAAGGGTTAAGGTAGATAGGCATAAGAATTAAGTAAAAGTAATGACATTAACCAAGCTGTAGACATTTTTGCAACCATCGATCTTATAATAAAATTTCGTTATCGTTTGCAATAGTTCTTTGCATGTGATTGTTCGATTAGCCAAAATTTTCATTTGCGTTGAGCAGTACAATTTTGCTTATATTTGTTTGACGCTTCCCAAGGATCAAGTCATGTCAACTAGCTCTTTTCAAGTATAATAGCCTTTAATAAAAGACTATCCTTCTATCTTTAATATTATAAAGTTAATTTAATATGCAGATAACTGACTCACCTTATATAAAATATTTTGAGATGGATAATACTAATCAATCCCCTTAAGCTACTTTGAATCGACCCATTAATAAAGCAGAAAGAGGCTTTCAGCAAATCAGCCATAAAAATAATTTCTAATAAGTTAATTTCAGAAATTTCAAATTAAAACTAATATTGAAAAATGACAATAAATTAATGTGAATATCAATAAAAATCCACCCGACCGACATTCCTTTAACTGTAAAAACCGAGTTAATAGAGTTTATTCCTAAAAACTTGATTGAATTTAATTTTTTTATATAAAATCTATAAACCAACACACAGCTGTACCTATAACAAAGTAGCAAACTTACATTAGACTTTTCTAATTTCAGAGCTTTATGTTTATGTACTTTTTTTTACTATAACACCTTTTCATTTTCTACAATGATTATATATAATTTTCCCTGAATATAGCTATTTTACCAGGTACAAGAAAACATAAAAGTGATAATTTTCAGACATCGAATTCCAAATTAATAAGTTTTCGTTTCTTTTTTTAATTCTTAGAATTATTCCAAAAAAGTGAATATAAAATATACGTTTAAGTAAAAATTATATTAAGAAATGTAATGTAGATTTCAGTTGAAATTTTAATTCGCTGCACGTTACAGAAAACGTGGGCGCACTGTAAATGACGTGCCCTATCAATAATTTCGAAATTTAGTCTAAAATGAAATTTAAACCAACAAAGTCGGTATTAAATTTATTAATCCTACTTGTTTATGCAATGGAACGTTTATTCCACGATTTAAATAGCGTTAATATAATATGAATTCTGTTGTTGATGTACACATAATACAAAAAGCAATCCCTGTTATTAAGTCAGACAATTGACTTCAATACTGATCATTTTGTGCTCTATTAACGTTCATGAAAACGACATGTGTGTTTGTCATATATGAGAAACTTGAGTTATGATTGGAATTGAACGTGGATAAAAGACTTGATAACATAATGTCAACCTTTCTTTTTTCACTATCGCCCTGATTCGAAATCTTTTAAATAAATCAGAATAAAAGAATTTTGATTTGTAAATTCCTGAAGGGTTGTTTACTGCGAAGCATTGTGTCTCGTAGATGGCATACCAAAAAAAGCTATCCGCATTCTTTGTTAAAACATCGAACATGTTTCGGTAAAGTGACATATCATACATTTTCAACGACCGAGCAAGAAAACACGGGGTAAATAATGCAGAGGGTAATTTTAATTTTAATTTTGTCAGGTTTCGTCTTGCTCTTTTTGAAATATTAATTTTGTAAGACTGAAAACCGGCTCTCATTTTCACTTCTGTTCTATGCACGCCTTATTAATAAAATATTCACCTTATTATTAATATAATAAGGTGAACAACACAATTCGTGTTATAATATTGACGTGGATTCTCTTTGAAACGTTAATTGAAGGTTATATGTTTGACGACTTACCGGTGGAGTTGAGACGACGCGCACGCTAGAAAGAAAATTTCAACTCTAATTGAATTCGTGTTATTAACACTCATCTTTTAATAAACAGCCGTTAGGTAATCAAAGAGATGTTTTGCGTCGTTAAATGACAGAAATGTAGTGTTTTGTATAAAGTGCTTAAATGATACTTACTATGAAATAATTAGCTTGTTTTGATATTTAATGGAATTTATTTCTATTCAACTTAATATAGAAAATTATTATGTATCGATAAAGAAAATTACTATGAACAAATGGACAAAGAAAAAACACAAAACACAAAACATCAGATCAATTTTTATCAAACGCATAGGTAAATTCTAAAGATTTGTTTGACTGGATTGGAAAATATTTTTACTGTGCAGAGCTTTAAATTTTTACTCCCGCGGCGACAATGTATGTTAGCAACGCGTTAAGTCCACGGACTATCTCCACCATAAAATGAATTATTATGTATTC
>VTPC01090427.1:138632-322172 GCA_011009095.1 Ignelater luminosus | reverse complement strand
AAAGATTTTCATGAGAAATTTTGTCATCAAAATATAAGACATGTTAGTGAAATTCTAAAAAGGCATAATGTCAATTTGAATTTTAATGTTAAAACGATTCGAACTGATAATGGTAATGAAGAAGTTAATTCAGTCGTTAAAGAAATTACTGAAAAAGAAGGTATTACTCATCAGTTATCTTGTGCTTATACACCAGAACAAAACTCTCGAATAGAAAGGGAAACGAGAACAATTGTTGAAGCCGCTCGTACAATATTACATGCAAAAGATTTACCAAAATTTTTATGGGGAGAAGCCGTCAACACCGCGGTTTACATCATCAATTTGACAGGAAACGGCAGTCTAGATTATGAATTGTGGTACAACAAAGACATCGATTTAAATAAACTAAGAGTTTTTGGAGAAATAGTTCATGTACATATTCCCAAACAGAAACGTCTTAAATGGGATTCAAAAAGCACAAAAGGTTTATTCGTAGGATATCCAGAATGTTCAAAAGGTTATAGAGTTTATTTTCCTTCCGAAAATAAAATTGATATAGTACGAGATGTTATCTTCGGTAAAGAACAAAATAGAGATTTAGGAGTCAAAGAAAGTAATGAAAATACAAGAAAATGTGTAAGTTTAAACTATGACGGTTATGAATACCAAGAATCTGAAGAAGAAAAAGAAGATCAAGCGTTTAGAGAAAAGAATATAGAATTTAGAGAAGAAGAGAAAAGACAAGAATCTGAAGAAGAAGAGAAACAACCTATGAATGAAGAGAATTTCGAAAATTACAATTTAAGAAACAGAAGAAATATTAAGAAACCAGAACGATACGTAATGATTTCAAATGAATTGGAAGAACTAAGTAGTTACAAAGATGCCATGTCAAGTAAGTCATCGATTCATTGGAAAAGAGCAGTTCAAGAAGAAATAAATTCGTTACTAGAAAATGATACATGGGAAATAAAACATTTACCTAATGGAAAGCAAGCAATAGATACTAAATGGGTTTTTAAAATAAAGAAAAATGGTGATAATGAAATAATTAAATACAAGGCCAGATTAGTTGCTAAAGGTTTTCAACAAGAAGAGTACGAAGAGATATTTGCACCCGTTGCAAAGATGACAACATTTAGAACACTAATGGCTGTGGCAAATCAACGAAATTTAATATTGCATCACCTAGACGTAAAAACTGCATTCCTGAATGGAAATTTAAATGAAGAAGTGTATATTAAAATTCCTGATGGTATCAATTGTGAAGAGAGTAAAGTTTTAAAATTAAAAAAATCACTTTATGGGTTGCGACAAGCTTCCAGATGTTGGAATACTCAATTTTGTAAATTTATGAAAGAATTAAATTTTAAAAGAGGTAATTCAGATTATTGCTTATTTATAACAAAGAATTAAAATCATTTATACTTTTATATGTTGATGATATAATCGTAGCTTGTGATACAGAAGAATGTTTAAATAAAATAAAATGTAAATTAAAAGAAAAATTTAAAATGGAGGATTTGGGAGAATTAAAATATTTTATAGGAGTTGAAGTTGAAAGAAATGTTAAAGAGGGAATACTTACTCTTAGCCAAAAGAGTTATTTGGAAAGAAAACCTGTATATTTTATTAAAGAAACTCCTATAAGTTTCAATTCTATCAACTACAACAACCAGAAAATGTTAAATACCTACGTTTAATCCTTGATCAAAAATTAAGCTGGAAGAAATATATCTTTACAAAAAGGAAGCAACTAAGATTTAAATTCCATAATCTTTACTGACTTATTATCACAGCTCTCACTGCACAATAAAGTCCTTGTGAAATCTTGGAGAAATTTTAATCCAAAATTAAGACTTAGGGCCCATGGTATATCCCAAACACTATTATTCGCTAAGATCTTAACATAGCAACTGTAGAAGAAGAAATCGCAAATTTTGCACAAAAATATAAAGATAGACTGCAACACTATCCGAACTTGATGAGGCAACCAGCTCAAACGACTAGTACCAAGTGACTTGTCAACAAGATTTCCAAAGTGTGCATGTTTGTGTTCCCCTAGAGACGAATACTTTTATCGTATAGGTAACAGAAAAAGGTTGTAGAAGCTAATAAATAAATAGGGGAGTTAAGAATAATATTCTGATTATAATTATAGTTATGTGAAATAAACCATAAAATCCAGAATAAAAACTGAAACAGACTGCAAGCAAAACATATACCTACAAAGTAAAATTAGAATTTTTTCTGAAATAAGATTCAAAGATTTCTCAATGATTTATGTGGGATTCTGTACGGAAAGTAAGAAATAAATTTAAAATGCAAGAAATTCTTTCTTTTATTTAGTACCATTCTGGCTCACGTTAGAATTTTCCGGCAATTACATGGGCTTTCGGCTCTTATCTCTATCGACATTTGTTTTCCAATTCTTCCCGCTACGTGATCTGAACAGCGCTCCTTATTTACCGTTTCCAAATATCCATTGTCCGCTTTGGCCTCAAAAGCGAATGTTGGCGATAAACTCGAACGTTAGAAATTGGAGAGGTCTCATTTTCATTATCCAGCATTGCCATTCATCCCTTGATCGTTCTACACAAGAAATACATTTATTTTTTCGTATCCTGTTTTCGGTCGATTAATTGAAATTCCCTACTAATGTCTATCATTTTAGGGTAAAAAAAAACTTGTGTTTTCAGACGTTCCACGCGAACACGATATTTTAAAGCTTTTATGTAAAAGATACTTTGCTGATTCAATATAAAATTTCCAAGTTCGGGAAGCCACCGAAGTTTGAACATCAATTCAGAACCGTGTTTTTAGGGATGCGTACGTTTAAAACTATTTAATATTGTTGCGCTGTTTCTAAACTTTTCTGCTTTACTTATTTTGGTTTCGTGTCAAAGTTTTCTCGTTTGTTTACTGACATACTTGTTTCAACTTTAACAATTATTTTTTATTACCATACATATTCTAAATAGACGACGTTCTCTTAATTTTAACTACGCATAATATCGACATTCGACATTTAATGATATTTGGTAACTTCATTAACGAATATCACGTTCTATAAACGTTTCACCGCGTAACTCCAACGATTATATTTATGTACGTGTTACATGATGTCTCCAATATACACTAGAATCGAAATATCTGGCAATAACAATCCAATTTTCTTAAATCGAACACACGCACAGGAAAAAAAAGGTTCTATTAACACAAACGTGTCTGTTTTAACACCCCTTTATGTCTATTTCTGGAACACTTTGGAAATTTATTCTCTTTTCGCAGGGAACCGTCGTGTCTGGGTGTAGTCAACACGAAGATAAGATTGATAGAAACAAATGCGTGTTGAAATCCGTATAAATACATAAATCGTTGTTCGCAAACCGTAGGAAATTCTGCGGGAAGGCTCTCCTATACCCGGCCTGTTCTTCTTTCACTAAATCTGCTCAATCCCAAAAACAATATGTTTGAGTTCTAACGCCTCGATCCGATCGTCCCTTTGAAGTTGTTCAAACTAGAAGGTTTGAAGTTCAACTCGAGGTGATGGTTCAACTTACATAGAATCACTTGACACTTCTTTGTTCTTTCAAAAGGAAGTTCTCGAGGCAAAAAAGTAAATAGTCGAGTAACTTTTAGCAAATATTGATTACTAAATATTTGGTCTGTGTCCAAGAACGTTTGTGTATCGTTTTCAGTTACTGTCTGAATTTCTATTTAATCAGACAGTTGTTTTAAATTAAATACTCTGAGTACACATTATTATTAGTTGTAATAATTGAAGCAATTATTGAATATAAAATGAGGGACTCGTAAATCTCAAACTTAGTAACAGGAGAATAGTTCGAGCAGGACAAACTTACAACTTAAATTGAAAATAGTACAGTAGATCAGCTTTAATTTTAAGAAAATTATAATTTCATATCACACGTAATTTGGCGCCCCACTTTGAGCAGTTTCGAACTGTCCACCTTAAGAACAAAACAACAACTGGAGAACTATACATTTGAAAACGAATAAAATTTTAGAACAAATCAATACTGCATATTGGCACTGCGATGGAGGGTCAAGAGAGACATTTGCAATCTCTTTAAAAAAGCTCGGCACATTTGGCATAATTCGATCTATTTGACATAACTGCATAGTAACTTCAGATTTAAACCATGGAATGAAAGAAGAGAGAAGACTGTATGGAAATTTCGCTACACAAAACCTTCACATGAAAGAATTAAAACATGGAAGCTTTTAGATAGCACTGACGACTAAGGATGAATTTTTGAAAGACCCACACAGTGAAGCAAATGTCACTATGGTTAGCAAGGAGTCCTTGGATTTATTTGCTGTCATGGAAAACAACTGCGAAAGATGCTCTAAAACTTTTATTAGATTTCTCTCATTAGATATAAAATTTCAAGAACAACCGGCAAATTTATCCCATGATCTTTGAACAAGCCTTCATCAAAAACAATTAAAAGCAATAATTTTGAGTTTTAAGTTTGAGAATCTCTCATACTTTAATTTTTAATTTGATCAAGATGTTAGATTTTAATTTTGAATAGTTGCAGCAAACCGAATTTTGGCTAAAGAGCAACATGCTTCAAGTCTGTGGTCAGACCAGAGACCTATATACTACACATAGAACTATAGCTCTCGGTAGAAAATCTATGACATTACAATACGCTCTTCGGTATCTATCAACTTCTTAAATAGCTCAATTCAACTCTCAGTTCACATCAATAGATCGTGAATATACTATGGAAGATGCACACACAATCTTAAGAGGCTTTTCCAAACAAACCACCTTTAACTGCAAGTAGGAAAATAGGTCGGGGCTTGTGAAGACTTTGCTTGTTGAAAAATCCAGTGCTAATACTAAATATGGTATCAGCAAGGGGCTTCTAGGCTGTCCTCTTCATACACCTTGACCCTAGTCTTGACAGTTTTCGACAAAAAATGAACTTGAGCAATGCCTAAATGGGAAACTTCCAGGCAACCATGATAGATACCGGACAATGACCTCGTTGCACACAAGGAATCTTTTCGGCAGCTTCAACGCTACCATGAGCGTACATTACTACATCATTTTGCTTGTTTAGATGTTTTTCATTTGTAGAAATTTTCTCCTTTGTAAAATGAACTTTGCAGTACTTTATATGGAGCTTCTCTTCTTCGATGAGCTCTCAGTTTGGGGTCTTGGTTGATCACTCGTTTCAAGGCTTTTCTTGACAATTCCATCTGCAGAGCCATGAGTTTCGGTTTTTGGTTAGCTTTACGGTGAATTCGTGCCTTGGCACCTTATTTGTATTTGTTAGCAACAGAGAAAAGTTCAGTTCAATTTAAAAATTGCTGTTGGTGTGAAATGTATGTAACTCAATAACCGCGGCACTGTCTTCTTTTTTATTCAATTCCATGTTATTTACAATTTTGCCACTAAACTTATGACACTGGAACTACAAACAACACACCTTTATTTGTTTTCTCCATTTAATTAGATCGTAGAAATAAACAAGTCTAGTGACTGAAATTATGACTAGACTAGGTGGTACAGTAATACAAAATAGTTCCAGTTGAAGTTTCCCACGTTTCTGGAAGAAGTTGCCATAGGATATAACTACCAGTATTTACACAATCAACCCTTTTTTTTAGTTTGATTATACATCTTCTTCTTCGTTGCTTAAGGATTCCATTTTCCCCTCTCTTTTTATTCTTAACTTACTTTTTTGCCTCTTTTTGGCTTTTCTATTTAATTCTCATTTTTATTTCCTTGTACCTTTTTCTCTTTTCTTTGCCGTTCCAAATATTTAGGTTACAGTAACTGCTACTTGTTTGCCACGTTTTCTAACTGTAATTCTTTTCTCTAGTATAGAAGGCGCCAAATCGGATAGTATTTCTAAAAGAGAAGTTTTTTAGCTGTTTTTCTAGAACAGGACGGTTGCTTCATTAAGGCAGGAATTGAATGTGTTACAGTCTCCGTCTGTCTTTGAGAGGAGGTGTGAGCTATTCTTCTTGAGGTGGTTTCTTCAACTAAGAATGCATATGGTAAGATTTTCATTGTTCTAAAACCTGATGTAGCGTTCTGCGATGTAGCAGCCTTATCCCAGCTTGCATTTGCAGCTCATCAAACTGATAGTTGGTAATGCGGTACCCAGCATGATTTCTAAACCACAAATGACAATAACTTTTGCCTTAAGTAGTTGTTTCTCTTTTTTCTGTGGAAGTTACAGAGGAAATCACTTTTGATCTTTTTTTTGCAAGTACTGTTTCTGATCTACCGTTGAGCTGGAAACCCGTCGCATTGATGTTGAAAATGTTTGCAGATTTAGCCAACAAGGAGTTTGCTTCCAAAGTTGTTTGGAGCATCTCTCTTCAGTTTATTGCTGTGGTTTTAGCTATGGGGATAATTTTGGATTGTCCGCTTAGTAGCAAAGCCAGCCAGTTTTAGCCAACTTGTTCATCTTCACTTTTCTTTACAAAGGCACAGATAAAACCTATACGTTTCCTTTATTATAGCTTTTTTTCTTAAATTCATTTCAATTAGTAACACTTCTGACTGAATTTAGCAAATGTTCTTACCGCTATGGTTGCCGCATACATGTATAGATTTTCTTGTGTATTTGTTTGGCATCTGCAAATAACTGACAATATAAAAAAACCAACAACCCTTCCGGAAAAATGTGACTTATGTCTCCTAATTGTCCAGGGGAGATGGCTCACCCGATATTTGAATTTAGTGTTTCGGTTGGAATTTCTATTTGATCCTACATTGTCATAACTAATTTTGTCCAAAAAGACAAAACCATTTTGCCATAAAAGATTGATGGAACAAAAATTAAAGAAAACCAGTTTACTTACTTTATTTCCAATTTTATTATCTAATATGACCACAAACTCAATTAATTATGACAACCAACTGCCGATGCCGTGCCAATCTATGGACATAGGAATTACACAGCATGGCATCTCTACCATATGGCCATCTACCCCTGAATTACCTATACCTTTTTTTAATAACATTTTGCGTTTTATAACCTGTACTTTGGAAAATTGAAAACAATGATGATGGTTCTGGAAAACCGAGACGCTATATGGAGATCATACTATTATTTTAAGTAATGCCTTTAGAAGTTTGGTTTTTTTACAACTTAATCCTGTAGTAAGCAGAAATCATAACATTCATGTAAACACTTTCAACCATCACGTGTTCTTTTGTGTAATGAGCTTCCTTTAGCTTGACTGTCTTGATTATATTTAATAATTTCATATTTTTGTATATTAACGTCTTCATATTGAATGTTTCACCAGAATAAACCTTGAACTGATATTATCGCCTTGATTTACAATTCTACGTATCTGAACGCTTTCTATTCGCTAATCTCATTACGATTTGTTTAATCTTACAAGGATTATTAGTGATATATTTATTTTGTGGTTAGTTCACATTTATTACGTTATACATTAACGCTTTCAGCCTCAAAATCGGAATAAAAGAATTAAGCAATTCAATTCGCGAGTTTTCTGTGACAAACAGATAAATTTGTGACATTTTTGATTTGTGCTGATCACGTGCAAGGAAATGGTTTTTCGTGACATCTCGTCTGAAGTAAAAATCCAATTTGTTTCCACAACAGCAAATCCGTCTTTGAAGCGTAATGATTTAGCATCTAATCTCTATTATTATAGTACACGTAAGAGGATCAAGTTAGAATTGCATTTACTCAGTTGTAAATGTGATCTTGTTGTGTTTGTCAGCAAAACTGGCATTGGTCTGGATATCATGTTTAACATCATTTGATAGTGTTAAACCGTGTTTCGTTAAAAGGACCCTCGACCACACGGTAATCAGCTCAACAACAGCAAACATAGGTCTCCGTGTTCGCGCTGCGATTTGCATTAGTAATGTGACCGATGCCCTTGTTTGATAAAGTGAATGTTTCATGTTGTGTGTACATATCTATCTCTATATATGTATACGTTAATGCTAGAGACACAAAGTAGTTTCTATTAGACTTTTATATATAACTTTTATCATATAGATGGATATTCCGTGCGTTTTAAATTTTATTAAAAATATCAAGCTAGAAACAGTACTAAAACTACTTGTTTATAACTTGGTTACTACTGTATAAAACTTGTATCAGCAATAAATCTTTCTATTTCCTAGACAAAATATAGCGAAATAAAGTTGTAAGTTATGCAGTTCGTTTCCTTTATATGTATAAATTTTCACTTGCTGTGTATAGTATACACTTTTTATTGCGTTGTTTATTGTTTAAATAAAAATGTAAATTACCATTTTAGCACTTTCATTATTTCCCCTTTTTTACTAGTTTTCCGTAATAAAAAACAGAATAAAATAACAACAATTTTTACACAAAGGTCTTGAGAAGAACCGAATTTGTGATTTTAAGAAAAACTAATATTTAAAATCTGGCTCGAAGGACCGAAAAAATAGAGAAAAATTGTCCCGGATAAACTAACTTAGGTCAATATTGTTAATGGATTTTAATAGAAGCTTCTACATATTTGAAACTCTCAGAATGGATAACGGGAGTGTCAGAAAACAAATTTGTATTGGATGGGTCAATTAATTTCTTTCAAGAAGAGAGCGTATGAAGGACGCTAGGACGCTGCTGTTATTTGCTAATGGATCAATAAAGCAACAATAAGATGCTTCGTAAGGACAAAGCTGGCAACACTAACTCTCGCATAAATACAACTTAAGTTTGAATCTTGACTCTTGAGATATACAAATGATATTCAATTGCTAGTTTAAACGCCAGGCATTTTAAGCAATTTTTACAAAAGCGATTTAATTCCTCTCGGACAGTGTGTCGCTCAATTTTTTCGACGATTCAGCAACTAGAAAACTGTTCATAAATAATAGTCTTGGATTCTAATTGGCTTTCAATCAACAGGTGCTGACACATTAAATAAATGTTTGTAAACAGAAGTTTCATAACTTCAGAAATTTTATTGGAAATTTGGTTTGTTTACCAACGAATCATTCTGAAATAAATACAATAAGGGAGTTAACTCTTCAAACAATTACAAGTTAAATCAATCAAGAACTAGGTCAATTAAAAAATAGTCGAAGTAAAACAAATGCGTTCATGTAATAAAACAGTGGTGCCAGACTTACTGTTTTTCTCTAAAAAGAAATAAGACAGCTATCTTGGAATTTCATTTATTAAACAGTTTCAGTTAATTTTTTATTATTGAAGCATTATGAAAATAGAGAGTTGAAGTTTAAAGGTTGGTGTATTTTAACAAGATAGTTTAGTCGTAGAACTGGGTGTTTTTCCTTAGCATTGCTAATTTGAGTTTTGTGTATTTAAGTTGCATAAGTTTTCATAATTTGATGCTTTGATGCTGTATCAACCAGGAAATCAGTCCTAGACTTAAGCAGTTGGCAAAGTAAAAGCCGATTAATGATTAGCACTGATTTATTGATAAAAATCAATTTCTTAAATACTAAATTAACATGCTGTAGCCGAAAGTCGTGTACGTTTGCACATTCCAATATAGAAAAAACATCTATGGATTTATTGACGCATGTCTGTTCTTAATTGAAATTTCTATGAAATAAATGTCAGTTTGACGTATTGAGAAAAAGAATTTTTTAGCGAGGAACAGACATGCGTCTGTAAATTTACGATCTCATTGTTTTACAGTCAAATATTGTCCCACATCTATGTTGTGAAATGGAATTTTTAAGGCCTTGTCTAATTTCCAAAATTAGACATGTAGCATCTCCAGAAAGTTGAGGTTGGAGGTTGGCGCTTCTAGACATGGTTGGAATACTTAGAACTATTACTTCGGATTATGTCTTGTCGTCGGGCTGGAGATGTTTGTTCTTCTTTTTCTTCTTCTTCTCGTTTTAATGTTTTGAGTTGATCGGAAATCTTTACGATCGTCTTCTCTTCTATCCATTGTGATATTAATATTTATGGTACTGGTTGTGCCAATCCTTCTAACACTGATAGGTGCAATGTTGTTTTGTTAAATTTGAATGATGCAGTTTTGTAATACCTGGATAAGCTCTGCTGATTATAGCCTCAAGTTGAAGTAATAAATAAATTTGCTTGATTTTGAAATTATTGGAGACTCCAAAGCATTTTGACGTTATTGTTAGGTTTTTGTCGTTAGTTTTTTGTTGCATAAGCTCCTTCTTCCATCACGAAGCTGCTTGGCTTCCGAGCTATCTTGATTTGCTGACGGAGTCTAGCTGGTGGTTGATAACTACCAGGCTGTAGTGTGATAGTTTTGGGATTAATTGACTAGATAGATTCCAATGTGTTGGTTAAAATCTTTGAAGCGGATTTGGAACTTTTTGACAAATTGTATGTTAGACTATTCCCAATTCAGTAAATTGAAGTATTTCTACTTGCGATTGAGTTCTTGAAACGGATTGAATGTGAACTCCGGAGACTACGTAAGCTAGGAAGCTACTCGACTGCAGACATTGTGTTCTTTATGCAGACGTGTGGATTCTAAATTGAATCCTTGTAGTGGCTTCGATCTCCTCTGATGAGGTAGCTGGTGGTCTCTTTCTTCTCTTATGTCCTAGTAGAGCATGTATTTGCTTGAACTCTAGAAACGGATTCGATCTTCTTTGTCGATGTCATGTGATTGTATCCTTCAAGCAAACTGATACAGTGAACCCTAGTAAGAGACTCGACCCCTCTTGTCGATGTGATACCATTATCCTTCAAATGGACAAGTATGTTGCGTATTAAACTCTAGAAGTGGATTCGTTCTTTGCCTAGCGAAGCAGGCAATGCACCATTGTTTGAATGTCCTTCAGGTGGAGTAGTATGTGGTATATTGAAAACTAGAAGAGGATTCGACCCGTCTTATCGAGGTTTGTAAGTTCTTAATTTTATTTACTGCAACGGTAGTTGGATACTTTTTCTCTTAGTGGAAGTTTTCTTATTTCAATTTGAATCCTGGATGCAGATTTTGTACCTCTTCAATGAGTTGGTTGCTGAGCTATGGTATTTCAGTGGTATATCTTTGAAACTATGTGGTTGTCCAAATCTTACGACGGCAAGGCTGAGAGACAAAATCCTTAGCTTTACCGGTTTCTAAAAATTTTGGCATAGCTACAAGGAAGAACTTGATAGTGCACAAGCTTGTTGCATTATGTTTCCCTTACAAGCGGCTATAGCATCCCTATTTGGGTTGGCGTGAATGAAGGTTCTTCTGATGGCTCGTGTGCGACTGTACTCTTTTATTGTGTTGACAAATGATGTTATGAATTGCTATGAAAAAGAAGATACGTTAGCATTTTCCCTCTTTTTGGATTGAAGGGGAAATCTTCGTTGATGGACCATGAGTTATCTTCACCTAATGATTAGGGAAAATGTCTTTATACGAAATGTGCTGACAGAATGATGCTGGGTCCATATCGTGGTCCTGGTAGCAGCTTGGTGGTCTACATATATACAGAGCGCAACGGTTTGACAAAGTTTCGAAGGATATGATGTCTATAGAATTGATGGCTGTCAAGCTCATAGATGTGCATTTGCCCTCGAAAGACCATGGCGGGCTAGTATCTCGAAGGGAAATATACAATAACGAGCAGAAATGTCACTCGACTTGTAGATTACAGTATTCCAGTACTGCAACTACTTCATCATAACAGAAATTGAGCGAAAACATGGTAAATAAATATTACAAAACGAACTTTATCTATGTTACATTATAAGCTCAAGCACGTGATTACAGGGGAGTTCGTATAACAATGAAAAAATACGGTTCAATATAAAAAATTGATTTCATCAGGTAAGAGATGTTGTGGAATATAATTTTGTAAAAAGCTAATGCATACCGACGAAAAAAAGGGTAGTTTTAGGTTACATATAAAGCTAGTCGATAAAACACATTCTAAAATACTTCATCTAAAAGCCATCAAGTGTTGTTTATTCTATCCAGAATTGTTGGCAATCAAATTTTCGCTATTCTATGTGCTTGCCTCTAAAATTGAATCAATGATTCAACAGAATTCAGAATCAATATTAACAATTTTATTGCTAATAAAACTTTTTTGGTAAATACATACGAGATGGTCTTTTTATTACCATGTTATTTGATTACAAGATAAAAAGCTAACTTTGCTGTCTTATTCATAACTATAGTAAACGGTTCTTATACGATTAAAATTTAATTAAACAAAAACTTCAAATTACATTTTTTGTATCTACTAATATAATTAACACAATTAAAATAAATATCTCCAGGGTATAAAATGTCGGCTTAAATCGCCATAAACCTAAATGGAAGTGAATTATGGTATTTCACGAAAAACCCTCACAAAAACAGATGCTTCCACTTACACATTCTTCTAGAATACTCCTACGCTCTTAAAATGACGAACAAAGACGACTCTTTTTGTTTTCAAAGAATTAAGCTTTGAAAATAAACATAACAATCACTGGCGTTGAGACAACGGAAAGCTTTTTTAAAAAAGGATCTCCTCTAATAAAGTAAAAATGCCTGAGCTAAAAATCTACAGGTTTCCTGTTGCATTTATGTTGTAGATATACCTACGTCGTAAATTTTAATGTAATCTTGACAGAAAAAAGACCATACATAATTTTCTGTTGTCACTTTCTAGTGGGAATGTTGTGAAATATGTTTTTGTTTTTTACTTTAAAACCTTTTCTGCTTAGACAACTTGAAAAATTAAAGTGACGTGAAAATAAAAACAATTAAGGTGAAGTATCTGAAATGGAAGTTGAGGAAACGTTATATTAGTTATCCCTACACACCTTAAAAAGTGGAGTATTTAGACATCAGCTTTTCAAGGAAATGGAATCCGGCATCTTCCTACAAACTGACATATTATATTAGGCAAATCTGAGGAAAATACTTAAAGAAAGGAAAAAAACAGAATTTGTAATATTTAAAGTACGTAAAAATCGCGTGACTCTGAATTATGGAATTTTTTATTCTTTCGCGTTCCCTCACAGAATGGATGGCGTCAGCATCTACTAAATGAGTATGACCTCTTTCTAAAAACTTACTGTCTTTATATTAGGTCTCAATTTCAATATCCAAAAATAACACATTAACATTAATACATTCCTATTTTGTGAGGAACAATTATCGGATCACAAAATTAACTCCTAGGTGTGGTCAGGTTGCATCGTGAATCGCCAAATTGTATATTCGGCGCTTAAGGGGGTAAAAGCGCTGTGAATGATGTATGGTAGTTCAGCAGTGGACAAACATTTTTATAAGTGGATCACTACTTACTACCTTTTCAAATTTTTTTGGAAACGCTTTTTATCTTCTAACTTTATTTTACAGCGGTTGCTGGCATCTTCCAGATGATGACCAAATTGTTCTTAGAATCGGTCTTTCCGAGAATCAGCTTCTCGTAGCTGTAATTGAAATTCGTTTGTCAGGATACTTGAAGGCATAAATTAAACTCGTATTTAAAAACATTGGCAATATCTTCTCGTAGGCTTTTAAATACATTTGAAACGGGAAAATGTTTTTCTCTTTTATCTGAAGCGATGATACCACTCTCTGTTTTTTTTCCAATCAATCGACTGTTGTAATATAGGTACTAAGGGTATGTCTGCACACCGTAATTCGCCTTCCATTAATCTCAAAAGTATATTTCTTTGTATACTGCACTTTATCTTGATCCATATTTACAAGCTGGTTTTAACATTTCCTAACCATCTAGTTTATTGTTTTTATCGTACAAAAACCCGACGCTCTTCTACATATATAGTTTTTTACATTTCGTTTCCACAATTTGGGATTGGCTCTTTTTTTGTTCCCATGGTACTTTGGATTTTGTTCTCCCCCTAGCGGTTATCATTCTCTTCAACGCTTGTATCATTCTCCAGTCTGTTTCATAAGTTGGATCTACTACACTGTCATTACTCTCAAAATCATTCCTTTCTGTTCTATCCTCTGCTGACTGTAAAATGCTACCATCTATCGTAGCATGCTTATAAGAACAAAATGGTATACTCTTTTTTTAGCTTTTTCTATCTTCTCTTAACAATATCATGGATAAGTAATATGTCTGCCACATAAGTCTCTGGAGTCTCAGATACTATTTCCTAGGATACTAAAAGTCGATTTCTTGTATTTTAAAGATTATATTTGTACAGGTTGTTAATAAGTCTTTAAAATATTGGAACTGAATTTGACGTAGGAGGCTTCGGCAATCCGATGTTCTACTCAAATGGTTCACAGACAATGTAACGTAACCTTGCATTACAAGAATTTACTTTTTAAACTAAGACCCTTCGGGTCTTAGGCCGGTTAGTCTCGGAGAGTGGTTTTAGATATCATGAAAGCTTGACCACAAAAATTTAAGAAGCGTAGCTCAAGAACTAAAAAAACTTACCGCGAGTTCCTCCATAAACCACAGGCCTGTGTTTCATTGATGAAAACCATGCTGTAACAAACTTAATACGGCAGTAAAACCTCTTAGACTAACGTCTTCCTAAGTCTTCAATTATAACAGAAACAATTAAAAAGATAAAAAAATTTGAGACTTGTGAGTTAGATTATGATTTCTTGCTGCTAACAAAAAAATTTCAAATATAACACAATTTGTTTTATAAAAGACATTTTTATTTAAAAATAGATTACAAAAAGATTATTGATGGCGGTGATCTAACCAGATTACCATCGGCTGCAATAATGTAATAATTTCGTAACAACGTTCACAGAGTTGTTATATACACCAACCCAATTTCAGAATTTGGAAAAGTTTGGAAGCTAAATATGAATACAACGTAAGACCAACAAGGTATCAGGAAGAAATAAAACTTACCCTCACACTACTGAGGCTTCACTAAAACGCTTCAAAAGAAATTTTGTCACTGCGGAACTCCCTATCCTCTACTAGCGTAAAACCTAACGAGTTCTCTTGACACCATCACTCGGTTAGCCAATCACGTAAGTTCACAATTAAAAACCTTCGGACGCGATAGTGTACTAAGTCGCATATTTTTGCGTAGTAGCTAAAATCAAATAATGTTACGCCCAAAAATACTTTTTTAAAATCTAGGAACCCTTTTTATAATAACGAATATATAATTGTCTTCACTGCTATTATATCAATATTACAACCCCCATGAGTATTAATGAACACAAACCAACCAATTTTCCACTTATCGATTCTCTATTATATTCTTGTTACATTCGGTTTCATTTTTACTTTTGTGTGAAATTGTAAGAAAACCTAACATTTCTGCCATTCTCGAATTTTGTATTATTAATTCATGGTTAGTCAATAAAGTACAACAATAACAATAAATAAGTTGAGAACTTGGAATAACCACTTATAATGTTCACAGTACTGTGTTGCAACATACTCGTACTGGCAAACTGTGTCAAAAGGACTTAAATGCCTTTGGCTCTAAGATATATCCGGACTTAACATATGTAGGTCTAAACAGCTAATTTCAAAACGAGCTATGGTAGAAATAAATCAAAACTAGCAAATTAAAGATAATTTATTTTCGAGGAACTTAGCATCCTTAAGCCAATTTGCTGGATTAAGACTTAATATGGTTTGCCTCTGGGACGCAAAGTTGGACCTTGAAATTTAACGGTACTGGTGTTTCTAAGAGTTTTAAATAAAGAAATTTATTAGTTTCCAGTTTCTTGATTGCCCAAAATCCACTACAAGCAAGACTGATTCAATCTAATTTAGCATCACTGCTAATTTCATATATTTTTCTTCGTTTAGTTATCTACAGCCTCGTGTTATAACAAATTAACACACGTTTTACTAAAAGTTGAACATTCAGTTCATATAAAAACTGGAATGCATCGTTTTCGAGAAAAACTAAATTTTTTGAAATAATATCAACTCCACACTTACAATTCTGAGCTTTTCAAGTTGACGCTCTACCTTTTAAATATTCCACAAATGCTCAATAGGCGATAAATCTCAGAGAATCGAATATCGTTTTCTGTGAAAATTGTGTTTTTCTAACGGTGATAATAATGCAGAAGCTTCATATAGTTTTACTATAGAAGACTTATACTTGCTCGACTATCGCAGTATACCGAGATCTATTCGCCAGACCTTCCCATAAATGAACTTCACCATCATACAGCGCTAGATCATGACGCTACTACCGAAATGCCATGCTTCAGAGTCAAGGTAAAACACTTGCAGATGTACTGCTTGCTAAGTCTCCGAAAACTTATAATTGGTAAATCAACAAATCGCATTATACATGCTAGATTTGTTGAACCATAGTATTAGGCACCAATCTTCAAGAGATCCGTGTTGATATCATTTTCTGTACTTCTTTGCTAATAAAAGTTTAGACGAGCCATTTAAATTTGCTTCTCTATTAAAGGTACGCGCGCACTTGTCCGAACCGATCGGCAACGGATCGCACCACGACGATCGGCAATTAATTCTTTAAGTGTATTTCAAATGATCCATCGCGCACTATTCAGAAACGGATCACATCGATTCACACCGAACACCGCCGAAAACTTGGGATGGAATATTTTCGCGCTCAGTCTATATCGGTACGTTGCATGGTGACGAGTGAGCGCTACCACAACGGAAGGAACCAGAAAACCATCTCCCACAATAACATGTGACAAAGCAGTGTTAGCACCAGAAAAAATTTTATTAGAAGGCATTGATAGTTCTCCATTTAATAAGGCATTTCCCATAACAGAATATGCAAATATTCCACCATCACTGTTTTTCCTATAAGCCCCTACATCAACAATAATCATTCTATAATTTGCGTCTACTAATGCCATTAAGACTATACTGAAAGTTTTTTTGTAGTTAAAATACAGGGATCCAGTGTGGGGCGAAGCTTCGATGACCATATGCTTCCCGTCAATAGCTCCCACACAATTGGGAAAATTCCATTTGTCAGAAAAGCCTTTTTCTATCGTTTTCCATATCTCTTCCGTAGGAGTCGGCATGACAGTTGGTTGTAGCTTTTTCTAAATTGGCATACATGTTGAATGTACAATTTCTCTCACAGTAGTGTGACCCATAAAAGTGGAGATGCTGCTACGAAATTGAGGCCATACAAATTTGAAAAGGAAATGTCATTCTTAAAACCGTTTATGCAGGATCGAGAACAAAAACCTAATCTTGTTGAAACTGCCAGTATTGCTAACAGTCCTGACGTTTGTGAGGATGAAGAAGGCAATGATCGTATTGAAGACAGCGATAATGTGAGTGAAACTGAACGTAGGGCGCCAACGCCTGCATCATCAACCAGCACAACAATGAGACGAACAACACATACTTTCCTTCGGAAAAAAAGAAAACAGCCCCAGATTATACAACGTAATTCAGTTGCTATTTTGTCTTGATGACCCATTAAATCAGGAAATAAAGTAGCAAATTCACTTTCCGTATTTCCCTTTTTGCAAATTTCATGCACCCATTTATTACGCTTCCTTTTTGGGAGTTTCTTTTGTTCATTTTGTTGTTCCTCTTCCTCGCACAGTAAACTCACAATAATAACTTTTGGATCCATCTTCGATGAAATAAACTAATTCACTGACTGAGATGATCATGATTTCGCCGGTTTAATGCGCGCTACGGCATTAAATCTCGGGCTGTAGCGATGCGTTCCGTTGCCAGCCGGTTCAGACAAGTACGTGCGTACCTTAAGGCGTCGTTTGAGTATTGTTTCAGCAAAAACCCACAGCTTGCTTCTGCTGATCTTGTAGATCCACTTGTCAGGCATTTTGATGCTTTTGTCTGCTTTTCATTCTATTATCGTATTGACTAGTTACTTGAAGACGTTTTGGCGTTACCTTTGCGGCACAGTGCAAATACTTTAATTTTATTTGTTTTATCTGGCAGGTTTTTGACATGTTTTGTTACTTAAGGTAATTACAATATAACCAACAAAACTATTCATTTAAAGCGCGTACTACATTATTATGTTCTTGGTATTGCTTTTGTAGAAATGAAAACATCCTGATGTGAACTTTGTCTTTTTGGTACTGTTACGAAATCTCTTTTGTCAGGCAAAATCCTAAATTATTTAATCTCACCCAACTCATGTTCTGTTCAGAAACAAGTAATTGTTATTCGTTGCCTTTCTTACCGTCGTCAGGGCGCTATAAAGGTGTGAACCAAATGATATCGCTTAGGTCTACATCAAAAGATTGAGAATTTCTTGATACTACTTGATGTTGAACAGATTGCTCAGATAAATCAGTTCATTGGAACATTTATGGTACTTCTGAATTTGGTACTAAAAAATTCATAAATTTTAAAGGCAAACCAGCGCTGTTTTATTTTTTATAAGTTCAATTTTTAAGATTAACAAAGCATTTTTTGATTTTAAACCCTCCTCTTAGAAATAAGTTGCTTAAACCGCCACTTCAACCCAAACTATATACAGTGTGTCTGAAAAGTATGGAATATCTTATATATTTCAGTAAATATGCATTTTATGGAAAAATGTTTCCTATAAAAGTTGTTTAGTGTTTAGTTTTACATTACAGGGCCATACCAAATAACTACTTTTTTAAAAAACAAAAGCGCAACGAATAATCCTTCAATTTTTTTAATGGGAAGATATCTCTTTATTGCACTCATTTGATAGAGAATGTTTTTCTCTTTTCAATGATGTAAAACTTTAATACACTTGCATAAGTAAATTTTGATTAAAACGCAAAAAATTGTTTGAAAGTTTATTTTAGTATTCATCTGTTACGAATTGAAAATTTTGTATAACTACACTCTACAGTTCATAGAAGATGTTCAAAGTGTGCACCATTTACAGCTTAGTACAGATAAAGTCGTCTTTCAAATTCGTTTACTGCACTTTGAATCGTTTCTGGTGTGATAGCTCTAATCTCTGTTCTAATACGGTCTTTTAGAGTTTCAATATCTTCAGGCATATCGACATAAATCTTATTTTTGAGATGGCCCCACAGAAAAAAATCAAGTGGACTTAAATCCGGCGAGCGAGCTGGCCATTCTAGTGCACCTCTTCTGCCTATCCATCAAGAAACTGTCGGACATTAATTCCGAAATGAGGAGCAGCTCCGTCTTGTTGCAACCATATTCTGTTATGGGATACATCTGGATCTAGCTCATTAGGAAATAGAACAGCTAAAGCAGGAACTAAGTCAAATCTTAAAAATCTAGATAAGCATCCGCTGTTAAATTATGTTCTATAAAAAAAGGTTCCAAAATTTGGGTTCCAATAATTCCTGCCCAGACATTGGCTTTCTGCTGATGTTGGGTGTGCCCTTCTACATACCAGCTAGGATTTAGCGAAGACCAGTAGCGCGTGTTTTGTTTGTTAATGGTACCATTCAAACAAAACGTTGCCTCATCAGTGAAGAGGATATTTTTATGAAAATTTCCTGAAGCCTGTGTTATTTCTTCGCAAAATTGCAATCTTCGATCTAAATCATCTTCTAATAATTCTTGAACTATACAAGGTTTATTCGGATGCCACTTCTCCTTTCTTAAAACTTCGTGTGCAGTGGATTTCTTCAAAGTATGTTCATTATTTAGAGCTTTAGGTCTGCCCGTTTTTGGACGATCTTTGACAGAACCCGTCTCATGAAATTTATGCAAAATTTTACTTACAGTAGACTGAGAAATATGATATTCGGGGTGCACTTTATTAAACAAATTGCAAACTTCCTCCTGTTCTCCTTCTGTCTCCATGTTTTTCTGATAAATGATCCATAGCGTGTCGTATTTTTGTAACTTTGTTATCCTCACGTTAATCAAAATGCTTAAATTAATTAAACAAATAACTTTTCGCTTCAGTTCGATTACTAATTGACATTTCTACGACGCATTCAATTGTTGCAACAAACAAAAGTGTATCACACCGACCATAATGTGACTAGATGACATTGAAAATTTAAAAGACCCCGTCTGGAAGTGTAACAGATAAATAAATAAACTTTTAAGCGTTATTCAAACAAATTTTTTGCGTTTTAATCAAAATTTACTTATGCAAGTGTATCAAAGTTTTACATCATTGAAAAGAAAAACATTCTCTATCAAATGAGTACAATAAAGGGATACCTTCCCATTAAAAAAATTGAAGGATTATTCGTTGCGCTTTTGTTTTTTTAAAAAATAGTTATTTGGTATCGCCCTGTAATGTAAAACTAGACACTAAACAACTTTTATACGAAACATTTTTCCATAAAATGCATATTTACTGAGATATATAGGATATTCCATACTTTTCGGACACACTGTATATTTACATATACATGAATTTGATGTCAGAATTCCATTTAACAGTGGAAGGGGAAATTCTGATCATGCAATGTCCGGCTTGCTTTAATCACGTAACTTTTCAGAGGAAAAAAGTGATTGAATGACTTCGCAGAACTGTTTAATACACAGAATTTCTGTGGAAACAAATAATAAACGTAATCAAGAGGTAACAATTTAGAAAATAATGTAAATATTGTAAATAGGCGTTATTAATGTTACAATATTTAGAAATTCATGACCATTCCTATATTCTAGAGATTTATGAGGATTGTTCAGTGACCACGACTAATGATCACTATCAGACTGCAAGAATTGTCTGGATCTCGTAAGACGTCTAGCTTTTTTATAGTAATCCAATCCTTTGTTAGCTAGAGCGCACGTGTAACTTTCACTTGGTGCATGAGCATAGAATTGCAAGTTTTAGAAAATATAAAAATAAAAAAGGAATGGAAAAATGTCACAGTATACAGGGCGTCGCTACCCCTCTGTGAACAATAACAACACAATAACAAACGGTACAAATCTCTTAAACAACGAAGATTTTGATAGGTAAGTGTCTAGTTAAATTTTTGACAAATATTGGTTAGATTTTCTAAATTAAAATGTAAAGTAGTATTAGAAAGTAAAATATGTAAAGGAAAAGTGGATTAAAGAAGTTTCTTCGACGGGTATTAGAAACTTAAAAGAGCAAAATTTCAATTTAAAATGTTTAAAAGCCGGCACTTAACATATTAAACTCAAAGTAAATTTAAACAACATAATGAAAATTAAACGTATTAATTAAATTTTCAGTGAACCCTTGAAGTTGCTCGTAATAAGATAGCACCACAACTCCTTATTTGAGTTATTTGACCGCGCTTGGTTTTATTTCAAAGTTAAATTGCTATTCTTTATAAAGTTTTAACACAAATCTTTACTCTTCTGACTTAAGAAAAGAACTCTATACACAACCATTTGCATCTAACTTAATTTTTCCACACAGCAGCACGCAGCGAGAAAATTAAAGGAAAACATTTAAAACGGAATTGAAGTTTCATCAAGTGCTTAAAACGAACAACGGTGTAGGTATATTATTATAATAATACACACGGCTCTGTTATTTTAGACGTGTTTGGTTACTACAACTGAAATTACACAGTTTGCGTAAACCCTAGCATTATATGCATATGAGAGCATAACTTCGTATGCCAACATGGCTCCCTTTGCCGGCAAATATGTAACTGTGATCAGAGATACGACGTTGCTTTACTGAGGTTTTAGTGGGTGTAAAACAGAGATAGCTGGATTATAAACGGCTCGCTTTGTGATCCGGCTGCCTTACTGTAGGATTGTTTCATCCCTTGTGAAGAATTAAACCGCTACTTTGCATGCTTTGACGGAAACTTTGCCGTTTCAACTTCCTCCTTTTGTATCAATTAAAACGTATAAATCGCTGTGTATTTAAATCATTTCTCCTCATTATTTCATTGCTGTTGTTAATTTCGTTTACATAATTAATTCTTCTTATTGTCAGTTTTACCGTGTATGTGTATATATACAAAAGCCATTATTTGATTTGGATTTAAAAGACTTGCCTTCTTTATAAGGAAACACCAATACGAAACCATTGAATGTAGATATATCGGAGTGAATTCAGGGCCTATATAATAAATTACTAGATAAGTAACAAAAAAAGGTCGCCTGTCTCCTTACATTTTCTAGATATATAACAGACACAGACATATACACAAGTCAGATTTTCTAAAAGCAAAAAGAAAGAGGAAGAAGAAAAACATTTAAGACGGACACTTTTCTTTCGGTTAAACTGAGTGTAATAGGATCGCATCAAATTTGTTTCAGGAAAAATTAATCTTCTTTTCAGACTCTTCATTTAAGCCAACAAATTTCATCAGCAATAAAGCGTACTCGTTTTGCGGGGTTAAATAAAAAACATTGCATCTTTTACCCTTCATTAAGCGTAATTAAAATAATTTCAATTAAACTGAAACAAGGTTTCAAGATAATAACGGGGGCTTAAAACATGGTCCTGAGGGAACTCGGTTAATAGTAGAAAGCGAAACAGAATAACGTACGGCCGACGTGTAAGGGTAATGTAGGCGCTTTTGCCATTCAAAAGATCTTTACCTAGAACTCGATTAGGCTAACTCTTAACGCAATGAATTAGACACCATGAAGTTAACTGCAAACTTGTTAATGGAGTTACCAGACTGAAAAATAAACGTCCCTATTTATTTCCTTTACATAAAATACCTTCTGCAAACAAAGAGCTGAAAATACAACTTTACGTGAAATGTAAGGTAGGTACTTTAGAAGTGCTACTTTTCAGACCGATCTATATTAATGGTTCTACTGCGTATTAACGACCTGGCTGTCTTCATAGATTTACCATTTTATAGTTTCTTTGTTCATCTCTGTCCTTTTTCGCGAATTACTTAAGAAAAAAAAATAAGAAATGTAATTTTATTTTTATGTATTTTTTTTTGATATACTTCTGTTGAGAAGCTGTTAAATTCGTCTCGCCTTATAATGAGTTTTACTAACTTTTAACGACCTTGGAATATTTACAAGGCTTACATTTTTATGAATGTTTTCTTTCTAGGTTGGAATTTGGACCTGAATGGTTTCGTTTGTTTTAAGAAGTAAATCGATATTCAATGAGTTTTTGCTACGCTTTTATTTTAACGATCCCCTTACCTTTTATAAGATTTGGGCTTTTGTTTTTCTCCATTGTCATAAAGATGAAATCTTTTTGGGTAAACAAGATTTTCTAAGCGACTTTATTTTGTTACAAAGTATACTAAATAATGCCCAGATGTAATAATTGTTTTTCTATTACATTACACTAATATTTAAATTTTCATATCCATCTAAATTGCTAAATTTGTTTTCTAAACAAAATGAAACAACATATGGGTAATACATGTAACGTAGGTAGAGGAGTCTTAATACAAATGCAGTTTTTGGAATTATGGTTGAAGAAATGTAGGAAATATATAAATATATACGAGGTGTGTGAGAAAAGTAATGAGACTGGCAACACTGCGGGAGATCTGGCAACGTTGTGTGCTAAACCGGTTTGTTTATCGCTTCCACTTCCTCAGTCCGAGTTACAACTCCGTACAGCTAACACATTATTTTTGACAGCGCCATCAGTGAAGTTGTGTTTTTGTTGTGTGTTACAGAAATGGAGCATCGGAATTTAGAGCAACGTTGTGTAATAAAGTTTTGTGTTAAACTTGGTGAATCCGCGAGTGTGATTTTTGAAAAGTTGAAACAGGTCTATGGGGAACAGTGCTTATCAAGAGCACAAGTTTTCCGCTGGCACAAATCATTTTTGGACGGCCGAGAACACGTTTAAGATGAACCTCGCTCAGGTAGACCTTCAACTTCAAAAACTGACGAAAACGTTGAACGTGTGAGGGCTCTTGTGATATCAGACCGTCGTTTAACAATAAGGATGATGAGTGAACAGTTAAATTTAAACACTTTCACCGTGCATCAAATTTTGACAGACATCATGACAATGCTCCGTGTCACACAGCAATTTTTGACCTCAAAACGCATTACTGTTGTTCCTCATCCCCCCTATTCACCTGATTTGAGTCCTTGCGACTTTTTCCTTTTCCCGAAATTGAAACATGTCCTAAAAGGACGTCATTTTGGAACTCTGGAGAACATTCAAAAGACTGTGACCGACCAGTTAAAAGCCATACCAGTTGAAGACTTCCAGCGCTGCTACCAAGAGTGGGAACAACGACTCCGCCGGTGTATAGCCGCCCAAGGGAACTACTTTGAAGGAGATAACATTGTTGTTTGAAAAAAATAAAAACTTTGGTTAGTATGAAATCAGTCTCATTACTTTTCTCACATACCTCGTATGTTATATATTGCAGTGGATTCCGGTATAAAATAGAAGTACAATAAAACCTAGAAAAACCAATTGCAAACTGTCCTAAGATAACTACCTTAAGGGAAATATACTCAAGAAATTTTATTTGGGTTCGATTTTAAACTTCAAGTTAAAAAAGGGGTTATAGACAGCACCAACGTATTTCGTTCGAAACGTCATGTAAATTGATGAAAATGGATGTTTCTAAAAAGCAAAACTGAACCCGATCATGAAACAAAATGAAATATTAAACTTGAAAAATTGTCTTTGACAGCTCTACTTAATATATTCTGATGCAGACGTGCATTCTGTGTTATGTCCATCTGTTTGTACTTGCTAAGAAGGTTGATAGAAAGAATCTCAATAACGTGATGATAGTTCATCTAGTGACGGCCTTGTCGTCGAGCAATTTATCACAGTGGGAACCTGACTCTTTGCATTACAAGCCTGTTAACGCTTTTCTCTTACTGGACATTAATACCAACTGCAGGTCTGTATTCTACCATGGTATACTGAGAATCTCAGATTTTGATTTATTCAGAAGGTGATTTTTCTTTAATGCAACAGTTGTAGGTGTAGTTGGCAATATTTCTTTATTGCTTTCTATAAAATCTTTACTAATCTTAAATGCAAAAAATAAAATGAATTAGAAATTCCGTTAATGTTTTATTTTAATTAGATGATTGCTTAAAGTTAACTAACCTGCGTCTTGCAATTTTCGTTTGGATGTTATAATTTCTAGACCATCACTTATATAACTTCTAGATCACACAACTTGATGGTGTAGAGCAGGTTTTCCTAAAGTGGGTAGTACCGCTCGCTGGAGGGATGCTGGGACGGTTTACTGAGCACGGGTGCAGTGGCAAGTGTCGGTAGAAGCATAAAGGAAGAAGGAAAGGAAATTTTGAAAAACTGTTCGTACATGTTTCATCTGTCGTGTAGCATACAGGGTGTCCCTAATAGGTCTGTACGCCTTACCGCATGTTTATCAGACCAAAATTGGACGATTTAACCAAACTTGCCACTTTCCAAAAGTGGTCCGTTAAAGCGCAACCGGACGTCAAAATATTTCTATTTTTTTTTAAAATAACAAAAGAGTGCTTTACGCGATTGGAATTAAATTTGGGATGTGAATGTGTACTGGAAAGGGGAATTTTCTGACATTAGTTTTTTGCTTGTGGGTGTCAACAAAGAAGCTCAGATTTTTGTAACAGTTTGGTCAAAACTTCTAAAACTTTCTCCAGAGATGGGCATTCTTATTTGGAGCATTTTCTTTTTCTTGTTCAAATTCTTGCGATTTCATTGTCTTACGAGCGTGCGTAGATGTGGTGGCATGCTTGCTTCGCAATCACAACTGAGATTGACGGTTCGTGAGCTTTTCGTGCTCAGACATTCCAAGGCAAAAATACTCCAAAACAGCTCGATAACCATGTTTGCAAAACCAAGACGCCTGTGGTATGCAAGTCGAATAATACCTACTTATAAAGGCTGCAACCCTACATTTTTGCACCACAAGCTATCACTGCTATTAAGATTGATGAGGCCAAACAAGTTTGTGAACCTCTGGTGTAGAGATTACGTCATCCGACGCAAAATGAAGAAATGCAAGTTCGGGTGCTGTTCAAATTGGAAGTTTTTCAACTAATTTAAGATCTAAGAATTTATTTGCCCTGAATTAGAGTCTGCTGCCTATTAGACTAACTAGTTGGAGAATGCAAGTCCAGTTATTTCCTTTGGGCATTTTTCTAATTAAAGCAATGATGAGAAATTCAGGCAGTAAGATAATCTTAGGATGCTTGCCGTAAATAAAAAATACTTACCATGGAGATATGGAACACTACAATTTATAGGTCAAAACAAAAACTTTGAAAGGAAGAAATTAAAATGCTTCTTAACTTTAAATACAATATTTTGCTTCAGTTGTCAAATCTCAAGCATTTACTGTAGTAAAGTGCTGTTTGTTGTTTAGATTTCTATTCTCAGTTTATCCTTAATTATTTTGTAATTCTTAACTTTTGTAGTACAGCTAGCTAGTAAGACATAGTTACTATCGACGCGATCAAGCAATTGACACATTCTAGAGAATCGTTACCATCTATCTAAATAAATTTTAAATAAATTATTATATTTGTCTCGGCTTGAACCATGTATTGAAGTGAAAAAGACGTGACGAAGAACAAAGAGGCCAAAATTATACCAATTCGTTTTTCTAGGGCAGAAAGTGTCTCAAATCAAGGATTTGGACTTTAAAACTTCAGAGAAGAAAGGAAGCTTGTTAGAAAAAACCATGAGATCTTCTAGAAAACAACTCGAAATGTTCAGAAGTTTCAAGTATCTAAGAATCTTGTTCTGACAGACTCTCGAACATCGACAGGTATCGTTATGAAAAGACTGAAACTCACGTCATAAATAACAAAATTGGCTAGGTCTCCGCAACAAATCAATGTGCTCCTAAAAGCTCAAGATGAGTAATCCTTTCATTCCCTAAAGATTGACAGCAATGAAAAGATTGATTTGTTCATTTTATCTGCAAATAAAACATGGAAGACACTCTCAAAAGTCTCGAGGACCAGATTTGCCCGCCTCGAATCTATAGCCTTGCAGTCTTATGAACACACCAAGCAACGATTTCTAGCTTTCATAACTCCAAATAGATTTGTAAGTATTCTACTTCATTGCGCGCAATAGGTGGTATGTATGTGAAAGATAAACAACAAAAGAGGGAAAATTACAAACTTTATTTACACCAGACATTATTAAATTGATTGTGAGTCTCATGCATTTAAATCGGGGATGAAACATAATAATATTAAAGTTGTTCGTTGTGCATAAAAATCCTATTTTATAACGTGTAATTGATAAATTGAGAAATTGAGAAATTTATTTTTCTCAACGGACAAATTAAAAATGTTTAGCTCAAATAAAAAAGTTTTAAAATTTTAATATTACTCTCGCCTAAAACTTGCAATGTTGCTTGTAAAATAAACTGTGGACTCGTACTTTATAGTCATGGATTTCCACAAAATAAAAATAAAAGCAGAAGACACTAAAACAGGAAATCTAGATTGTTTGGAACGAATGGGCAATTATGTTTGTTTATATTACAAAATTAGAAATTTCAGCAAACTTTCAGTATAAATATCAACCTCAAACTTTAATGTTTTACGGTCAAACTTCATATATCACGTGATTTGATTAACACTATATTACAAACTTTACAGAATCTATTTGTTTACGTAATAAAACGTTGAATATCAATAAAATAAACTGAGTAGTTCGTCTGTTAAATGGTTACCTAATTATAGGTTTTAATGGCAAAAGAGCTATTTGAGTTTTAGGTTTAAATTATAGCTAACCAATTGCGAGCTATTGTAGCTGTTCTAAACAATAAAATATATAATGTGCATTTGGGTAAAATGAGAATTTCCAAACCAATTTGAAATAAATGCATAAAACGTGATTGCATATTTGTAACATAAAAAAGCTATGAATCAAAAATTAAATTTTATTATCAAACAGTTTGAATATGAATGATTGAATTGACTATAATACGTTTTTCATTTTTAATTGATATTTACTATGTAATTCTTAAAAAATACATACAACAAAATTAGAAAATTTTTATGAAACCTTTGTCGTGGTCTTATTTCCCGAATCATTGATAACAAGTGCTGAGCAACCTTTTTAGTAGCAAATAAGAACTGTGAGAACAATGTTGCGATTTGGAACTACGATTGAACTTTTATTAGCAAAATAGGCGTACTAATAGATAATGAAATGGAAATTTAGCTAGTATATACTTATATAATAAGAAACCACGAGGAAAAAACTATTTTTAGAGACTTAATTGTCAATAACAAAAGACGGAAATTGTAAGCCTTTATAAGGTATCTACCAGTTGGAAAATGATTGAAACTCTTTATATTTCCCCCTAACCTCTAAATGTTCTACATGGTCATAAAATAAGATTCTTTTAAAACCATTCGAACGCTTTCGTTTCTCTCTCTTTCTCTCATGTAGGACTACAAGTAGAAGTTTTATTCTAACGAATCAGACTTTTCCCTCGTATAAAAAACAAAATTGGATTTAGTAAGGGTGCAAGTGAAGACAAAATTATATCCATTGATTTAGCTCAGTCTATGGCAAGAATTCGTTCTGAGCAACATTAACATAATTGTGATACCAAAATATAAAAACTCTTTAAAGTGAGCAAGTATTTCAAATTTTAAAAGTTTGGAAGTTTTGATATAATTTATTCTTACTGTAGTTATGGATTATGAACTAGTCTTACTTGTATATCTTCCTGAAGATATACAATACCATGATGAAACGGACAAAAATAAAGAAGATAAAATGAGAAGACGAAAGCTGATATCGAACGAATTTTACGTCATACTCCTTACTCTTCTACAAATGTATAAGTTCGAGACATGATTCCGTTTCTTAAATTCTTTTGTCGAGCTTTTCATTGGAAGAAGGTGTAGGTTTGAGTCCTTTCCGATTCGAAGATATACGCATACCAAAATCAGACGCCAATACTGAAAGGTTAATCGTTTGTCTTCTTCCTTTTTACTTAATATTTATGTCGATATTAATCGCAACAAAAGTGTCATGGGATATAACATTCTGATGTGGCTTGCTGGATATCTCAAGAAAATCGAGTTCTTTTTTTCTACTACGATTAAACATGACGAATCTCTAATTTTAGAGAGTTTGTGAGTGAAGATTCCGAGAGATCTTAATCGGAAACAATAAGTCAGATCGTTTGGGTGAGATCTCGCCATAATAATAACTACAGTATTATTATTGTTAACTTTTTTTGTTAAATTCCATAGCTTTTATTGTTCTAGCATATTTAATATGATATGAATAATTTAGGAAGTCTTTTAATTTGCGGATTAAATAGAGAAGTTCATTCTAACCTAACCTCGAAGGTCTACTATAACAGCTTTAGGCCTAAGGTTTATAAATTGTCTATATGAGGCTTTGATGTACTATCGCAGAAAAAAACCGGGGCACCACACAGGCTTTAAAATTACCCTTCGTAAGTCTGTCTTTCAGTTTAAGTAAAAGTATTATGTAAGTAAGTACCTTATTAATTGAACTGACAAATCCACCTTAAAGCCTGATGCAAAAGAGAGAAATTTTGTTTGAACCGATGTATCGTCAGACAAGTGCGCCCCGGGTTTTTTTGCTGCGATAGTACATTATGCAAGGTTAGCATTGATGAGGACGAAGTTTGCTAGGCAATTCAAGTCTCCTAGCGTCGCCCGAGCTACAAATTTCAACAAGAGGAATACGAAGGAGTTTTCAACAACAACTACAATTACAAAGTGATTTTTGCCAGAAATAATTTTTAATCTGAAGATATTTTTAATTTAGACGAGACTGGGATAACGTAAACGTAAACCAGCCAGGCTTCTTCAACTTAAAGAAGCGAACTGGTAACGGTAGTAGCAACAATAGATGCAGCTAGGGGCTACTTGTTTCTTATCTACGTTTTTGACCAGCAACACACTACCATCAACCTGGATCTTGAGTAAGAGATTTAAGAGAAGGAAGTTTCATATTTGTTCGGTCAATCATGAGACCTACATTTCCGTGACTGCTGTGAATTGCTGCCAAGAGTATGCATTGACTTTAACCTTATTCGACATTGCAGTATTTGGTCCATTCGTAAGATATTGCGCTAATGCCTTCAATAATTGGCTGGTGACCTCCACAGGAGTGTAGCAGTTTTAGCTTAAAGAGGATTTTAGTTTGCCTAAGGTGAGGCTCCAAGAGCTTTTTCAGACTGTAAAAGGTCGTGGGAGACCTCCTGGTCTAATGTAATTAGGGATGCCACCTGTTTTTTTTTGTTAAAAAATAAAAAGGCAAAACATATAATAATAATATTTTAATGTAATTTAATATATATATTTATCAGCGTTACACACCTAAGAAAAAAACAAAGCATTCATATTATGATATCTCAATGGCAATGATTAATTTAATAGTACTAAATAGTAACCCTTGAAGGCCTTCATAACAGTATTACTACGTTTTAAAAAAGTGAATAACGATAAATCAAAGATTTTTAGAAACTGAATCCAATTATGATAAACGTACAAAAAGAACATTGATTAACTTTATTGATTAAATTTCAATAAATTTTCTGATTTCATTAATAGAGAGACTTGTCCAGAGAAATAAAATAAAGAAACAATAATTATTACAAGTAATACACAAACTTAAAAGATAAATCCTAGCTTGAGCACCAACAAATAAACAAGTATTCCCTTAAGTAATTTTCAATAAATAAATAAATACCTTGCTTTATCTTGCCTTATATTCTGTGTACTAGTAGTAGCTACCTGGATTCTAAATTTTGCCAGTTGGGCATCCAGCAGATGTAAAAGGATGTCTCATAAACTCTTGTATCATAATCGATTGATGCTCGATTGATAAAGTCCTTGAAACTTCACAGATCAAGATGGCGACCACGCCCTTTAGATGATATTTGTTGCGTAATTGCAATAATTATCGTAATGGAGAGGTAAACAACGAGAAAACGATAATTGTCGATACGGTAAAAAGGAAGAAACAAGCAATCCTGCAATTCCAATCGATGAAGGAACGAGAATAACGTGTATATATGTTTGAGGTCAGCAGTCAAAAGGGGAGAATTTCACAACTCAAGCGAAGGGCTTGTAAAGTAACGCATGCGCCGTCATTTAAATGTAATACGAATTTTAATCACTAGATATCGCTAGGAGGATTGAATTAAAAGATAAATGCCTAAAAATGGAACGGCTGATTTCTAAAAAAAATTATAAAAAGGAATTTTTAGATAATAAAAAAAATATAGAAATAAGGAATTAGTCAATAAAAATCTAATATAAGGAGATTATTGAAAATAAAACAAAATGAACGGAAGATATTTGTGAAATAGCAGGTAAGGGAAGGAACAGAAACAAATCAAAGAGAAAGAAGAAAAATGTGTTTTTGCCTCCATCTTATGTTAGTCGTCTAATGAGAGTGAGACGAAGGTGTTGCAACTAGAAGATGAAGAAGAAGTGAATTGGATAAACTTTAGCAGCGACGAATCTAGTCCTGACGACGTTCTACCCCTATTGGATGATGAAGTCATCGAGATAAAAGACTTTGTATTAGTAAGATTCTGTACCAAAGTCTTCATTAAATACCATGTTGGTGGTGTTACCAACTGCATCAAACTGTTTTTTATTTTCTAATATTGAAAACTAGGCATCAGTAGATCAAAGGGATATCGCTGCAAAGTAACTAATTACCTTTCACTTTTTATTTTTTGTTCCATTTGAAACGTTTTCAAACGTTTTCCCCTACAGATTTTTAGAGTGCTCAATAGCTATTTTATTTTCTTGTAATCTGTCTCAGAAACCTAATTTTAGTTTTATATAATTCTGTGGAGAACATCTGAAGTTTAGTGATTACATCTCTCTGTTTACATTATAACATTTTTTACTTCTCACTCTTTCGGTAATCGATTATAATTCTTTCTTGTGCACTGTGTTTAAAGTTCGTTTCTTTTTATTAGAATAATAGAATCATTGAGGACGCAATGGATCTTCCTGTTCCATCTAATAAAAAAGACTTGAGATTCTTTGCCTAGATAAAAAAAATAGTACCTTCATGAAAGGTGTAGCTTAAAATTGCGTTCTGAATTTACATAAACTAATCCTAATAGCTAACCACTAAGTATGTGCTTGTATAAGATTTCGTGTTTAGTTTCATATTAGGCACGGCGAAAACTCAGCCAAAAAACAACAAAAACTTTTGCTCGAAATGACGTATAAAGGGCCCTTAATAATATGTAAAATTACCTTTTTGCGTGCTTTTAACTGAAAATGTGCTGCACATATTACACATACTACCAAGGTATTGTTCTATTAATACAATTAGATATTACAAAGTGATGAAAGGAGTTTGTTATTCACCCCTTTTCTCATTCATTATTAAGTGGGACATGTTGTATAATTTAGCCAAGAAGTATTATCCCAATTATAATAATTTTACATTTTTGACACGACATAGAATTTAATTTATAACGAAGAGAATTTAGTTTTCAAACGCCTTCAAACCGAATTGTTTCTCTATCATTAAGTATTTAATAGTAGTGGTATATAGTAGATGATTGATGATTGATAATGAGTAACATGACATTTTGTTAGGTAAATATCAAGAATTTTCGTGTCGAATTGTGTTATCTGATAATAGGCTAATTTAAAGCGAGGAAAATACAACATGACTACATTAAAATATACTAAAATTTAACATTTTATTC
Source organism: Ignelater luminosus (assembly GCA_011009095.1). Taxonomy (NCBI): domain Eukaryota; kingdom Metazoa; phylum Arthropoda; class Insecta; order Coleoptera; family Elateridae; genus Ignelater; species Ignelater luminosus. Next base: position 289,760 of record VTPC01090427.1, on the reverse strand, counting down.
CCATTTTAAAGGTTTATAGTTTCCAGGAGTCTGGTAAACATTAATTATCAGAGATAGCGGCCGGATTTTCATGAGTCGGTCACAAAGGACAGTTTCTTAGATAACTTCAGTCGCGGGTCATGAATATGTATGGAGATGTGTTTTACTAAGTTCCGTCTCCTTAATCCCAAAATTATCGTTATTATAATCGCCAGAGCGTGAGTATTTCAAAAATTCTCTTCTTGCGGGACTCCTCGTATTATTATTACACATTCTAGTCTCCGAGGCGCTTCTTCCAGACATCGTATTCATATTTTCTAAGATAAAATTCTACTTGTTTAGTTTTCAACTTTTAAATCGAATAAAAATGTTCCATGCTTACAATTCTTTACGTTGTTCGATTTTCCACTTTATATTTGAAACGTTTTATTCAGCTTATGAATAAACGATGAAAGATTAAAAGGTGAGTTAAAGAGAAAAGATTTTTAGCTTCTTATTAATGGATGTTTTTTATAACAAATTTATATTAATTTTTTCAGCAAGAAATCTTAGAAAAGTAACTTCAAAGTAAGTGAATAATAAATTAATAATAGTATAAAGTCTGTAAAAGCTGGCGTACACTCTGAGTTCTCAAAAGATATTCAAAATATAATATACAATTCACAAACAGGAAATGAATAATAAATGCTTGCTTTTATACACAACATACAACGTTAGTTCGAGCTGATCTGTTTCCGCTGCAGGTGTAATTTTTAATTTTCTGCATACGTATGCACATTATGTTGTAGGTAGAGGTATAAAACAAACGAAACGAAGTATAATCAACATACGAATGCTCTGCGATGCATGTAATGAAGTGTTTATGCATACTTGTACTAACAGTAACAAAAAGTTAATAACAACCAGCCTTGTTACGAAACTTGCAAATGAAAATAGTAAAAAACTTACTTTGAGTTTGTACCGCCGACACTTTATTGAAATAATTTTTTCTTGCGACTCTACGTTACATAATATATTCCATTTTGGAGGGTAGATTTAGGTAAACTAGACCCTACTAAGATAAATAAGACTATGCCTAATTACCAAGGACAAATTCAAATGTATCTAAACTCAAAGATTACGTGTCCCAGCAAAACAACAATTTGGCCCAGGTGTCCAAATAAAATTAATTTAGATTAGATTGTCTTCAGAGTTTATAGTACTAGAGATGAATTTGCATATATCTTGCGTTAATGTTTCTCTCTTGTTTTAACATAATTAGTACTTGGAGCAATTCATTCAGTAAACGTACAGTAACCCATCAAAGATTCTAAACGGAATAACTTCATTTATTTTAGATGACACAAGTGAAAATAATAACGTACAGATTTTGTCAGATGAAGAAAAGAAGTGCAAAAATGTCTCAAGACAAGTTAAAACGCGCTTTGTTATTAGCCACTAACGAAGCTCACCTCCTAGGAACCTTGATTGACTTGATTTTAAAGTAATAAATATGTAAAACCACATGTTTAGTTTTATTTGTATAATCAAGAAAGATATTTCTTAACAGAATTAAATGCTGGTTGTTTGAAAAGAAAGAATTACACCGATACCAGTAATATGGATTTGGCTGTTGATGGAATTGACTCACTGATCAAATGTCTCTTTGTAAATGATCAGTCTTTTTCTACAATCGTACATATTGTTTTTGTTTTTTCTTTAAATACCGCGGGCGAATAGTGATACCAAAATCAAACTTGTTTTTATTTAAAATTGGTTGGCTTTCGATATTGACCTGCAGTCGTTCACCGTCGGGTTCCGCCCTTCATTAACTTTTTTCGGTCAGCTATACTCGAATATGGGTCGTGTTTTTCCCTCCAACACCCTCTATCAATGGCCTCGAGAGCTTCACCTTTTAAATCAGTCTCATCTTGATACCACAACTCCTTTCAGAGAAACCAAAGACAAATAATAGTATCCGGGTGGCTTCAAAGCCCTTCTCCTATCACTACCAGCAAACCACCTCGGTTCATTTTCAAAATATAAACAAAAACCGAGAAAAAAGCAAAAGACGATCGGTGTTGCCCGAATAGCCTTAAAGCCATTCTAGCATTACCGGAGTCGTTCAACCAAGAGTATACAATTGTAGTAATATGTGGTCAGAAAAATACAAAATCAAAAAGAAAATTAAAAATTTTAGAAGTTACCACACCCCACACACCATTGTTGACTTGTTAATGATTTACATTTATCAGCTCTTGGATACTAGATCTACAAGAAGTCTCAGGTTTCAGTTTCTGATTTTGGCTGCATCTTGGGGAAAATAACACTCCTCACTTTTTCTTTTTTTAAAAAATCGGCAATTCAAAGTGATAGTTTTATTTTATAAAAGAGATCAGATACAATTTCAATTGTGAATAATAACTCGTAGCTAACTAGATCCTTAAGCGATAATTCTCGACTGAATCTAATTCTTCACCGAACAATTCTTTACTGAATCAATGCATGAGTGTTGACTGAATATAATTCTAAAGTGCTTGAATCTTTATACCTACCTGTTGTGTGTTTCTTATTTAAAGGAAATCACACGTGCCGTTACTTGAATACAAAACTTAAATGCTAAACTAAAGCTACTATTACGATACAGTGTCTTAAATCTAGGTTTACAAAGAGTTTTATAGTGATATAAATAAATAATTCAAATTATTTTATTAATTTTCTTTTTTAGAAATCCTAAAGACTGAGGTAATAAACATATCAAAATTATTGTGCAGATAAGATGTTAACTTGTTACGGAATCTATAGCAACTTTTAGAATTTTCAAAATTTATTTTTTTCGCTAATGGGCAAAGAACCATAGCAATATATAACAAGCAACAAAAAAGGGCCAAAGGCGGTAGCTCTCGGATGGTATGAAAGCCATTCTGCTACCATCATCTGAATTGAGAGCACGCAAAATGGTAAAGAGTACAAAAACCCAGAACTGCCTCTTCACCCATTAACCGTCCACGTGCATTGGATTCTGCCCTCCATTAACTTTCTTAGGTTAGCTACACTCGAACACGGTCGTGTTTTACCGTCTAACAGTCGCTCTTTTGGTGGTCTTAGAGACTTTGTCCTTCATTTACCTTCTTAAATCGGTTATGCTCAAACACGGATCGAGTTTCCCTTTGGTTCCGTTAAAGAAAAAGAAACGTCCATTGGTTGTGACGGAATCGACTTAAAGGCGCTTTCCTACCACTACTAATAACCAAAGTTCCAACTCGGTAAGACAAACAAATATCTGTCAGAAAGAAACCAAAGACAAGCAGTGAAACCCGGATTTCTTGAAAGCCCTTCCCCTGCCACTACTAACAAACCAGGTTTCATTTCAGTACCATCATTTGAATCATCTGAATCAAGAGTAAGAAGAATGGCGCAGAGTGTCAAAAATGAAATCTGGAACTTTGATGGGAGTGTTACCTTATAATCCAACCATTATAACTTGGGTATGAAATAAATTAAAGTAATGCATACAGACTTAAATATTCAAAATAGAAAGAATTCCTGATGCTGTAAGGCACTGCAGGCAAAACAATAGAATAATCTTAAGAACGATATATCACTTGATTTGAAACAAAGCAACTACCGAACACCAATCAGCTTTGATTATTTAAGGCTTTTTGTTTTAAGTATGTATTTAGTGGAATAGTAAATGACAATAGTTGGGAAATCCCAAATAGTTAGGTGATTTGTAAAGACAGTTTGTGGAAATGTGTGTTACTACCACCCAAACTCATATACCGGGTGACAAAGGTCATAGGTGCGAACTTCAAATTTGGAATAAACGTTATAGTTACTAAACGCAATTTCCTAAATCGCATTACCTAAAACAAGAGAATGAAGACTCAAATAAATGAAAACTAGTGTATTGGATTCAAACATGTAAAAATATACCGGGAGAAACCGGAAGCGTTTAAGATTTCGAGAACTTGCATTTACTAACTGTAATGTATATTCTAAGTTTCATTAAAATTTGTTCATAAATAAAGAAATTGCAGGTCCGTACTTATGGCCTTAGTCACCCGGTATATACAGTAGGTGAACTAGATTGCCTGTCATCGAAGCACATGAACAGCTATCGATAGTTTAAGTGTTGCAACTTGCAGGTTGTAAAATAATAGTTTAAAATATAAAAACACTATGTTAAAACAGGTTTTTCATCTCTCAATGAATACGCAGCGCTAACTGTAACACTTTAACAGATAGAAAGACTTCATTGTTAATGTAGTTGTACAAATGGTTGGGCAAACCTTGATACCGAATTCAAATCAAGCTTTACTGGTTTCGGATAATTTTACAGCCTCATTCACAACAAGTGTAAGACACTGTTGGTACCTTATAAATCGATTATTTTCACTATAGTATATCCCACTTTTTTTATTTTCAAAAAAAGTAAGTAAAGCGATGCAAGTTTTGTAAATTTGAAAAATAATTGACACTTCTCAGTTATATTCATATGGTAAATTTGATTTGGTGACCGTTATCATATGTAAAGCTGTAATATATCAAATGAACAAGCCCCACGTTGGGCGCCAATTAGAATGCAATGCACTTTTAAACATTGAAAGGTCCCCTTTTTGAAAAGATTTTCATTGCCTCTTGAAGCTTATTTCCAAAAGCTAATTTGCAAAAATGCTTCAAGAAAACAACAGAGTCGGACTAAATGTTATTAATTTAAAAAATAAGAAAACCTTAGATTGCGAAATTTTGAGTACACAAGAATTATTAGAAAAGATGAAATCAAGTACATGTAGTTGTCATTACCTTTTAGAAATAAAAGAGAAACTAAAAGATGCAATATGTATGACATTTTATGCAACCACAGTAGTACTGAAATGTAATTACGTTGATAAAAAATACTTTAGGCAATTAAATTCGTAATTTCTAATAATCATTTTATACAATTGCTTTAAAACGTGCAGAACATATTGAGTAATAAAATTTTCCGGATCATTAGTATTATCCGACATAATAATATTTAACAGGAGGGGAGCTTGCTTATGACAACTGTATTTGAGGGAAAATCTACATGATGCCAACAATCCTCCGTCCATACCAAGTTTATTCTGTCATATCTGAGTGAGGCAGTTATCTCGCAATAGTTTGATAGTGTTCGTGTCTGATGTTATCGAGTCCTCGAGCTTTATATGAGAATTAAATTACAGTTTGATACGGGCATAGTTTCCTAATTACGCCTATTCAAAGGCAGATTGCAAGTTTTGCAAAACTACTTTACGTTTAGGTTCAATATTAAGGAAATTTCCGAACAATAGGAAATATTAATTTGTACGACGTCGACGTCCCAATGTGTCTCAAAAATGAGGAAGATGATGTGAGAGGAAGGAAAGAGTATAATAAAATTTCGTCGTTATAGACTGTAACTTACAAGGTCATATCCTAAAAAAATAATAAGATTCGTGGAACTTTTAGTCATCTCATCATGGAGTGAGCACTAAATGAGTTTTTCAATGAAAATTCTTTATTCTTATTCCTCTTAAGAAGAAAAAGCTTTACCGGTAAGGACCTTGTTTTCCGCATAATTACGAAATAAGTTATTCTCCGTAGACGTCGTATTGTCGGCGGTTTTGTTTAGATTATACTTTTTATCAGTAAATTCTTGCGTTTCTTAATAAAAAGCCCTATATTTCCTTGTCTCATAAAGTGGATTTTGCAAAAAAAAGTTTTTATGCCGTTCTAAAATGGATCATTCGTTGCTATACGTGCAACTTTTCCCATTTAAAGTTTTTTTAGCATCGATAAGAGACGCTCGAAAACAATGTAGCTCTAGGTGACTGTTTTTTTATTTGTTTTGTTTTTTGTATACAAGAATAGATTAGTTAAATGAACAGCGAAAGATAATTTACCGGATAGGTCTTAATACCGTTTATTAACATAATTGACATTTCATCAGCGGGGACTAATCCTTCCGAATTCCTTTCAACGAACCTAAATCTTACTGATAGAATCTCACGCAGCTCGAAGCCACGGAATAATCTTGTGATTACGAGTATTAAGGCTTGTGCTATTCAACATAGCCACCGCTTAATGTTTCATCGTCGTTGTGTTTATGCGAGTTTTCCCTCCAATGTTAACAAAAACGTAGGGATAAAATGGCTCGCCGGCCTACAAATCTACATTTTCTTCAAATGGTAATGTTGAATATTGGACTAACGTTCTCTGCTCCCGGAAAAACAGTTCGTATTTTGAAAGAAAACTGCCGAACGTTTTCTCTATGACTTTTTTAACATTCCGTACAAGTTTATATATATTGTTTGAGTTGAAGTTTACACTGCTGCTGAAATGATAAAAGACTTTAGTAGTCCATAAACCTTTATTTTATTCTTGTTCGCTCTGAACTTGTACAGGTTTTTGGAATAATCTTTTAGTGTGGTGTACAGGAAGTACTAAAATTACTAGAATAAAAAAATAATAAAAATATAATTTAAGTAATAGAATATCTAAGGTTCGTTGTGGTATACCCAGATGGCACTGACCATAAAATTCGCGTTTATTACGTTAGGATAGAAAAGAAGTTAGTTGGTGTGCTGATTTAGTCAATTCGTTAATCAAGAAATTTGAGTTTCAATGCTATTGTAAAACACCCTAAATAGTGTTCATGGGGTTTCCATAAAATATATAAATACATGCGTATAAATTTGCAAAAGTTGACACGTGTACCCTAGTTAATGAAAAATTGGGTTACTACATGAAGATTATTGCATCTTCCCGGACTTGGGATGTTTTCGTGTTCTCATATTGATGTGCAATCTTCATTCCCGAAGTTGAATTTTAGCGACATTTTGCACATTTGTTTAAAAATAAAATACCAGCAGAGGTAAAGCTAACAAGAAAATACAGCAAGGCTACAGTTCACTACGAGATGGGAAAGACTAACCAAGGTCTGGTGGATTTATCCTTTTTGGATCTCCGAAGATTACATTTTTTTTGGAGACTCTCCTTCATGCGCAATCATTTACCAAAGAATTAGAGAACAGCCAATAAATCTGAAAGCTCAGGTGAACTGGCCAGTACGTTAGACAGCTCACAACTTCTCAGAAACAATAAAGAGTGGTTATTATTCAATCAATTTTTACATCCTGCAAGTCATGCCTCATAACCTTCACACCAGAAATTTCTGAAACAGCAAAATCTGAAAATCCAAATCAAAACTGTAAGACGATAATATATGATTACTCTGCACAAACTTCAAGGCTTACGTGTCTCGTCACCATGCACCAAGACTTTTATTGCAGTGATATTACTTCTTTCAGAATATATCTTACGACTTTTCTAATATGTATTTGATGCTGTAGACTTTCAAAGAGAAATATTATAGGGGACAGCCAAAATGAGTAGCCTTAGTGAATTATTTTGGAAATTAAAAAAAATAAGTTAATTCAAGAAAGATTACGTTTAAAATTATTTCATTTAGTAATGTTAACTTAAAATAAATAACGTGACATCTATATTAATCTAGACCACCCTGGTCAAGCAAAAATCGACATTCGGCCAAAAATGTGATCAAAAAGTTTAGTTTTGACGTTCGAGTCGAACTCTTGCTGAGGTTTGTTACAACTGAACCTGAACGTCGAGCTTTCATTAGTTTTATGCTAAATCTAGTCGTTTCAGACATTTTTCTTCTTCTGTTTAATGTACTTATGTACGTCTTAAACGTACAAAAATTTATGTGACTTGCTTACCAGAGAGTTTACTACCAAAACCATCCTTTGGAGCAAAACCAGTCAGTATAGACAGCCCAATCAAGTCTGCCAGTGTGACTCCAAACTGTACTGTACTTTAAACCTTCAGTTACGAGAGTAACGTAGGATAGCATCCTTAGCTCACACGCCCGGTTCAAATAGAAGCCATTCTTCTAGTCCAGAATGTGAACATTTAACCATTACCTTACCTATCTTGACCTCAAGTCTTCTGGCCACCTCCGTGGTACCCGACATGGCCGAAGCTCAAGTTTTCAGACAGAGGTAGAAAAAACTTCAAAAGTGTTCTACAGTTCTCTCAGTCAGCTGTGTAGCACAATCTAGAGATTAACCATTACGAATTCTAAGCATCAAGAATTTTGGTATCTTTTCCTTGACTTATACATATGCAAGATGACTATTTTAAAACAAGTCGCACTTGTTGGTGAGAAGGCAGCCAGACCAAATGAATATAGCGGACGAATCTTAGGTAGTTCAAACTGTCTGTCTCGCTACCGCCATACAGCGCTACAATGAGCTTTTCTCCTACCACTGCTGTGGCAATCCGTGTTTGTAGATGTTGAGTTTATAAAAATTTTAGACTATTTTGCAGACAATGCAGTTGTTCAAACCGTCAGAACTGCTACAAATTTCCTTGATATTAAAAATCTTTCCGTTTGAAGTGCTGGTACCATGATTCAGCATCTATGTGGAGCTATCATCTTTGTGGTACAAAAATGTCGGTATCCGAAAACTGTCCTGAGGATCAGGGGGTTTGCGTCCGCAGCAACCCGTAACACAGTTTTTTTAATTACTCAAGATGGTTGGCTGGATTGTCTTCACGGAAGAGTGTTGTCAAACACAACCTTTGTGGACATCTGCATGAAAGCTTGCCTGTCGTTTTTGATTTTTAATGAATCTTGTTTCGTACGCTTCGAATACCGTAATGACAGGGAAGCCGAATCGCTTATGAACGTGCTGGACAGACAATAACCACCGTCTAACACCGTAAGACCAGCTATGGAATTCTGAAGTTGCAATACGATACGACTCATCGCTATCGAAAGACTCAAAACGATTATTCTTGTTATCGTCAATTTCATATCACAAAGGCTGCTGTATGTTAAACCGTCATCGAAACGATGTGATTAAAATTCACTTTTTTTCATATCGTCGTATCGTCTTGAAAATTTAGGATCCTACTATAGTTTGGTCAGAATTTTCTTTAGGAACAGCGCTAGGAAACAGCTTTTGGAGTGTTGACTTTGTTGTTTTTTGCATCAAAACTCGTTAAATAGAGCAGGTGGTCTATTGGGCATATTTTAGGGTAGATGGAAGGTTCAACGTTGCTGACCTTGCAACCTCTTCTTTAGACTTGACTTAAATCTTCCTTCTCTTTATATTTCATAAGGCAAATAATCCGCATGAAAAATGGCTTCACTTGACGTCTGCTTCACCAGTAGCTTTGGTAGAGTTCACGTTTCTGTGGTTATTTCCCGTAATTTTGCAGTCATTTTTTGAAAGTATTGACATTCCGTTCATCACGCTTTTGTCAACGTGCTTCCCTTTCACGCCGGATAGCTTCTCGACAGCATTGGACAGTTTGTGCAAGCTAGGAAGATAACAATGACGTGTGCAAGTGAACTTTCTGTGATACCATGTCCGCGTGTAAGCCACTTTGGGATTTTGAACTGACGCAGGAGGTCTTGCTCAATAGACACATATCATCTCTTCAAATTCTGCGGCAAGAATCTTCCATTACAAGGAAATACGACAACACTTCACAGATTCAGTAAAATGGAAGCTCTTGGTCTCCAAATCGTTCTGCCAGATTAAATTGCTGCAGATACTGCACCCACCTTAAGTTTCCTTGAACAGCTCAATACGGGTGATTCGTTGACCTTCATAGATAACTTCTTGCCGGAACGTGGTTCCATGTAAATTGAATTTGTTTTTATTTATATTTAGAGCAATTTAGGAAATAAGCACAAAAAATGTAAATGAATCGCTTAGACGATTTTATGAAAAGAATTGTGACTGATTTCGTATTGATGTCCTGAAATAGTAAATAATTTACCAGGTGTATACCTATGAAATGAGACTTTCAGCTATTAGACCACAGATGTCGCTAGGAGTATTTTTAAACTGTCCCAAATGTCTTATTTTTTTCGTCTGTCATCTGTCAACAATATTCAATTCATTGTTTGTGATGTTTCATACAACAACGCATTTTTTTCGCTCTTAAAAATGTCGAATTTCGTGCTTCAAACTACGATTTGCGGACATCGTTGATTTTCTGTTATCAATTGAAGAAAAACGCTTCTCAAGCTCATCAAATGCTTATAGAAGCTTACGGTGGACATGCTCTAAGCAGAGCACAGTGCTTCAGGTGGTTTGAAAAATTCCGAAGTGGTGATTTTAGCGTGGAGAACGAGGAACGTGGCCGGCCACCGAAAAAGTTTGAGGACACCGAATTGCAAGCATTGTTGAGTGAAGATGATGGTCAAACGCAAGAAATGATGGCAGAGCAGTTGGGAGTGACCCAAAAACCATTTGCAAACGTTTGAAAGACATGGGCATGATTTTAAAGGTCGGAAGATGGGTGCCGCATGAGCTGACTGAAAGGCAACAAGAGAACCGAAAAACCACTTGTGAAATGCTGCTCTCCCGGTTCAAAAGGAAGTCTTTTTTGCATCGAATCGTTACGGGTGTATTTCTCCAATCCCAAGCGTAAACGATCGTATGGTCCGCCCGGCCACAAGCCAAAATCAACGGCCAAACCAAATCGCTTCGGCCGCAAGGCAATGCTGTGTGTTTTCTGGGATCAGCATGGTATGATTTGGTACGAGCTATTAAAACCAGGTGAAACAGTTGACGGTGCACGCTACCAACGACAATTGGCCGATTTGAACAGCGCTATACACCGAAAACGCCCAGAATATGCCGATCGGCGTCACAAAGTAATTTTTCTTGATGACAATGCACCACCACATCGAACAAGAGCGACCCGGGAATTGGTGGAGACGTACGATTGGGAACCGCTGGTGCATGCGGCTTACTCACCAGACTTGGCGCCTTCCGATTATCATTTGTTTGCATCGATGGGCCACGCACTTTCCGAGCAGCGCTTCAATTCTCACGAAGAAGCCAAAAAATGGCTCGATGATTGGTTTGCGGCCAAAGATGGCCAATTTGTTTGGCGCGGCATTCACAAATTGCCTGAGAGATGGGTAAAATGTGTCGCTAGCGATGGCTATTATTTTGAAGATTAAATTTGTAACCATTTTTTGTTAATAAACGTTTAAAATTGAAAAAAAAAGTCTCATTTCATAGGTATACACGTATGTAAATCCTGTGCGATTGTGTTCTAAGCTTCCGTTCGTCAAGTTCGTTTTAATTTGTAATGACTGTGACTGTACATCAAATTGTAGGAGTAAGAGATGTTATGAACATCATTAGACGAGAGTATAGAGGAGTTCTCCATAGGGATAGGAAGTTTGTTGGAAGATTTGAAGATGACTAGAAACTTACGAAGGATTTTGTTTGTAAAGGGTTTTCCAATAAGAGGTGTTATTTTGATATTCAAAGAAAAGTGCCATTTTTTAATATAAATGATCGGATGTTTATTTCATTATAAAGAGGAAGGTATGCCGTTAATAGTGGAAAATAACATCAGGCAAATGACCACCACGACCACGCTTACAGGACAATATCCTTTTCATACAATTTTCCATAACCAAATCGCAAAGTGGCTGCCCTATGTCCTCGATAGCCTCACGAATTCCATCTTTGAGGTCTTGAATCGACGCTGGGCTGTTGGCGTAGACCTTCTCTTTCACGTGGCCCCAAAGAAAGAAGTCGCAAGGTGTTAAATCACAAGATCTCGGTGGCCAATTGGGATCACCTCTTCGAGAGATAACACGGTCCGGAAACTTTTTCCGTAAAAGATCAATGGTTTCGTTGCTTGTGTGGCACGTAGCGCCGTCTTGTTGAAAGTAAACGTTGTCCAGATCAATACCATCCAATTCCGGCCATAAAAAATCGTTAATCATCTCTCGATAGCGCAATCCAGTCACCGTAACTGTTGCTCCAGCCTCATTTTCGAAAAAGTAAGGTCCAATGACTCCGCCGGACCATAAACCGCACCAAACAGTCACACGTTGAGGATAGAGAGACTTTTCAACAATAACTCTTGGATTTTCTGAGCCCCAGATCCGACAATTTTGCTTGTTGACGAAGCCACCGAGGTGGAAATGGGCCTCATCACTCAAGATGATTTTTCGATGGAATTCTGGATCATTTTCATGCATTTCAACGACCCAATCAGCAAAGACACGACGTTGTTGATGATCGGCCGGCTTGAGTTCTTGTGTTAACTGGACTTTATAAGCCTTAAGACCCAAATCTTTATGCAAAATACGGTGTAATGACGTTTGTGGAATGGCTAATTCCAAAGAACGACGAGGAATGGACAAACCTGGGTTTTCTTTAACACTTTCGGCTACAACAGCAATATTCTCGGCTGTTCTTGAGCGACGTGCATGGGTTTTATTCTTCACATCACTAACTTGTCCCAAGAGCTCGAATTTTTTCACCAATTTCTGTATTGCGGTCCGACAAGGTGCTTCACGGTGACCCAAAAATGTTCGAGTTTTACGAACCGTCTCTGCCAAATTTTCACCATTTTTATAGTGAATTTTAATAATTTCAATGCGTTGTTGAAGCGTGTATCGTTCCATATTTATTAATGGCGTAGTTTCTACTTGTCAAATGTCAAAAAATGATAGCTTCAAAAGTGACATCTACCGAAATAGCGAGCTATTCAAAATAACACCTCTTATTGGAAAACCCTTTATAATTACAAGCCTGTAGGGAATTTTTGACTTGTTCACAGTAAGAAATGGCAAGTGAATTGTTAGTTGCTCCTTCCAAGTGCATTCAATATCACAACGCTGGACATGATGAAATGATACAAAGACCTAAATGCAATTGCCTTTAGAAGATTCCGCGAAAGTAAGTTGGAATAATCGAGGAAGAAGAAGAGTCAAGAAAAAAATATCATTTTTAGAAAGCACTAATGTTAATAAGAAACAAGTTTCTTGTTTTAATTATCATTTCTGTCTATTTTGCTATGTCACTGACATCAAATAAGTAATTGGAATTTATTGTTGTAACGTTTAACAAAGAGTTACTCTCTACTGTCTTAAATATCTCCGAGTAACTTATGAATCGAAAATATGATCAGAGTAGAATTTTGTTACTGTTTTGACATTTTTATAATTAATATGAGCTACTAGTACCTGCATAGGATTTTTGAATTCCAACTAAATGCTCCTATCTACTTTATTCGTTTACAAGCTTATATTAAAGGGTGGTTTTGTTCCAACAAAAACACGTGGAAAAAAAGAGGGCAAAGCAACTGGAAACGGTAGTATCATAAAAAGTTCAATTAAAATAAAAGATATAGAACCGAGCAAACATATTTAATTATCCAAGATCTTTCCGGTTCGAGACAGGCCATTGCGTCCACGCCGTGTGTGTGTAATAAATACGGAACAAACAATATTCATTATTTAGGGTCGGGTAGATTAGTTTACCTTGCGTTTACCGTGGCTGTTTACAGCGGGAAAGTCTGTTCAGGTCCCGCATAACCGCACGAGTAAATATAGGAATTTATAGTGCTGTTTGTTGGTTCTTTCTCGAAATTGGGTTACATATATTTCAAACCTACATGGAAATTTGTTGTTTCTATGTCGCGAAAACGAATTTTCCGTTATCTCATCTAAACTGTTATGTTTTCTGTTATAAAAACGAAATGCGTCTGCCACATACACATAAGCACATACACACGTACAAACCACACGTGAATTTAATGCTCGAAAATGCCCACATAAATATTGCAGGTTTTTACCTTTTTTTTTGTTTTAGTTTTTTTAAGTGAGGCTCGCGAGCCACAAAACCCTCTAAATAAAAGTCTATCGTGTACACTACAACTACACGGTATTTATATTTTACGACCGCGATCTTGAATTATTGGAACGACTTCTTCTTAGACCAATAAATTACCAGATTTATTATACTCCACGGAAACCACTTTAGACTTTATTACGTTGGTAATCAGATCATTTGTTCAGATCAGCCTAATGCGTTGTTTTCTTTCAGCTTGTTTTGTGTTCGTATAAGCTACTTACAGAACACTGCCTTAATAAACCTCGCCGCCTCGCTACGATAATAACTGTTGAAAATATCTTCACAACAACCAATTTCTACAGAAAATTCTTATTTTTTCCTACGTGTTTATTTTGATTTTTTTCTCGTGGAATCCAATTAGAATAATCTCTCTAACCTAAAAAAATTATATCAGTTAAATACTTGAGATGACAAATAATAATAGGAAGGGAAAAGAATATAGAGTGAGGAAACAAATTAGACAAATTTGAAGACTTCTTGTTAAAAGAAGGGGCATAAAAGAAAAAAATGCCAGACGTTACGAAAGGAAGAAAACTCTAAACTTATAGTACCTGTCAAGCGATAAATACAAAAGTTTCATTTTCCTTGACTAATATCTAAATGTAAATTGTGTCTTCAATATTTTTTAGCGAGCTTTTAACATCTAAAAACTTTTTAGTTGCTGTTATCGAAGCACTTTCTACTTGATTATTAAAGTTTTTAAAATATTTTTTCCGGCACAATTAACAAAGTATAATTTGAAACAACTTGGAAACCTTCTTACTTTTCTGACACAAAGAAACTCCTCGTTACAATATTGATTGATAGGCTATCGGGCACAAGAAAAATCAGCTTTTGAAGGCTTGAAGTTCAGAACAATGTTGGCTAAATGTTATATCTTTGTCGGGAAATTAGAAAGGTTTTTCTATAGAAAATGTTCCCAATAACATAATTGCACCTTGGAAATTAACCATAAATAGAATTCAATGTTTGGACATTTCTAACTGTTTTTAAAGAATCCAAATTGTTCATAGGAGACGTCAATTGAATTTGTATCTCTAACGTATGCTGAAATGCTAAAATCATAATAATAATAATAAAATTATTTAACATTTAGTATTCTCCTTATTAAAAATTGCCCTTTTCATATTCACGTGCTGTTTAGGTTGCCTATTTCCAAGGTTCTTCTTTTGAAGGCCTTCCAGTAGATATGTAACTTGGTGTCAGACTTTAGAGAGAATGAGATAATTTTAATTCTTGAAGTTTATTGACTTTAACTAGTTACTTTAGGGTCGCTTATTAGCACTCACGTATGATAATTAAAAGATTTACTACACCAGATACCTAATTGCAGCATTAGCTTTTATTTTTTTCAATTTCCTACGAATCGTCGCATTATCAAGGTGATAACGATTGTTACAAGATACAAGCAATAGCACTAATTAATACAAAGTGTAATTTTGATGTGCCGTCTTGTTGATTTATTTCAACAACTAATACGTATTTGTTTTTTGTCATTTGTCAATTGAAAATGTCATTGTCCTGCATTCAGCAATTTAGTTAATCTGAAATTTGTTGTATTATTTATTATTATTTTATTTATTTATTTATTGTTACTTCTTCTTCTTCTTCTTCTCGGTATTCTTTTTGTGCCCTAACAGGGCGTCGGAGATTTTATTATTGCTTATTAACAACTAATTTTAACTTTTTAATTCTTAAAAACGTAAGATTAGGCAACCATCATAACAACGGTGCAATGCGTGTAACGTGACAAATATTCTAATACATATATACTGTTTTTCAAAAGGTGGCAATTTTTATAAACACTTTGTATCAAACTGCTTAACTAAATATTGTGTATACCTTCCTACTGCTGGATACTGTTCCAATTTTTAATTGAAAATAAGGAAATTGGTTGTCACACCCTGATGGAACTGGCACATAATCTTAGATATTCATCTTGTTATTACAACTGTGGCAGTTGAAACAATTGTTAATAAATTTTCTGTTCATTCTTGAATCGGGAGTCGGACGTTTCCTTGTTGACACCTTAAAGATAGTGTAGTATTGGCAACGGTGGTCTCGCAAGGTTTGTGAACGTTTTTATGTGTTATTTCTACTGGGATTCGCCTTTGTCTAAATCGCATCTTGTAGTACAGCCAGAAATAACTAGCAGCATAATCATATTTACCTGCTCTTCCTGTTTCTTGTTTTATTGGGAGCCCTCTCAAAGTGTTAGCTTTCTTCAGCACCTTCCTTATGGTTCTCGGGGCCTGATGAGGTATCTGGCATTTTCCTAGGAGACTCAGACTCGATTCCGGTGTACTGTAATCAACCCTAGATTGAAATTAAATTTAAAACCAATTGAATTTGGAGTAGATTAGTGATGTTAAGGTACCTTTTATTAAATTAATAATTAAAATTTAAAAAAATGAACATATTTTATATACCAGTCCATTGTACGTACAGGGTTAATTCAATTATTTGCTTTTGTAAAGGGTCCGTACTTAGCAAAATTGAACTTTCTTTCACTATAGCATTTATGATTACATTATCAGCATTTTAAGAGTTCCACGCAGACCTACGCGGTCACCATTTTGATAAACGCATATAAAGGGTTTTGTTGTCTTTTGTTTAGTTTAAGCATACGAACTTCTAGTTGTAATAGCTTGTTCTTTAAATATTTAAATAGAAGATTTAATTATTTATCAATACATAGCTTTATTATTAGTATTATTAATTAAGCCCGACTTTGAAAAACAGCCCTGATTGCGATATCAAAATCTATTTATTTCATATAACTACATTACATATATTTATTTTTTGATTGGTTTTGTTTATCATTTATCTACAGCTTACATTTTTTTATTTCATCTGATGTACTTTTTTCTATTATTGTATTTCTTCTTGTTCCTCGCGTTTGGAGGCCATCTTTCATTTGGCTTCCACGCAGTGAGCATTCATCTACCCCTTTTGGGGACGTGGTACAATATTATGAGCTTAAAATAGTTATTTCCGGCATAACAAAACTAAATTAACAATCAAGAAATTGGTCAACAAAAATGGTTTCGAGAATCACTAGTGTTTAAACCACGTAGTTTTATGACGGAGCATTACCTATCCAGATTATTTATAACTAGACACTTTGATAATCTGATACTGGTATACTATAACGATGACCGCAGATTTATTATAGTCCAATTTTAATTATTACGAACGAAAAGTTGCTGTACACGCTCACACCCATACGTTTTCGAAAACCGCCTTCTCGCTTTGAGCCTTTTTGGAGTTGTAGTTACGCCTTCTTCTTTTAGTTCTGGTGATGTGTACCCGACCCTTGCATCTCAAGCATAAGTACTCAAGAATTTTTTTGTTTGTTGGACTACACCATGGACCTGTCACAGGAAGCAAATAATTATCTCTAATGATCCAAACCATCGGCATAGCTATGTTTCGTATAACATGTGAATAGCTAGAATCCTTTGTGATAATTAACTTAGTTCACGTTTTTCATTGCTATGCTATTTTACACTTTGGGCGTGGTATTTTTGTTATTGCATTGCTTATTGAGTATTGAGGCTGTCGAGGTCTCTTAAAGCACAAATACCAAATAACACGAATTGGGTCTGCGCAATACCGAAGTCAATTTAGTAATTCCTACAGGCTGAGATAAGCAACCAAAGGGTGCATGTAATGAAATATCAGCCCCGATTTGCTATTGTCTTCAGCTCTTTGTCAGTTGCTGACTTTTAGTATCTGCGCAAGGTCCTGTTAACCTTTCATTTTGATACTGCTTGACTTGACTGTCCTTGTTAAGTTTCTCTATGGTTTTCCTTAGAGGTTTAAGTGAAAACCAGAACAGAATTTTACTAATCTCTTTATCTCTTATCCCATTGTTACCTTATTCTTTCATAAAGGTCCTGTTCTTAGTTGAAGAGAAGTCTCTAAGCTCCTAAGTCTTTAACCAGGACGTGAAACACATTGACTTTTCATTTTTTTTACAAAAATGGTTTGGATGCGCTTTTAATTAAAGTTATGCTGTTTTATAATTTTCAACATGACGTATTCATGATTACAATGCTGAAATCCAAAATATTTTGACATGTTCGCGTCGGTAGGTACTCAGGAATGAGTTTACCGCATGTTGAATATCACTTAGACGCTTATTATTGTTCGGCAGCACATCTTCATTGTTCACACTCGTGACCATTTTGGACGTCTCTATCACTATTTTACGTTTTTTCACGTTTCAACATAGAGTGAGCACCACATCCGTAGAATAGGTAGTCTAATTCAAAAACTTAATCTACTTAACCTTTCCGACGACTCAAGTAGCGCCACTTTGTTTTCCGTAGTTGGAAAGAAATTTGTAAAGGTCAATGCATATTAAATGAAACTAAATCGTACGTCTTACAAAATCAAGACAAAGAATTCTGTACTATTTAGAAAATCCCACAAAGTGTTTTTCAGCCGATATGCTGCAGACTGTCAAAATTGTTACAAGGGCAATAAGACGTCTATGTTACCGCCTACGTTACATATAAAAAGTATATTAGGGTAAGTTTCCTAAATATTTTCTCCTAATTAGTTTATACCGAATAGAAGAGACTAGTAGAAATAATCCCGCACGATTAGCTCAGGGATAATTGGTTGTGTGCAATGAGTAGAAGTTATTCTTAGATAAAAAGGTCCGTATCAAGGTATTGGATTTACAAGTTATAGTTAATACGCATTACTTAAAGAAACATTATAAAAATATAATTTGAGGAATTTCTATCGAAAGACATTCGTAATTTTAATTATGTAATGGGTACAAATTGAGTTTTCAACAGCAAGAGTGATGAGCTTTATTAATTCTAATTTCTTTTGTTACCGCCCTACTGTAAAAAAACCGCAGACCGTTACTGACCGCGAAGCTATAAAACAGCAATTAGTGTCTTAGGGTCACACAATATTTTATTTAAAAATTATGGAACTAAGTTGCTAGAAAACAATAACTTTTGGGAGCAACAAATATCGCATTACATTTAATACAATTTAACAACTTAATGTTTTCCCTTGAAAAATAAAAGGAAAAACATTGAACTTTGCCTTTTCCTATCACAAAATCTTCTTTCTTTCGCTAAGTCCTCTAAGATTTAGTTTTTTGTCTAAGGTATCAGGTCTTGATTTAATCTATTATAGAACAAACAGTTTCAAGGTACTACCTTTCGTGTAAGATTTCAGAGTCACTAAAAAATTCATGAAAATGAAAACTTTTAATTTATCTCAACTCCATTAGGTCAAAAGAATATTTCGTGTCGTGTTTTACATACGCGAAGTCTAAAAATAAATTAAATTTTAAATTTTGATATTTGCACAATAAACAAATGTACTTGCTCTCATAGTAAGTTGCTTATAGTGTAAAAATATGATAACATCCATCATCATAAAATGGAAACAAAAAAGTTGACACATTTGCGCTCATGCAAATGGAAATGTGTAATACATACACGGTTTTTATGTTTCTCTATGTTTGTTGAAATTTGTAAAATAACAAACTATTTTTGATTTTGAAAAGTTATTCTAATTTTACCGAATGTTTGTTTTGATAAATGGGATCCATTTAAAAAACGAACACACGACAGAAAAATCCTAAAACCCTAAAAAAATTTGCCCCCCAGAAAAAAATTGTAATGGATTACATTGAAAAATTGGCTGTCTGGAAATATCAATACTCGTTCTTTCAAATCAAACAATAACAAAAATATGTCTACGCTAACCACAAAACACGAATTCGACCTATTTTTTGTTTTTTGTTTAAAAAAAGAGAAAGATTAATATCAGGATAAAAGCCAATTTTTACTATTTGATATCAAAGAATTTATCTAGAGTGAAAGACGAATCTTGCAAAAGCTAAACATGAGAATGACAAAGCGACATGAAATTTAAAAGTGAGGCAGAAATCGGAAATATGCGTGTGACAAATAGGATTCACGGCAAGCACAGCTTTAGCACTTTCAAGTGGAAGAGAGCTATGTGCAAACTTTTTGTGGTGCACGGATCGCATCAAAAGCTTTACGTGAACGAATTTACAGACCAGAATGACACTTTAATGGAATATTTAAAATCGTATACTTCCCTTGTACAGTTGTTTGTCGATAGACAACCTTTTATAGTACAAGCCGAAATTAACAGAATGATAGATAATTAATTCAATTCCTAAAATGTTTACATTTCATCAGGCAACATAGTTTTCATTTAAGATTTGTTTGACTAAAGTTTTCTAACAAAAGGGTTCTTGCTCCTAGCGTTCTATTTAAGTTTTTAGATGTTGGCATCCATTCTTTGATGCTTCAACGTTCAGCATATTTAACATTTTCAGTTTATCTCAACTCGAACAATGTTTCCGGTATTTTTCCATTTATTTAAAAGAACATTTTTGGGTTATATAGATCTAGCCGAACAATCAAGATTTATTTGCGTCACTAAATTAAAATTCTTAAGAAGAACAAGGTGTGGCATATTGAAAGAGAGAAACAGACTTTAACATTTAAATCCGAAACTTTAAAGCACGCTTGAGAATTTTAGGGTTAAACCCACTAATCCCATAAAAATGAAAATTTAAATACTTGCGTTAACTCTTTTAGTATTAAACGCTACATACTATACAGAGTGTTCTAATGTTCTTAATCCCTACATAATGCGAACTATATTTTGTCTGATCCTTAATTATTCTTATTGTCAATACTAAATTAGTTCTCTGAGGGATTGTACTCTGGAGATGGAGATTTTATTATAATATTCCTGCTTTAAATTTCTTTGTTTTCTAAAGCTTGCTTGATTTGCCCGAGGTTTATTGCAAATTATAACAAACATTATCAAATTTTGAATTCAATGAGTAAATAAGTGAGTTCACTTTTAACAGTCCATAACACTGCCGTCCCGATTTTATTCAATTATACCTAATGGAAAAGCCGTCATAATATTGGAAGCACGTATTGAACAAAGTATTATATCTTTAGGGACGTCACATAAATAAATAAGATTAGGTGAAACATACTGAGATGCTACTTTTAGACATTTACTCTTTAGATTATTATAGTTACACTTCTATAAACTGTTTCAACGCAGTTTTAAACTTATCCATTATTATTGCTTATTTTTTTTGCATCCACACATGCAATTATGAAATCTAAGTTGGCTTTAATCATTTCTAGCTTTCTAATGACTGTTGAAATACATAATGCACACTTCAGGTAGTCGCTCAACGCTGAGTAATTATATAGTGATCATAAATTATCTGGTTTTATTACTATCATAAAAGTTTCATGCAAGTGCACACCTGCATATGAGGGATACAGGGTGGCTCATTTGACAATCTACATTCGGTAATTCAGAAACCATTACGACTATCACGCTGAGATTTAGTATTCTGATATAATTTGACCTGTAAATTACAAAATTGAAATCGAAAACGACGTTGACTTTCATTTGTTAAATGGAACCGCTACATTTTCATTACCATATATGGCATTATTTTGTTATTATTTGACACTGACGTTTAATTTTAAATGCTCCTAACAAGGCGTAAATGAACGAAGGGGAACACAGTAATAAAAATCTTTGTAATGTAGAGTTAGCTGTGTTAATGGCACCGAAAATACCATTCTGAGATGCAACAAAGCTTGGTATATGACAGTTGTGGACTTGATCTTTTTTATTTGAAACAATTCTAGGATTCTGTGCTTATCTTTCACCCGATTAAAGCAACCATTCTTATTTGTAAATAAAGCAAATACGGTGATACCGTAGGTAATGCATAAAAATCGTTATTATAAAATTTTAAAAAGTTTAGATTTCCGTACATAAGGTTAGCTTCATAGAACTTAATCCCTTTAAGTTTTAATTTTATGTCTCCGGTACTTGAACTTGGAAGCAAAAGATTTCTTTCATCTGTTCTAATTTCTTTATTATTGACTTCAGACTTATTGTACTTAATACTTTTTTTAGGAATCAGACTTGCTGTCGATTGGAGCAATATAAAGGTAGCAATTCCATTTAGCAAATGAAGGTCTGGCAAGTGTTCCTAATAATAAGCACCGTGACTCATCCATTGAAGTGCACTACCTATTTAACCCTCTTGGGATGACGTGTCACAATTTTCTCTTCTCATCTTGTTTTTAGTCTTTTAGTCTAGAAATAGAAGACAAAACAAAAAAAAGGCACCGCAGTGCTTCTACGTATTTTAGCTACTTTCAGGGTTGTCAAGTTTTCTTCTGATTTAATATAACAATACGTAAAGTTACCAGATAATGAAGTCATCCCAAAACGGTAAAAATTAGACTTTATCGGTCATATTCCACTTTGAATAATCAACCGGCCAACTATTTCTCAAAGTGATCCAACTGACCGTTATCATTCTTTACACGTACACAATCGTATATCTTAGGTCACCGTTTCGTTATCAAAACGCCTACCTCTTCCCAGTATCCAAACCTGCCTAGATACCGCTTTACATAGTTCTGGCTAACTTGATGTGTGCCCCCATTATAATACATACTGCTTTCCTGATTGATTATTGCTTTATTGTTTAACTGCGTAAGTGTTTTATTTGTCTTGTTCGCCTTTTATCCGCATTTCAAACCTTAGCAGAGAAGTCCTCCACTGCAGTCACCTGGTCCCAGCAACCCATGGCACAAAACGCTAACACCGAAGAGAGTAAACTATTTAAAATCTGGCGCCCGAGTGTAGACCGCTAAACAAATTTGTTTTTTGTTCTAATTCTCCATCTTTCTCAAAGAAATTCTGCAGGATAATTTGGAACTTGATTCATAATTTATGGTGCAACCATACAACCGCACCTTAGACATCCTGTAGGAGTTCGCTTTTAAAACATTCCTTTTTACTTAATTTACTTTTATTTCTTAGCCTGAGTTTTAGAAACGCAAATTAAAACATTTTTTAAGAGCGACGACAGTTGGTACCTTAATATTTTGTTTTGTCAGACACCAGATGGGCTGTAAGCAATAAAAAAAAGACTTGGAGCAATAAAAAAGTAAAGATACCATTTAACAAATGGAAGTCAAAGTCGTTTCCGGTTTGATAGGGTGTCCTAGAAAGTGTTCTAATTTCAGTTTTACAATCTAGAAGCTGAATATTATGTATACTAAGGACAGATTGCTCATGTAACCTTGGCTTCACTTAACAGCTTTTATGTTGCATCCCATTCTGTTCTAGAGATATTTCGGTGTTTCATTTATTCTCGATCACTGTTTCTTGAACTTTTTGTCTGTTCTTTCATCTTGGTTTGTCGTTCCAATTTAGGTCTCTTCTAGAATCAGCTCTTGGCATTCATTTGAAAGCAACGGTGCATAATTTGAGCAGTCTGATTGGACTCGTTTTTGCTCAACGTATTATAGATGGACTTTTCTTGTGATCTTGCTTTAAGTTTTGAACTTTTCATTTTGGTTTGTCGTGCAAGATAGAAAATCAGCTCCTAACCGTCATTTGGAAACAACAACAACTTGAAAAGTTTGATTAGACTCGTTTTTGCTCAATTCATTATGCATCGACACTTCTCACGATCTGTTCAATTTCAAAATCTGCTTATTTTGATCTTTGAAAACAACTTAAGCTGGTTTTGTACTCAGCTCCTGGACTTTATTTGAGACTCATTGTGTATATTCTCATAAGTTTCGTTTGATTTGTTTTTGCTCAACTTATTATGAATCGACTCTTCTCATAATCTGTTGAGTTTCAAGTTCTGCGCATTTTATCTTGGCTTATCAAACCAACCGGTTGCATAATCAGTTCCTGTCTTCTTTTGAGACCAATGCAGTGGTGTATAATTTGACAAGTTTGATTTGATTCGTTTTTGCTTAACTTATTATGAGTACCATCAGCAAATATTTTCTTTTAATTACTATGACGTTACCATAGTGGATTTTAGAACAACGGTTCTATAGAGTGATGCTTGGCAATGTTTGGAGAACAAACAAACTCACCTGCAGATTATCAAGTTTGGTTTTTATGACTCAGATTATTAAATTGTTGTTTGTATTTCTTCGCAACATGATTTTGTATTTTCGCACATTGAAAACAGTTTTCTTTAGATTTTTCTTTATTTAATGAGCATACTTACATTTTAAGCCAACGGGACAGTGTGAATCTGAAGAACTGGTTTATCTCCTGGCAATTTCAAGGACATGGTAACCTTAAACATTTTGAATTAATTTAACAAGCGTTTTGAGGTGTACTAGATTTATGAACTTTTTTAGTTTTTTCAGATTTTCATGGTGATTACTCGTAATCTAGATGTTAGATCTTTATTAAGCAGATTGTTACGAACTATAAAATGTATATAAATGAATATTATAATGAAGCCAGATTATGATACTCGTGACGCTCCAAACTCTAGAGAGCTTTGCGTCTTGCTGACAGCATCCAGTATTGCTCTTGGTATTTAATTTTTTTGTGACTGTTCTGTAAAAATGGAGACTAGTTTGGTTATTTTGAACTTTTTCTAGCACATGTTATGGATATTCGAGTCTTCGATTCTATTTTATTAATACATATGAAAATAAAACGAAAACACCAAGATGTTCTTTAATCTGATTTTTTTATTTTAGGTTCGAGCAAATGTATTCTGGATAATACTATTGTAACCTTATAAAAGCAGTAGTGTTTTCGCTATTTTTACAGCGAAATATCGGATTTTTAAAACAGTTAATTCGCATTTCGTGGTGAATGTAGAATAACCAAAGAAAGACAATAACGAAATTGCTTCCAATTCTTGATTACATCAACCGAT
Organism: Ignelater luminosus; assembly: GCA_011009095.1. Lineage (NCBI taxonomy): Eukaryota > Metazoa > Arthropoda > Insecta > Coleoptera > Elateridae > Ignelater > Ignelater luminosus. The sequence continues at coordinate 265,322 of VTPC01090427.1, read as the reverse complement.
AAGAAAAGTGGATTATATTACAGATCGCATTCGAAACTTTCCTCTCTGGAAATATCGGTACTATTCGAATGTCATTGAACGTATAGCACACCTCTATATATGCAGACTAGAAGAACGCAAATGGGTAAACTCCAACAGTGCTTTTTGACTTTTATTCAATAAAAATAAAACTTTAGAGTGAAGTATAAAAAAGAGCCAAAGTAAAAAAACTTCAAAAGCCCAATGTAAAAGATGAAAAGAAATCAATTACGGTAAACTTTCCTGGTCTTTCATAGTTAACAGCTTTTGATCTTTTTTTCAGGCCAACAATTGAACCTGAATCAGGGACTAAGCCTCTGATGGGGAAATGATTGCTGATTGCGACACCCCCGAGACTCGGCATCCGGCGGCATTGTACGGTTCCCTTATTTATTTATCTCTGTAGTATTACTTTCTAGGCAACAAAGTTTCACAATAATTGCGAAAGAAGTGAACAAAATATAGAACTGACATACATTTTGAAACGCGTGCTGTTATTTAAAAATAGAGACATAAATTTCACAAATATTATTTATGTTTAAAGCAATCAGATAAAATTCGTTATTCGGGATCAACCAAATTCTCTTCTATGTCTGGTTTCCCTAACAATACATCATTATTTTATCTTTTCACGTGTGGAAGAGGAAAACGGAAACGAATACAAACGTATATGGGTTTAATTCGGATGTGATTTGAATTTAATTTTCCTCGTAAAATATTTGTATATTTATTATATCTTTCCTGTGGATTCTCCTCTTTTTTTGGCTTGTGTATTGATTACATCGAGATGAGAAATGTGCGCAAGTAACCAAGATATTTAAATTGGGTTTTTACATTGTTTTAAAATGCTTTGCTTACAAATTCCATTACAAACCTGTTTTTGACCGATTTCAGTGATGGCTACTTTTAATTAATGCCACGGGGTAGTGTACCACCCAAAATTTTTTTTTTGTGTTAAACACCTTTATTCAGGTATGACTCCTACAATCTTAATATAATTAATTTATTAGTACAGATGAATTGTGTTTATATTAAACAAGACTTGTGTGGAAATACTAAACCAGTGCTTAGTTGCCAAGAGTACTCTTTACGTCTTTTATCTACATAATTCATGCGGTTTTGTTCGCTTCAGTCTTCTTCTTTCATTGGTTGTGTCCAATAATTGAATTGCTTCCACGTTTGGATGATTGAGAAGTCTAATCTCATGTTTATTGGCTCGTTCCTTGATGACTTCCTCTATCGTGGGTATATTGAGTTCGTTATGTATTTCGTTATTGGTTACGTATCGATACGCGTTGGTGATCATCCTCAGGAATTTGTTTTGACATTTTTGTATTATCTCTCGATTAGATTTATGTGCACAACCCCAAAGTTGTATCCCATACATCCATATTGGTTTGAATATAGATAGATAAATAGTTCTTTTACAATGAAGATTCATTTTAGAATAATTCCAACCAGCCAATACATTTGTCGTTGTTTAATGCGAATTTGTTCAGCTTTTTTTCTTAGATGGTGTTTCCAGTTTAATCTTGAATCTAAATGAAGCCCAAGATATTTTGCTGATTCTGCTTGAGGGGTTGGTACCTCGTTGAGATATGTTCTTAGACTGCAATTTCTTCGCCGCAGCGTATATGTGACGTGGACTGATTTCAGCTCGTTAAGCTTGATTTTCCAGTCTTTTGTCCATCTGTTGATTTTGTTCAGTGTGCGTTGAGTTTTCTCAACTGCTATTGATTGTGATTCATTTACCGCCATGATTACAGTATCATCTGCAAAGGTTCCGGTGAATGTCTCATCTGATGTTGGAATATCAGCAGTATATAGCAGGTACAAAAGGGGTCCCAACACACTTCCCTGCGGTACGCCTGCTTTTATTGGATAAAATTTTGACTTGGCATAGCTAAGTATGATTCTAGCAATCTGCAGTAATTTTTGGGTAGCATTTTACTCATCTTGAGGATTAAACCTTTGTGCCACACTCTGTCAAACGCCTGCGACACATCAAGTAATACTGCAGAGCAATATTTCCCTTCTTCAAAAGCTCGTTCAATGACTTTGATGACTCGATGTACTTGATCGATAGCTGAGTGTTTATTTCGGAATCCGAACTGGAAGTCCGGGATGTTTATTAAAGGCTTAAGCCGCTTTAAAAATAGTTTCTCGAATAGTTTTGAGATTGTTGGAAGAAGTGAAATCGGTCTATACGATCCAACTTCCTCGTCTGGCTTATCTGGCTTTTTTAACATGATTATCTGTGCCATCTTGAAGCACTCAGGAACGTATTCCAAGCGTAAGCAGGCATTGAAGAGATATGTAAGCATGATAATGGCCTTCCTTGGCAGTTCTTTGAACACCCCGAGTGATATTTCGTCGATCCCTGGTGCCTTTTTTGGATTGAGATTTTGATCTATTTCTTTTGCTATTTCTATTGGTGTGAACAATTTGAATGCTATTTCTGGTTGATAAGTTGGTATAGTTTGGATATCAGACTGTATTTCGTGTGGTTGGAATGTATTTGCTAGATGTTGCGCAAACAATTCAACTTTTTCACCGTTTTTTTCGTAGCCAGTTACCTTGAGTGTCTCTTATGGGAGGGACACGAGTAACGGGCCTACCCAAAAAATGGAAATAAAAATGAAGTAAAATATTATTTCTTAGAAGCTTTTCAAAGTTTACTCTTAAAGTTTGGTCATGTTCTAGTAATAAACTTTTAAGAAATGAATATTATCATACATGGGGAGGGGGTACGTTTAGGTCAGTCAATTGCGATCATATTTTATAATGTCAATAAAAGAATCTCAATCTAGTTGAAATGATGTCTACTATTTAATGTTCTTAAAATATCTTTTAATCAGAGCACTTATATTCGCAAGAAGTAAGGTTATGTCATCTGATTAAAGTGCTTTAATTTTAAATCAAAACTTGAGAATTTATTTAGAGAAATCATTAGTCACAGAGAAGGAAAGGACAACCATGACAATGTAATATTCGACTTGGATAAGAAATCTTATCGAACCCATCTCACAATCAAGTCAAGATAATTGGTCCCTTTATATGTTTAATGAGAAGAAGAATTTTTCCATTCTTGCAAATTTGAGTATCCCTAGTTAATTAACTGTTAAACTATGTTTGCTTACTTATATAACACCACATTGATCTTCCTTCTGTTTCATCGTCATAATCGCCATTCCACTTCCTCCAGCATCAACCATTTCGACGACTAGAGGTCTGCGCGTGACTGAATCAAAATGTGACCTGCGGTGTAGGGAAGCATAGGGGAGTTTTGGGCAAGGTAATTATACCTATAGAAATGTAGTGATCCATGGAAATAGGAATCTTGTGACACATGAGAATCACGATTTCATATGGCAACGTTCGGAGTGAGTTGTAACTAGAAATTCTCCGTTTATGAGTTGGTGGGTAACCAAACTACACCCAGCTGTTCAATCACCAAGTCTGTCAACGCAGCTACACACAGAGAAGAGTACACACTATAATATCTACCATATCGTTTACCAAATTCCTACCACCACTGTGATCGAAGAAACTCAGAAGGAGCCTAAACGGCTTCCCGCCGGAGCACAGAAATTAGACATTGGTACAAAAGGTTTTGTCATTTTCGAGATTTACATTTATTCTAATAAAAAAGAGTTACTCTTATACTTCTTTTATTGAATGCAAACATGAGAAGAATTAGGCAACCTTTCTGTAGAGCATCCCAGTGTATCTTATGTTAGATAGCCGGTACATTTTCTTTGCCTGAATTTTAATTTCTAGAGACTTATTCTCTCTTAAACATTAAAGAGTATAAATGTTGACTATCGTATTTCTAAACAACTGTTTCGATCTTGTTTGATCTCAGTGGCAGTTAGCATTAAAACTTGAAATATTCTTTACATGACCCTTCTAGTAACTTCAACAAAGAGAATAATTTAATGGATTTATAAATACATGTTACCTTTCTAGAGCATAGAGTCATTAGCTGCTACTGGAGCTTTGCTTATGAAGAAATAAAACAAAATATAATCTGTATGGCTTGACGATATAACCAATTTTAGTTTTCAATTATTTTAACACATCAGTGTACGCCTATGTAAATTATTAAAAGTTGCCAGATTTATTACAGCAAATTAGAATATCCAGTCGAGTCGGTGAAAACGTGCATACGCAAATGTTATTATCTAACGCAGCTTTCCCCCTTTTCCAAGCCAGCATTAACGCGTTTAGACAGCTCCGAGCAAACTTTGCATTTGTATGAAATCCTTTTAATGCTTATAATTTTTGATTCCTTTTAAAGCTTCTGGGAAAGAGATTTTCTCACTCTAGAAGTATTATTACTTTTCTATTTAGCTTGTTTCGCATTAGTTCAAATTTTTCCCTGGAAAGCAACAAATGTGAACATTCATTGTTATCTTTTGACTCGATGGACGGGCACAAGTCTATATCGGATGTAAACTAAATTGTTTGATAATGTTTTTCTTCAGATCAATAGCAATTACTTTAGAATGTGGTAGCAGTTGGTTGTTTTTGTAGCAAAGTAAAAAGTGGGGGGTACGCATCAGTGCCTCGCTAAAGTTTCAGAGATAGATACGTTCCAATCCGATCTTTACTAAACTTCCAAGCGACTGATTCTGTTTTTAAAGCGGCGATAAAGGAAGAAAGAAAACGTGTAATCCCTAATAAGTTTTCTTTAAAAATAGAAGGTGGAACGAAATCTCATACAAAACAAAAACTTTTTAAGTCTAGTAAGGTAATTGAAAGAGGAAACAAACTGTATGGCATTTTAAATGATTTAATGGCCTGCAGTTATTGCATTCGGCTGGACGGAAGAGCTTTAATTGATAAATAGGTGTACGTGAGGCTAAAAGTAATTTTGAAATTTTATTTCCTCCGGTTTTATTAAATAATTTTCGCCAGCTTTGCTTTGTGCAGATGGTGTTATGGGTTGAAGACGAGAGAACACAGACACCGCCGGTGATTTCCGTATTTAAGTATTCCGAACGAGTAAAAAAGGAAAGGGATAGTTCTATATTTGTTCAGGCTTTAAAGAATATTGCTGAAGATAATGTAACACAAAACAGGCGGAGTATAATTTGAAATCGATAGAGTAATAAATTCATTTGCTTCAACGTTTGGTCCAATTTGATACTCATTCAATGGAATTCGACCTACTATTTATGAGGGTTGGCAAGGAACGCGCTTCTATTTAACGCCTATTAATGTTTCGGGCTTTTCTAAATCGCTAAATCAATTTCGTTTCTCATTGTTACAGAACTGTCGGGACATCTTTTACACGTTTATTTATTTGCTACTTTGATGAGTTAACTCCATTTTATTACTTCATTTGAAACGGCCTAAATTAAAATGGAAATTGGAAGGGAACAGATTTCAGGACTTTGTTTCTATTACAAAAAGCAAATAAGTAAATGGTTTGTATTGAAAACAATATTTTTGGAATTTCAATTTTTCGGATTCTTTTTTTTTTGTTTTTATGCACCGCTGATACCTTGTCATTTCCGTTATGTGTTATGTGTTCCGTTATATTTCCCCCGAGAGAAAATATTTTTTCCATTCTTGTAATGCCTCACATCTGATCGCATTTGCACCCCCCTGAGTGTAGAAATTTCGCAGGAATCTAACAATAAAATTTTGGCAAAAGAGACAAAGTACGTTTAGTGTCTGACAAGCTTTTTTCATCATAGCTTAAAAACTACTTTAGATTTAAATCTTAAAATGAGCTGAAAACTATATACCATAAATAGATACAAAATGAAAAGTTGACACAAAATTAGTTTTAATTATCATTTTTCACATCATAACCAGCATCAATGATATTTGAAAACGTTTGATTGTTACAATCAGGAAAACATAAGGAAACGTCTTCTAATTGTTTCCGTTATTTATAAGAATGATTTTTCGTCCAGAAGCAAAGGCAGAAAAATATGGGTACACCTCAGCTAACTATATCAGTCGGTTGCCTTTGGTGTGCAAGGGCACACAGGGTTTTGTCATAAACACTAAAATTCAGTCAGTATTTATAACAACCATACATAAGATTTTATTAATTAAACATAGTGGAATCTAAAATACATAACAGTAACAATGTACATCACAAATCAGACACATGCAATCTCAAACCACCAAATAACAAGGCATCGAGAAAAATAGATTTACACTGTACAATTAAATTCCTAAGTAATCCTACAAGACTAATTCGTAAATTACAAGTAAAGCAAGATTCTTCAAAACCTACCTTATAGTTCGAGTTGTTAAACAACCTAATTGATAAAAGCACAAAAGGTCAATTAGCGTCACTTCATTTATTGATCTTTTCAAAGACCACTGGGTCGTTGAAGAAATTTTGATTTCCTGGTGACTCAGTTTATTTCTTTTTACTTTTTTACACTGTCTTAGTTCAAGAACAGATTAAAAGTGCAGGACATGTAGAAAAAGTCAATTTAAGTCAAGCAGACTCTGACCAAAACTGCTTTCTTCCACGGGAGTCATCATGCACACCTGGTAATTTTCATTTTTTTTCTTTCTTTCATTTCTTGTAGATACGTACGTGTTTCTGTTGCTTCTTTTTCTTAATACTTTCGACTTTTAGTTTAATCGATGTTTTGGGTTTTCAGTCTAATAAGCTGCAGAAGATTGAATTGTAGAAAAGTACCAACAAGATTCAGAATTCAGAGTTGTAGAATTAAACTTTCATTTACTATTAAGTACTTGCTCTTCTGACTGCTTTAATATATATCTCAGGCGCCTCTAGACGTGTAAGGGACTGTCATGGTCGAACTACCTTTCTAATCACAAAGGGAAGAGATTCAAATATAAGAGACAGTTAGCAGTTAGTTTGAAAATAGAAAGTGGGGCAAAACACTGTTGATGATTTTGAGCAACAAAAGCTTGCATTCCATACACTTTCAAGCAGCATTTTCGTGCAGAAAGTGGGATTCTTGGGAGTCCTACATATAGTCTTAGTTTTTGAAAAATGTTGTCTTATATCAGATAAGCAGGGTAAATTTTCTAACCCTAGTTGACAGCCTGAGAACCCAATTAGAAGGAACACATTGAAAGGTAGTTTTAAAAGGTCATATTTTCCTGTTGAATAGAAGAAAGGATCTTTGATAAAACTCAGAGTCATACTACTGTAGCTGTATTGCAGTTTTTTGTTTCGTCGTTTAAAGTTCGTCGGGTCTGTAATAGAAATCGGTTGGGGTAGTTGCTAAAGCTATTTTTGCATCCTAATCAATTTAAAAAAGCGTCTTTACTTTGGCTCTGATTTCTAAATTTTTTTTGATATGCATGAGGCTCAAATGAAAGCTAATTCTAAGGAAACTGGCGGTTTAAGTGACTTTTAAGTGAATTTATGGCAGGCATCTGATGCCTCCCTGGAATCAATTCAGTAGTCCTCAGACTAAGAGCTCCGAAGATCTATTGAGTTAATAGAAAGAAGAATTTGTAAATTTTTTTGATGTTACTCTCAAGCCCATAACAATTATGAAGACTTGGCGAGTCTGAAAGATCAGAAGTATCTCAGAAAAGAAGAGAAAGATCTCAAAACATGAGTAACACAAGTCTGATTGTTTTGCTTTGCTATTTTTATTTTTACTTTACAATTTATTTCTGTCATCCACTTCTTTAGAGTCTAGTCAGGCATGTAAATGTATTCTGACAATTTACTGCAATATCAGTTTACGAAAGACAATAGTGATGTCGACTGAATAATCCAAGCAGTTTGGTCTTCTTTTTATTTCATTTAGAATTCTTGTTTCAAATAGTCAGTCATTGGTTGATTTTTTAGAATTTTGCTTAATAAATTGTTTTTAGACTCAACAGCAAGTTAGTCTTGGAATTTATTTTCTATCCAGGATCATTTCTTCCCAATCAGAATTTACAGCTGATTTTTCTTGTAGAGAGTAAAATTCTTACAGACCAAAAACCGATTACTATTATTATTTGTAGTTAATTACTGCGTATTATGTGATGTGGTGATTCTGACCTATCTGGGAAATACAAAGCCAAACTGCTGATTTAAGATAGGTGCGATAATTGGGAATTGCTCCCAGAGCAAATACAATAAGCATTTTAAAGCATCCATTGCAGCTCTATTTTGTCGAGTTTAGGGCACCAGTAAGACCAGGCTAGGTCTATATTTAATGTAGAGTTTTGGCCATTTGCACATAAGCTGCCTGCTTAGTCAGCAAACTGCGTGTGTACCACCAGCATGCTAAATCAGCATTTGTATGTTTAAATTCAAACTCTTTGTGCTTTAAAATGTACATATTAGTGTTACAAATTATTTTGATAGTTACCATTTTAATTTATGTAATTTATAAAATAAAATTAGATGTCATTCCATGGCGGCATCAAAGTAAAACCGGTGGATATGTACAGAGTGTTCTGTTTAAAGAATTTAGAAAAGTACGATTTGTGTTTTACGTGGTAATTTGTACTAGAAACTTCAGTGACTGATTTTAAAGAAAAAAAGTGGAAGTTCATTTCTAACCAGGGCACGCCAAAACGCTTAAGAAGACTTTATAACAGACAATTTATTGCAGATAAATATTTTGAAATATTATATTAAAATGTGAAAACGAAAAATTATTGTGCATAAAAATATAAAAACAGTACAAGAATAATTCAATTATAAGTAATCTTCCAGGAAAAGAACAGAATTTCGAACGCATTCCATAAGATAAATATAAGTAAATTTTCAATTCTGAAATCGTAGTCTGTTCTTCCTCCATGATAATAATAATTACAAAGTAATATTAAAGTACACGAAAATTCATTCTCTAGAATCGTTCCAAGTTTCCGCGCCATTTATTAATTGCTTCATGATACATATATTCGAGATTATTACAATCGATTTACTCGGCAGGGCAATCAGTAACCTAGAAACTGGAAATTAATTCTTTTCAATTTCGTATAAAATGTCATCCCTTAAGTAGAATCAAATGAATTATTGAACGCTGACGAAGTGGAAGAAAAACTTGATTTTATTAATTTTGTTTAAGTTAAGTTTCTTAAAGTATTGCTGTCATTATTTTATTTTTTTAATTTTGTTTTATACAGGGGAAGTTCAAAATTCAACATTTTTATCGGTTTAAAAGATAAATAATGACTATCGCATTACTAGTAACATTTGTGCCACATTGCTCATCTTACATTCTCATTAATGTGCGGATGAGTGTAAATGTAATATGAATAATAACAATGAATTGTATGGAGCACAAGAGAAAAATTTATAAAAGTTGCGAAATGGAAATTTTAAAATTAATTAATCTCAATTTGAAATATCATAATAAACATTTATAAAATGATATCAAGCAACTACGTAAAATTCAATTTTAAATATCATATAAAAAATTCTCCTGTTTTTCTCATGTTAGTTTATTTAGATTTTCCCTATGCAATGTTATTTCTTTGCCTCATATTTACATTACCTGCATTTTCCTTTCTGTATTTTTTCTCTGAAACCCTGTTTTCACATTCAACAAGTTTCCAGCAATATTTTGAAAGTTTGTATTTTTAACGGTTGTTTAAGGGGAAATAAATATTATGTTATAGTATATGTGCTTTTCAATTTCTTATTTTGTTTTCATTCCTTAATTGAAAATGATCACAAAATAGAATTATTTTAATATAACCAAGATGAAATGTTCTGTAATTCTAAATGCAATTTTATGTAATTATAAGTATTTCTTCATAATGAAAAAATAAATAAATAAATGGAAACGTCCCACACTAGTTCAGCGGTAGCCTTGAGCATGATGTAAGAGATAATACAAACACAATATTGAGAATGAGTCAACATATCATTATTCAATAACGTACATACTATAGAAAGCTTCAGAATGATGTTAACTTGGTAGATCAGTTAATTAAAATAAAACGAGTAATATCTCGTGACATATTTTTAATAGACAAAACAATATATTTTGATCTTCTAAAACTGGTTTTGCAAATTGCATTTAAATAATAACAATAATAATAAAAATGTGTAAAATACTAAATAAAACGTTTATAATGTTGAGCACGAAAAATTATGTTACATAACTTTTCATGTGCGTTTAAGTTTTTTCGGGAAAGCTTTTAAAATCTAAAAAACCGTTTGATAAAGTAATTACAGGCTGTAAATGTTATTTATTTCTTTAATTACAGGTTTTAAACGTTCTATATAAAAACAAATCATAAAAAGAAACAAAACTAAGATATCCTAAACATGCACGAAAGAAAATAATTTCAAATAAAATAACACAACCTATAATGATGACAACATTCAGGTGACATTTTTAGATGCGGAAATAGTTGCGTGTGAAAAAAACTAAAATGGAAAAAAATATTAAATAGAAATAATTCATTTTACTATTACATTTGGTACCTGTGCGTGTTAGCGTGTATGGTGGGTCAGTGAGCAAAGATCTATAAATCACGTTGGTAACACCAGCGTTTTAATTACATCAGAAGAATGTGATTGGTTGGGCAATTTGGAGAAATAATTATAAGAGGGTGTTTTGTAGAACTTTAATTGTATGCAGAGGGGGAGAATTTATGGAATTCTAAAATTTCAATCTTTTGTTTATTGTTTCTTCTAGAAATTAATCGTTCCCCATATTTTAGTTTATATTTTATTGAAACGCTTATATCGTAAAGTTGTAAAATGGGGCATAAAATGGTGTCTATCGTGTTAATGTGTGCATATTTAAAGACACGGTACGAGATAAAGTATGTTTAATACTGCGGATATAATAATAAAGGTGTGATTCATTTTACAAATCAAAATCGTTCAAGGTTGCATTTAACCTTTAAATTAATTTCTCTAATGCACATTTCTAAGGTAGCTACTAGAAATTATGATTGTAAAACCAAAATATCTAAAGTAGGAATTTAAATCGAGAATTCAATGTAGATTTCTTCTAGAATTTTTTATAGAATGTGCAATAGCTGAAATCAGCATGATTAGAAAACATTTTCATACTTATTTGGAATTTTCTATTTTAACTCTGTGAGTGACAAAGAAGTCCTTAAAGAAAATGATTACGTAAAGTTATTTTAGATACCAAATCCAAAAGACTGACTTTCTAAAATTGTTGTTGAACCTTTATCGTACTCATTTTTGAGTAAAATCAATTTTTCCTGATTCTTACTTTTATTAATTTATGTACTAGTGATTTCGGCTTTATTTTGACTTATCCAGAACAAACTTCAATTATCAAATATACTTTGGTATTTTTCTAACATTATCATTTTATATATCGACATGCTCTTTGTCGTTATTTTACAAAGTTGTAGTTCTTGGTCTCCTGAAGTTTCAAGTTTCTTTTAATTTATAGCAGTATGTCTTTTTGACTTAACCAACAATACTTTCTACTTATGTGCATTATCTTAATCAGATCCACAGAGTTATACTAAACCGTTATCATTATCGTCGAGATTTTGGCCATTACTTCATTTACAGCAGCTTCGATCTGATCTGATCGGAAACATTTTGGTTATGCTATGAACAGTTGGCGTTCTAGCGTGAGTTATTTTTCAATTTGATGAAGATCTTTTTCTGGCTTGCTTTTTGAGGAACCTAAGCAAGGAAAAGTAGCAGTATTCAGCCTTTTTTAGGCCCTTTGGACTAGTTTTTTTTATACACGATACTTTTTATTGTAGACAATGAGGTCACCTTAGTAGATCTTGGCTCGTTGAGAGGTTAACAACTAGAACAGATGTTGCTGTAGTAAAAACATGCACTAGGAACCGCCTCGGTTGATGTGCTAACTGAGGCACTTGTGAAACGAAAACCTTTCTTTTTCTTGTGTGTTCACGAACTTCAAAGGACTTGGCTCATCGTCTGAAGAGCTAACGACACCCAGAATGTGGTAACCTAAAAGTGTATATCAGTTTTAAACATCTTCACTATACTCGAACGGTGGACTTTAAAGTGAGTACCACATCACCAGCTATCCAAAACCTCAACCACAAAACAACAACAACAAAGGTATTTATAATGGTTTCTCGCAGGCAAAGGCAGCCACAATGAACGCCCCACTCTCCTACAATTACGTATTATAAATTTAGTTTTATGATGAAATTGTCACATCTGAAACAGTAAAAACTTGCTAGCATCATATCCATTCAGCTATTCGCTCTAAATAGGGCACACCTACAGTCTGCGATTCATCTTGAATACTCAACACCTTGAAAGTAATTAATGTTACGTTGTCAGATAAGGAATTACATATTATATACAAAGACATCGCCAATGCCAACGTCTAAAATCTTTATTCCTTTTCGAGCACAGAAAAAGATTTGCACCTGCAGTGCAGAATTGAATTTAACCTCAAATATTATTCAAACGACAATTATAGAAAATAGATATTGCTGATAAATTTGCCTTTACACACAGTTTCGCGTACTGACCGATAAGTGCTAACGCCACCAGTGGTTCTCCTCATGTTGCCATCTTTTTTTCCCTTTCGGTTTTGCGCTGTAACTTACGTCCTTGTCCTGTGAAAGGGGTGTATCCAAAACCTTCCCCGTATTTCGCCATAATAACCCATGACAGTTAATACATATATCTAACCATAATGTACTGCCTCTGTCACGGGTCATACGCACAGCCTAGTCTTCAACATATGCCAGTATCGACAACCAATATCGTAGTCGGCACGTCACAATCGCCGACAAGAACAACACATCGTAAAGGTACAACGGTGCACCACCACGCCGCACTATCCACCATAGCCCCTGACACACCAATTGTTCATCACCATGTCTGCCAGCTCCAACATCGAAACCACCAAGTCCCACTATCACTCTAACCGAAGAGGTTCAGAAGGAGCCTAAAAGGCTTCCCGCCAAAACTGTGGGAAATAAAATACAAGTTGCCTACCCTTACAGGACTGTATGATAGTTCTAAGAAATTCCATCTTTAAAAGAATATAAACAATGTTCATAGTATTTTCCGTTTCTGCATATTTTTTTAGTCAAGTAGAAAAAGGAAAGAACTGTAAGACATGGAGGGCATAAAACCAGGTTAGATGCTCAAGTGAGAAAATTGGAGAAAATGAAAGAAGTTCCGCTACAATCAATTGATGGCAACTTAATTTCCATGTCAAGGTTATTTACCTAAAACAAATTAGATTATCACTTGACTATTTTGTTTGTATTTTTTGTTCTGATTTTGTCCAAAATGAAAGTTCGATTAAATTTTTTTTATTTTTCTAGGTCAGGGGTAAATAACTTTACAGAATTCGGTCTCAGGGTTACTTTTCCATAAAGGTTTTCATTCAATTGGACGAGTTCTTTACGTATTTCCTATTTGATGCCTTTATCCAAAGAAAACCTCGATAAGTAACAATCAAAAAGGGAGCGAAATCTGAGTTTGAGAAACGAATGCTATAGACTTATAACCTTGATCTTAAGATTTTACTTTAAAAAGAAACAAATTGAATCAATTAACATTAAAGAAATCATTCTCGTATGTCATGCGTATTCTGCCAAGTTTTAATTTTAAATCTAACTGTAGATTTACCTTGATTTATAATAATGAAATTTGCTAAGAGGGCTCTATGCAACAGGCCTCTGCGTAACATTTTTTAATCGAGTTCGAAATTCACTGTCTCTTATTTAATTTTCTTAATTCTTTAATTAAAACGATTTGATTTCTAGAAGATTTTTAAAAAAGAAATATTGATTCATTTAGAATTTAAAATTTGCCGCCAGTAGCAGCGCGGCGGCCTTTAGTGCCTTCTGTGCTTAATATATCAAATTATTAGAACTCGGATAGACAAAACGATGGGCGTAAACTGGGAAGACTAAATTTAATGTAAGACGTAAAGGTTGAGTTTCCAAGCTTAAAAAAGGGATATAGAGGAAAGCATCCGAGAAGACTGTATGTTATCATAAAGGAAAAGAAGTAAATTCTAATTGAGTTTCTTTTTGTTCTTTTCTTAAGTTTCGTACTTTTTTTTTCTTTATAAAAAGGAAAATATTTATTTTACAAATATTGAATGACCTAATTCTTCTTGCAATTTCATTTCATAATATGTAAATTTAAATTTGAAATACAAGAATATTTTATTCTTTAAAATATAAAAATTCCTGCTGTTTCCTTATTGTAAACATATCAGAAAGAAGAAAGATAACTTACACGAGTTATATATAAATGAAATTAGATTTCATGTTTTCGTGATAAGTTGATTTTATTTCGCGTTGATTCCTTATAAATTTCTTTGCTTTTTTACAAGAGATGTCGCCGGTATTCTCGAAAATATTTATTACACAGCTTTTTGCGCCTTTTCCTAGTTTAGCTGTCTGCTTATCTTTTAACACAGTACAAAAACGAATGTTTGTCCTGGCACTTATTTCATTTCTAAAAGGTCAAGATAAACGATTGTCCTAGCAAGCACAAACTATTTTCATTTTAAAAGTGACGTATCAATTTTTTGTGTATGTAAGTTTTCAAAGGAGAAAAAAATACAAAAGGAAGTTACTGAAAGTATTTTGTATTATACATGGAAAAGATTAATGTGGAAAATGCTGTTACATGATACAAGCAGTAGGAATGTTTTAGCTAAATATAGAACTAGGTACAGTATATATCTGAATTGCAAATATATTCTTAACTAAGATTTAAAGCTTTGTATTTATGCATATTCATTTAAACTTCGAAATGGAAAATGTTTGTAAAATATATTATCAATAAGAACTCTTGTAATAAGTAAGAAGTAGCGTGTTATTATTACTGTTTGCATTTGTACCTACTTTCGACATGCTTATAATTAGTAAAAAACGGAAAGAACGTGTCCTATTTTAAAATTCTTATTCTAAACTAGCTTCTCCATTATAAGCTCTTAATTTAAAACAGAAAAAGTTAACAAGGTACATATTTATATTTCAATCTATATTTTGTAGTGCTTATGTTTTACAGTTAGTAGATTAATTCGTTAAAAAATTAATTAATAAAAGCTCGAAGAAGTAAAGCCGTCAAAGCGGTTTACTTCAACTCTATAAATGAACTTTACTCAATCTAATTATATAGGCCAAATAAGGACTATACTTCCCCAAAAACTACCTTTCAGAAACGCTAAAACTCGAACGAGCTCCTAACTACTGCTCTGAAACATCCCATGTTACCTTTCGGGCGACTGACTGCTTCGGTTCCTCGATGCGCCGGCTTTACTCTTTGAACTACCTTTTCATTGATAATCCTTGAGCTCTTTTCGCAAAGAATTGCTGACATTTCTTACTAGGCAAATTTCAGGATTTTCAGTATGCTATCATGGTTATTTAGATGAAGGGATATTTTTTAGAAAATATGCACAGTCTAGAAATGAAGAAATTTCAAAAGAATGAAAATGAATTACACGGTTCACTTTTTTCTAAATAACAGCAGTAATTACCGGCACTGTTCATATGCTCGCCGCAATTGACCTGGTCATTTCGGGAAGTGATTAGCATTATCTACAACAATGACGCCTTTATAAATAAGTACTTATATGCAAGGGAGTCTTCAGAATAGTTAATAATGTAAATACGTATTAGAGTATATATCAACAGAGCAAACATTTTGAACCCTCCTTTCCATAATCAATCAGGAACTAGCTTTTACATGTAGTGCATTCTCCTATTAGTCAATAACTGGAGATCTTGTTTGTTTTTCATATGGAATCAAAATCAAAGGCAGTCCAGTTATGGCGTTTATTTAGATCTCTTAAGCAAAAGAAAGAACTTATTCATTGCAGTTTGGTTTCCCCGCATATAAGATTCTTAACCCTGCAAATTCATACGGCTCATCATTGTGGCGGTTGCTCTTACAAAAGCCTTTAAAGAAACCAGTTGAAGGATAAGCCAGGAACTGTCTACTTAGTTGCATTTTGCAATCTAGAAATTGTTTTCTTAGGAAATCAGTTTGGGGTCTGGCGTTCACAAAAAAGCTTTTGAGACCACCTGAATTAATTGAAACTTGACGTCATCGACTCCAGTTTCAGCTTATTTTAGGCAAGACCAAACTGACATTGTTCACAAAGAAAGAGAGCCTATCAGTTGAATACTTAATCGTCCGTTAACCTCTTTAATCCAAAATTAATTATTTATGAATATTAACAATCGAGAAAAGCTACCAGTATCTTCTTTCTCCAGACTCATTTCTAGCATAATTGAGAGTGTGATCAAAAACTAGTCTCCCACTTATACGCTAGCTAATCTACAAGTATAGCGTCGGATAATATGCAGTCAAGTGTTGAAACCAAAAGCTTCAAAGAGTTATTCAAATTCTAAGGATGGTGTACCTAGGAATAACCAGTGCAGCGAAAACCATTCAGAAACTCTTTCCGTCATACTTAGTACTAGAATTAGAGTTAATTAATGAAAAGAAAATTCGGACATTCTTTGAGAACCAAAACCTGTTATGGAAGTCGCTTTTGAAACAGACAGCATTAAATTAATCTTCCTTTTCTACTCTTTATAAAAGGAGAAACATTTGTTTCTTGGTAACTCTACGCATGGTTTTCCGAAAATCTACTTTTGACTATTGTAAGAACTCGGCACTTCAGAATCAAAGATTTCTTTTTACTTACTACACTCTGATTATACCAGTGCTTTTACAAGACTTCTCGTGACCCTTCTGTCACTAACTGGAAAATTCTATTGGTCGATCCACGGTCCTGTCTACAGCATATAAAACTCAGCAGTCGAGCCCTTCTCAACTCATCAGTCACCAACTTCCAGAAGAAGAAACAGTAGCAACCAGCAGTAGCACAAGAATCGCAGAATCGCGAAAAACGCCCCTTCAATTTTTTATGGTATGTCAACAAACAAAAAGACATCTAACAGACAAAAATAAAAAGGATCCAAAAAATAAAATAAAAACAGAAAAAGAAATCTTGAAATAATAAGTAAATAGAAAAGAAATTGTTATAGTTCATTTGTTTTTTAACAAAAGAATTAAAAGAAAGTGCCAACTTTAAACAGCAGAAGAATGAGGCAAGCATGGAAGTGATGGTTTATTTCCCGTCAGAAGCAAGTGACAGTTCTAGACCCCCTACCGGAGTCTCTTCGACTGAAGTTGGTTTGATTTTATTGTGCGATTTACAGATACCACAGATGCACAGATACGATTCAAGTGTTCACCTTCAATTGACAGAAAACCATGTAAATATAGAAATATGGAAGTAATGAAATAATCTTAATGTCTTCGACGGTCGTGATTGTCGACATGTATTTTGATCATTGATGAAACTGTCGATGGAGGTAGAGGAAATCCGTGGCGCATCGATAATTGTTGTTTGAATATGATATTTGTGGATATAAACCCATTTACCGCTATGGTAGGCAGATGTTGATAAAACTGTTGAATTGATGCCCACGTGTTGCCAAGCCGGATAGTAGTGACCAGATGTTGATGCGAAGCCGATGTGGTGGAACCTGCTACAGAGGCAGCTGGATATGCATTGGCTGTCGCAGGTGATGTTGATGGCTAGAAAGAAGAAGATTAATCCGCACGGAGAACGACAAGCCGAACAAAAGCAAGAAATCTGTTGCTTTTATTGTTTGGACTAAACTGACCGGATACCACATGAAACGGAAACTTAGTGACTGACTGATCACTGTTGAGTTTACCGTCGAAAGTGAGAGGCTGCTTTAGATAGCCTCTGATATCTTTTCGATTGAATCTGATGAAATTGCGATACTTGATGGTAGTAACAGTAGTAGCAATAGTCGTCGCCAGGTGCAGACGATGGGAAAAGCGACGTCCGGTTGGAGAAGCCCTTGTCAGGTCGACGGTCGATAGTGCCGACAAAGATGTTATGCGTCGGCAATGAATCTACTGGCGGAGAAGGCTGCAGAAATCAGTTGACACGTCGAAATGATTGACAACGACGTACGCAGGTGAGGATAGAGACAACCGGATTCATGAACCCATCGTAGGGTTGACCAGTACTGCCCCTGGTCCTACGACGTATGTTTCCAGGAAACAGCTAGGAAAACAAGACTGGATGCGGATCGAGACTTTTGAACCAAATGGGCACCACGCGGAGGTAAACAACGGAAAATAGTCGAAGCTACACCCATTCCGGTACACGAATCGCCCAGAGAATAGCCGATGTTATGAGACCAACACTCGCCGAGCCACGCTGCCTGGTACACCCTCGTAGGTGTTGGTTGACATCGGATATTTACAAGACGCAAGATGCACAGTGGTTCTTATATGGCTATTCTATAGCGATGATTAAGCTTACTTCAAGCATATTTGAATATTTTTTTGTGGCGTTATGTTGGTACTCATGTCCCTCACCTATGCCGACAAGTTCGGCCATTTTGAATGTTCAGTTAATTTTTGACAGCTGTTTTGCTTGGACGTGTTTTGGCTCGTCTTCGATTTTTGCTTATTCCAAAAAATGGATCAAAGAATCTGTATCAAATTTTGTGTGAAAAACAAAATTAAGTACGCGGACGCATTTCGAATGTTGGCTGTGGCATATGGTGAAGCTACCTTAGACCGAAGCAACGTTTATCGGTGGTACAAAATGTTCTCAGAGGGCCGAGAAGATGTGAACGACGAAGAGCGTGCTTTTGGTTTTGCTTGCAGTTTTCTTCGATTGCAGGGGCGTGGTGCTTCATGAGTTCTTGCTACAGAAGTATAAGGAATATTACCTGCAAGTTATGCGCAATTTGCGCGAAGAAATCCGCCAGAAACGCCCGGATTTGTGGAAGAACAAAAATTGGCTTTTGCACCATGTTAACGCCCCTGCTCACACATCGTTGCTTGTGCGCGAATTTTTGGCCAAAAACAACACACTAATGATGCCGCAGCCACGGTATTCCACAGACCTGGCCCCCTGTGACTTTTTCTTGTTCCCGAAACTGAAGAGGCCCATGAAAGGACGACGCTACGCTACGATTGAGGAGATAAAGACGGCATCGAAGGAGGAGCTGAACAAGATCACAAAACATGATTTTTTGAAGTGCTTCGAGGATTGGAAAAAACGTTGGCACAAGTGTATAATATCTGATGGGGATTACTTTAAAGGGGACAAAATAGATATTTATGAATAAATAATTTTTGAAAAAACACAAAATTCGCGATACTTTTTGAACAGACCTCGTACTATTCCATATAATTACGGAAGGTAGGAGGTACATGCATTGGCTCATTGAATTTTTTGCTTAATATCTCGTTTTAGGGTGTATTTTTATTTCTTACATATAACAGGGCCATTGTTACTTTATAAAATAGTAGTTTCTTAGAGAAATCTTAAAACTTACTAATTGGCCATTGTTTTCTAAATTGTAAGAAATTTTTTATTATATTGAGACCATGGAGGTAAGTATTACCTGCTTAGGTTAATTGTGTCACTTTAACCAGCTAAAATAATTAACCATATATTTATGTTTATAAAGTGTTTTAAATATTGTTACCATTTTTAATAATTTTGATAACGGTTAATCCTATTTCACATCAAATATATCATAAAACACTTCCACAACGCAAACAGAAACCGCTATCCTATACTAATATCAACGATATTGTTTTAATTACATTGGAATTAATTAGATTGTATTATATCCCACGCAGATTATATTGAAATTCATTTTTCCACATTTTCAATTCGATATTATTCAATTTTCCAACAATACCCATATAATATTAGCTTTAATAAAATAACGCAACACAAAAAAGACGACGACGAAAAAAAGTCTGAAAAGAAGAATAACTTATTCATAATTAATGTCCCCCGGATTCTACAAGGATAATGAAGGCGGATATTCCATAAAAGAAATTCTACGCTCCGCGGAAAAAGTTTCCTTCTTGTTTTATATCGCATCTCGTATGCTGCACTTTTGAACGAGTTTTCATTTTGTTGTTCTTACTTTTTCCCGTAGTTTAAATATGAAATTTTAATATTTGATTGACAAAAATAGAGTAAATAGCAGGATTATATAAACTTTTTTCACCCCCTTCAGTAGGTAATCCTTTTCATAAAGTTTTATCCTTGTTACAGGAGATCGCTGCTATTCTCATCAGCTTCGATCGGCATACAGAATGGCAAAGCAAGGAGGTAAAAATAAGGTAAGCTACCAGAATTTTAATTACGTAATATTTTCATGTTTTTGTAACAATCAAGTTTCAACTATTTTCCTAATAGAAAGTTTACCAAAAGTCAGTATTGCATTAAGTTGGTTAGTTTTGTTAGAATCCGCAGTAAACTTTGTTTTCAGGAATTTCGTTTCTTCGTGACGCTTTTTATTTTAATTGCAATCAAGTTGTAATTACAATTTTAAGAGTTCGTTCGTAATCTTGAATTAATGTAAGTCATAAATGTTTTTATATCATTATAAAATAAGAAAACGGTGAAGAGATTTTAAACTTAAGAATAATTCTATGGGTTGATATAAAGTTTTATGAACATGACGTCTTTGTAAAACCATAAAGTATAAAAATAAAAATGATCTTAAACTTATTCACTGGCACTGTAGCGAAAATTAAGAATATTAATAAAGCGACAAGTTGAGTTATTACCGTGAAATCAAAAAATTGATTTGGATACCTTGAAATTTATAGCATAAATGCAAAGTCTTTCCAACTGAAGGTGTATTTCTTACAGTTTCGGAAAAGGATGCAATAATAATCTGTAATGTTATACAGTCAAATAAGTGCTTGTTTTCAAGCATCAAACATGCCGCGACTTATCTTTGTTCGCTTCGGCAAATAAAGTTGTTTATTTTAAGGAAGCTCGATTTAGAAGAAAACCTTCAGTTGAATGAATTGTGTGCTATAATGTAATTGTTTTTAAATACAGTGGGTTGATATTGTTGACTGTTTAAATGTACAGGGTGACTCAATACATTAACATAATAAATCTACGCTCGTTTTAGCATTTTTCTCATAAGATGCGTCGGTTTCGAATAAAAGCTAATTTTGCGAGATCTTCTAAACTCCCCATTCAATAGACTTTCTCATTTTTCAATAACTTGAGAACAGTTTGAAATACAAATTGCAACCATAGCTCAGATGCGAAAAACATCAAAACTATTCGACTTTCCACTAACATAAACTGGTTTGTTTAACAAGTATCGGTGCTTCTTGCAGTCAAGTTTATGCAGCTTGTTCCACCTCAGTATTTTACGTTACCTTGTTTCAAACACATTAAGAAAATTGTGGATTTTTGTAAAACTTTTAATACGCTGTATTTTAGGAAAGATATATTTTGAAAATCTTGTTTTCTGATGAACACTAAAACCGCCTAATGAAGTTTGATCTTTGATAAAGATTTACTCTTCTGCTTAGCCGGTCCAAGAGTAGTTAACATCGGTGTTTATGTAAACACAGTCTCTAGGTTCCAAGACTTTAGTGAGTAAGTGCATTTAGATGTCAAACATATCAAGAAAGAATTCCGTTGTCAAAAAGATTTTCATTCTTGTAAATCGTTCTTTATGGTAGGAGAAAATATCTTTCGACTTAGTAATCATCCTAAGGGGTAGACCAGATTGTCTTTGCCCCAATGAAGAAAGCCTTAAACTTGATACAGACATGGATGATCTTACTGTCTGTATCTCTATCTATTGATCAGTGCTTTTCAAATTAGACTTAAGTAAAATCTCCAAACCAGAAGGCTTGATTAGCCATCTAAAAATCATAGAGAGGTTCAAATAGTATTATCTGGCCAAACTTAATGGACAAAATACCAGTAAGATTTGACTTTGATAAACGCTTCAAAGTGATTGTCATAGATTGCAAATTATGGGCAGCGAACGAACCCACGTTTGGACAAAAAACTTCTGCACCTTAAAGTAAGAAAGAAAGCGGTACTTTCATTTAAAAATCCAAGAAGAAATTCAAATGGCCAGACTTATGGACCAGATACTAGTCAGGTTTGACTTTGGTAAACCCTTCAAAATGATTATCTCGGATTATCCCATTATTATTGTCAGATATTTGTAGATCAAGGTGCCAGGTAAACTCTGCTATAATTTCTCACGCCGAAACTTACACCATTGAACAATGTGCCCATGAGTGTTTACGGAGAGACATCCGAGGCGCAAATATAACATATTTTCAAATAACCAAGCGGTTTTAAAGACTCTTAAGTTTAGTTACCTCTGGCTTAAAGCTAATTACTCCTGTCCCAAGCAAATCGGATGACTTTGCTATGGGTGGTACTAGTCCATGAAGGCATTGAAGGCAACGAGACTTCTAAAGAAAGCGAACGGCATCCTTTTATTAAATTTGACCCCTTCTGTGGTTTGACTAAAAGCTATTTAAAGGGGGAGGAACAATAAAAATCTTTATACTGAACTAATACTTTAAAACAGAGACGAGAAAGAAAGTTTACAGTTATTTCAAAGACAAGAAGAAAACAGAGTCTTTGTCTCAGCAAACAAGAGTTAATAATTAAGACTGAATTATCCGAAATAGTTTTTTAAATGGAGAAGTTTGAAATGAAAGAAATAGATCGGGGCAATCACAAAAGAATTTTTAAGATGCAGTAGGAAGAGGCTGAAATCGGATCTGATCTAATCTAATTCCTAATAGTTAGTTAGGTAACAAGACGGGGGAATTTTAAATTCTTTTATACTGGATGAGTAGACAAGCCTGCGACAGACTGATAACGAATGATGCTTATGGTTAGCAGCATCGTAACTAGAAGGTGACGTCAGAGAAATAGCAAAAATGTACAGGATGTCAAAAAATACATTGAAAGTAACATAGCAAGGAAACACTCGTTCTCCTAATACAAACTAACACACTAAGAAGATCAGTTGGGCAAAAGGATCTCCAGCGCTAGATTTTGGCACGGACACAAGAAAAACCTAGTTACGCCCTGTTTGCAAGGCATAGTCTACGCGAAGATCCAGAAGCGAATAATTAGATAGTAAACTGTAAAGGACTAAAATAAACGGAGTGCAGCTCAGACATAGAAAAGAGACTAATAGGATCCAGATGGAATCTGCGTAGCCGTAAGGAATTTGCAAGATTCGATGAAAAGAAGATAAAAAGCAAACCCAACGAGTAATAAGTTAAGCCCGGACGTTTTAGGTCTGAATTTAAGAATCAACTCCCACCAACGGAGTAGACAGGTCATACCGCCCGCCGCTGGGTGTACGAGACCGGTGGGGGGCAAGAACCTAAAACGTCCGGGCTTAAGTAATAAGTGTTTTAGAAAATAGCCAGCAATAAAACTTAATAATAGAGTCCTTACATGGCACTCATAGACACTCCCAGAACTGAACGGAACTGGCTGTTGACCGTTGTCCACCTATTCACATTAACAAGAATGTAAGCCTACAGCGTCTTTTATCTCATCACGTTAATGCAACTCAAACAGTTAAGAGCAGCCAATGCATATTTAGTATTGTACACATGGCGTCGGCGTCATAGAGATTTCTGGTTTTGCAAGTTGTCAAAGGTTACTATTTCGACTTATGTTAGTCATACGGTAACCGTAAACAAATTTAAGAAATTATTATTTAATCCTACTTGAATAAGTTGTAGGAGGAAACAGGTTTTATTGAGTAAAATAAATGTGAAGGAGAAAAAATGCTATTAAGTCAAATAAATAAAATGAAAGTCACAAAGCAAAGGGAATCGAGAGATCAGCCTTTGAGGAAAATCTTTTCTTATCTGGTCGTTTGATCTGTTTACTACGAAATATTTAGTTTTGACTTTGCTATGGTAAATGGTCTACCTGCTCAAGATTGCTTACCGGTATAACATAAATATTTTGCTGTTTCTAATCTAAATGTCTGTAGAGGTAATGATTTTGCTATGGCAACACTTATGGTATGATAGTCACATTTGTATTCAAGCCAAGTTTTGACCACGTACGTCAGGCATGTAATTAGGTAACAATATCAAAGCATACAAGCTCCACGTTGGCTTTGTTTATGCCGCACTACCCACATGTTTACTGTACTATGTGTTTATTATTGCTGGCTGGACATTTATTTTTGACTGAAATTTGTTTTAGCACCAATTTTTAGTCAATTCGTTTTCCACATTGCAAATTTTGTTGGTACTTGATATCACACTAAATCAAATGTGTAAATTCTGAAATTTCTGTTCTTATGAAAAACTTAATTTCAACCTTTATGTTGAATAATACTGTCTTAGCGTTAGTACTTTGTACAGTTTAAATACAGCAATTTCAGTTTAGAGAAAAAACAGAATGACCAGTATCTACAATTGGACACACTGAACACAATCCAAGGCCTAAATTAGATTGAAGACATCTATGATTGGTCTGAGACCTTCTCGCTCGTCTGCTAACCACTTAATACTTGACCTTTCGCATGCCTAAACCTGTCTGCAACAACCTCATCTGAACGTCATCAAATTGTATTGATTGAAAGGCATGGTATGATCTAAGTTGCATCACCAATTCAATTATTCTCCAAGCATTTGTTTAAGTAATACCTCGTCTTTAAAACTCTTTAACTAACAATCTTCCTTGGTTGTCTCTCGCATTTTTTATTTTTAAAGGTAACGTCAAGATGTTTTTACTGCTAAAGATAAGATCATTCGTAGAAAGATTGTCAGCAGTATAGCATTTACACTAGATCTTAATGAGTATGGCATTACAATAGATTCTTGATGGTCTTGTAATGTATGTAGTACTTACTTGTTAATGGATTTTAGCTTTACGTTAAATTATAAAGTAGCTTTGTTTTATTTCTATGTTAGTCAATAGATATTTTATACCTAACAAATGAAAAATAAATAAAAGTGAAAACTTTAAAGCAAAATTGCCAAATATTCACTTTTTTTTATCAAGTACATCGCACATTTATTAAAAACACAAAAATTGAATTGCTCTCTTCATTAAGTATTCACAACGAACATAGTAGTCCTTGTTTGTGTTACAATAGCGACAGCAATCATACAAATTAATTCTCGCCCTATTTGTGTTTCCAGTTAGAAAAAAAAACGTGCAAAATTTTGATTTACGGGCGTTTCTTTTGTTTTTTTAAATAACCTGTAACCATATTCGGTTTCATAAAAAATTAGCCTTGCGTTTGTTTTTATTGTGACACATATATACGAGTACACACATTCCACCATTTTCAAAACCGACATAAACAAAGGTTATCAAAGGTTTTGTACTCGACGCCACCGTAGAAATTAACTCTGTAAATCGTGACATTTTCAAATGACATTTTAAAACCGCGGTTAAAATCCATAAAAAGACTTTTAAGGGGTCATTGTGTTATTAGCGGTTACATTTGCCAAAGCTTTATAAAATAATCATTGCCCCAAGAGTTGTTTGTAATTGTTTTGAATTTGTTCCCGTTTAATTCAATTACACCTAAATTTCTCCATAATAACTGTTGTTGTTATGAAAAAGACTTAAACAAGCTTTACGATTTGTTTAGAAACACGTTGGAGTGGAAGGGTAAACTTGTACTGCTGTTATTCTTAGTTGCAAAATTTGCGTAATGTGAATTACAAAAACGGAATCTCCAAAAGGGTAAGGATTTTTTTACCTTTTTTTCGAACAACATTCTAATTTCAATGTTTACCGAATAAAAAGGTTTTTTATTTTAGGCTAATGAGTGAGTGGAATAATCATGCAAATGTATTACCCCTATGATGTCTACCACGTGGAAAATAAATACCTCCATCTACTGAAAAAGCATATATAACACCACACATAAACAAATATTCGATTTGTTTCTGTTTACTTTCCATTTTGTTTTCAATTTTATAAAGTAAATATAAAAGCGGTATTTTGAAAACGTCAAGATTACGTGACCTGTTAAACAATGAAAGATTGAAGACATATTTTATTTCATTTTTACAAATTGTCCCCAAGCTCCATAATTACAAAAAAATAACGAAAACCGAAATTTCATCCAGAATGGTGTTATATTATGAAAGTTTGCTGAGGGCAAACATTTCTGTGAGATTGCACAAACGTAGAAAAACAAGATAAATAATGTTGACAGTACGTAGCGGCAATAAATCACAGAGAACATGAAGTGCACCGGATTAGTCATTTGGCGACCTCAATATAGGCACGGAACTAAAAAGACTTAACGCAAAATCTTTGCGTGTTGTGTGTTTCTGATACATTCAGCACATAAAAAGACATCACGCATTACAACATGGAACATTTAGGGAAAGGCAAATGAGAAACTGAAAATCTTAGTAAAAGTTAGAAGAAATTTATGGTACTTCCAGAAATAAAAAAGGAGAAAAAGGAAAGAAACAATAGTATTTTGTTTTGGGAACAATTTTTGGAACCTTTCCTACATAGGTACATTGTGCAATGTATTTTCTGCTAAGAACTTTCCAAGTAAATAGAAAGTTGCAAAGATTCATTTATGGGACAGGCTCTTGGTATTATGAATGTTAGAAAGATGATAAACTTCAATTGTTTGGAAAAATATTCTTTTCTTATATGTAGATTAATTAGACCGTTAGAGGTGTTTCCTGCGACAGAAATATAGCCGAAGTATGTAATTTTAGAGACAGAGTGATGACTTCAAGATTCTCTCTAAAGTCAGTATTACTCTAAAGCATCGTTGATAGAATATAAAAGAAATGAATACAATTATTATTGGAATAGTGCTTCGTACAATAATTTTATCAAAACACTCTTTGACAAACACAGGTTAGTATAGAGAAAACTAAGAAATAAATATAATATCTGAATTAATCTAGTTCTCTGGCGAGTATAAAAGTCTTTGTACATCCTCGAATGTAAAAGTAAGCTTCCTTGTCGCAAACAGAATCTTTATTGCCCTAGAACGCAAACTAGGCCGTAACTACAGTACATTTTTTTATTAGAGAATTCAGAGTAGGTTCATTTTTACAGTGTACAAAAAGTATGCAATGTGATACCTGAAACTGTTTTTAGTGAGAACGGCATCAATGTCATATGCACTGTTATAGAAATTATAAGTCATGGCTTACTTTGAATTCTATAATAGAGAAATGCGCTGTAGGGTTGGATTTCTAAAGGGAAGTTAAGCAACCATAGATCTCAAATGTTTATTTCCAGTGTACGAGTTGCATCTCTGCATTTCAGGAAGGGGGGTTAACTCACCGCTCTCTTCTAATTGGGGCTATGACATCATTGGTTAATTGATCAGTGAACAGTTTTTATCTTAAAATGCTTGGAAGAACTGAAGGGCTGCAGGGCTGCAGTCGTCACTGTATTGCAGTCAGACTCTTCCAACACGATCACTTCCAGAATTTATTTGAGCTAATAAGCGCTATTCGGAGATTTCTATCTTTAGAGACTAGTCGTTTTCCATTTTGAACTTTATTTTAGCTTAGTATTTTTCTAATTAATACACTGAAGAGACTTACGAGAAACAAAGTAAAGATTTTGATCAACTGCACATAATCCAGACTTTCTATGTCTTTACTTTCTTAGTAATACGTACACTTGGAATGAAATTGAAAATAATAGTCAGAGTGATAAGATAAAGGGGGATAGTACTTAAACAGATACAAGAGAAATGAGCGAATTATGAAGAGAGGGACCCTTGAACCACACAAACATACAATGGGGTGTCGCCAAATAGTATATAATTTTACTTCTTCAGCCATTATCGGAAACGTCAATATTCGCCCAAACTAACTAGTCGTACCCTTGGGCATGACTAAGGAGTAAAAGCAGAATTTTAAAGTTGATGAGAAATATTCTCAACGCGATATTAATAGATCGGTGCACTCTATTAAAATACGCCTGTAGGATTTAAACTACTTAAAGTTAATAAAGATTGACCTTACTTATTCAAAGTGTGTGTCTGAGTAGAAATAAGAAAAATTTCAAAGAGAAATTCTGAAGTTAGTAAAACATATAGAATACGAGGAAATTCCATGTTGGGTGCTAACACCAAAAAGAAATGTTTAAGAGCAAGTCTTGAAAATGGCCACCACAACAATCTTTTTTGCTGTTACAAGTGTATCATGGAGTTCAAGTGTGAATGCCAAAGAGAACGGTTGTATCTGTGCGCATGTGTACGGGGATAAGTATTATTCCAGAACCCTCAAAGTGAATTCATTGTTGTAATTGAATATAAAAGAGCGATTAAGGATATAAGGGATATGAAAGAAAATTTAAACAAGATGAAAGAGATAATAAAACAAAATAATGAAAATATAGAAAATACGAGAGAGCTAAAAATACGCAACAGCATGGTGATATCTGAATAGTGAAAAGATAAAATGTATAGTAGAGATGAATATGCTGAGATTAAAGAGAAAGCATGAAACGTTCGAAAATTCAATAAATGATAATAATACTAGTAAGTAGTAGAAGAACCAATGTTCTTAGAATTAAAGAAAACAAATTAAAACTAGAAGTACGTTAATGTGAAGGGTTTAAAACAACAAGGAAGATGAACTTTTAGATGAATTTGAAAAAACGGACATGAAAATACTGACTGAGACAAAGTGAAAGAACAGTCGGGGGGACTAAACGAGCTAGAGCAGTTATTTCAGTAAGGCTGTTGAGAATGGACTTCGGAAATAACAGGGAGTGAAAGGATCACAATTATTATAGGGTAAGGATTCTCTGAAAATAAAAATAACAATCGTGAAACTGTATCTGATCATTATCTAGTCGAACAAACACAAAAAAAGATGCAATAAGCCTAGTATTAAAGTTGCAATGTAACCTTGCGTTACAAAAATAATTTTGACTCTATTTTAATTAGGGTCTCTATTGTCCTAGGCGGGCTAAATTTCAGTAGGTTGCCTTAGGCGAAGATAAGAATACATACAATGAAACAAAAAAAGTTGGTCAAAAATCTTTTTTATTAAATTATTTAATGAAGCATTACGATTAAATTTTATAATGACGAAATAATAAATTTAAATATTTAGATAATGAACAAGTAAAAATAATGGATTATCATCTATCACCACAATCTTGGTAATCTAAAAGGCAACAAGAGAGAAAATTTGAAAACTTTTAAATTTTGTAATACAATCTAAAATTCAATTTCATCCATATTGATAATAAGCCAGAAAACATACTGCTTACTAAATAAATTTAATGATGACTAATTAATCTGAATATGCAGTAAAAAAATATTGAAAAAAAATTACACCACTTACCCCGAAGAGTCGCTGCAATAAGATCTGATCGTAGAGGCAGACAGCTGTAAATAAACAATTTACGAAGCAACAAATAATTTCAATATACTTTCTCCATGCAGTTATTAAATAAAAGGATTGTTGACTATCAAAACAAAATTTTATATTTAATATTCAATTTAGCGTCAACATGTATCTGAACACAAATTACTTTTGATTCAAAATTTTAATTATATTGACTTAATGCTAAACAGAATTGATACGTGCTAGACATCGACGATATTCCAAAAAATTTAATCAGAAATTTATAAATGTTAAATTTTATTAAATTTAGCAGGTTTGTAAAAATGTTTATCCCCGAAGATTCGATGCAGGTTTCATCAGGTACTTGAAGCACGATGCGGCTATCAATTGATAATTAGGCTCCTTGACAAGTAGATGTGGCGGGAAGATTATCCGTTTCCCTTCTACAAGTTCCACAGAAGGAATTCTCATAACCCATCCTCGGATCAAAACCACCTCCACAGAAAAGCTGAATACAAAAAAACCCTATCACCATTCGCAAGGACAACAAAGAGGAAAACTTACCCTAACAATTAGTCTTTTCACTTATAAGCACCGATCTTTCAACAAACGGGATCGATCAGAATGCCGAGCACAGACGGTCTCACCTAGGGAAACACTCCGAACCAATTCTCTTCGAGTTCCGCTGGAGAATTAAATGCTCAAATAAATTTCTAATAAAAGAAATTTACTCCGGAACCCAATTAGTAAAACTAGCAAAACTAGATAGTTAACCTCAGACACAACATCGGTTTACGAATTCGGTCTACTCCAGGAGTCAAAATAAATAAATAAATAAGCAAAAGCCTCAGGAAATTTCTATAAAGTTCTACCCTATTTGGATGACATAAGCCAAAGCCAAAGAAGCTTTTACTAGTAGTCTAAGATACGTATTTGAAACGACCTTCACCGATCTGCTTGAGCGATGAAAAGTATTTTTTATGAAATAAAATATGTTAAAAACAGTATCGATGATGGGTTGCCTAAAGAAATATGTTCAAGGCTACATTAATTTAAAAATTCAATAATTAATTTTTTTTCATTACTTCACCGACTTGCTTGAGCAAAAAATTAAATGTCAATCGAAAGTATGAATCCTGTAGAATATACCAACGTTAGGTTGCCGACCTTTTTCTCTTCAGAACTATTGGGTTGCCAAATTTAAACAGGTGAATCGAAAGTAGTACCTTCACTGATCTACTTGAGTAATAAATTTTATATCAAAATAAAGATAATTTTATTGCGAATACAATGATATAAGGTTGCCTGCGAAAAACCGTTCAAGAATTCCGGTTACCAGGGTTTAAAGTTAAAAAATTTATGCGTGTGAAGATATACAAGAGAGAGAGAGAGAGTCTATGCGTACTATCCAGTGCGATAGAAAAGGACGCAACATAGCAGCTGCACGCGCTATGTTTGCCGCCTAAAAACGACTTATTATTTTATTATACGCATTATTATTATTATTATAATTATTATTTTGGAGGATAATTTTACATTTGACGATTCAGATAATGAAGAAAATTAAATAATAACAAAATTTTCAAATGTATTTAATTCAATAATTAAAAGACTATAGACTATTATTCTTAACCGTATTACCTCAACTATGTATTTGTATTGCAAAACTTTGATTTGTTATTCATTGTGTATTTATACGTTTGTTTATTTGTATTTAGTCTGTTAATAAAATAAATTTAATTTTCATGAAAAGTATATATGACTATCATGTTTTTAAATAATTATTTAAAAGTCATTTTTATAATTTAATATTTAATGCATATTTTTGAAGTATATTGTCAGTTGTTCCAAAACGACGCTTCCCATTCACTAATGGTATAACTTTTACTCGCAAAGCGCATGCGCAGTCATTTTTAGGCGGCAAACAGCGCGTGCAGCTGTTATATTGCGTCCTTTTCTATGGCACTGGATAGTACGCAGACTCTCTCTCTCGCACATCTTAACACGCATAAATTTTTCAACTTTAAACCCTGGCAACCGGGATTCTTGAACAGTTTTTCGCAGGCAACCTTATATCATCGTGTTCGCAATAAAATTATCTTTATTTTGATATAAAATTTATTACTCAAGTAGATCAGTGAAGGTACTACTTTTGATTCAGCTGTTTAAACTTGGTAACCCAATGGTTCTGAAGAGAAAAAGGTAGGCAACCTAACGTTGGCATATTTTACAGGATTCATACTTTCGATTGGCATTTAATTTTTTACTCAAGCAAGTCGGTGAAGTAATGAAAAAAAAATTATTTATTGAATTTTTAATTAAACGTAGCCTTGAACATATTTCTTTAGGCAACCCATCACCGACACTTTTTTTAACATATTTTATTTCATAAAAAATACTTTTCATCGCTCAAGCAGATCGGTGAAGGTCGTTTCAAATATATATTCTGTACTATAGTCAGATCCCAAGACTAGCATCAATCAAATAGGAATCTTTTCGCCGAAGGACCATTCAAAATTCTTGAACTCGAACTATAAATTTATTACATGTCGAAACTAATTATACCCAGTGTCCCTTATACAAAAATAATAATATTAAATGCAAAATGTCAAGCTTAATACATTAAAAAAAGATTTCAAGAAAATCAATTAACTTTTCGGTGTAACCTCAGTAACCGCAACTACACTGGAAGTACATGGAACGGTAGCGAAAAGTTACCGTTACAAGGTACAGAAGATTATTACTGGACGACGTACGAGTAAAGTACTGCAATAAGCTAGACCAAAAACTGAGACACCGACTAGGAAGATGCAGAGGACTTAGATAAACTATGGAAAATTTCTAAAAAGAATTTTTGCAATACTGTGCAAGACGTGTGTGGATCAACAGGTAATTAAAAGGAAAACAGAATGAACTGCATGGTGGAATTCTGTAATATAAGTAGAAATCTAAAAGAAAAAGAATCTTTGGAATATACATTTAAATAACAAAATTATGAAAAATACAAAATAAGAAGAAGAAGAGTTAAAGAAAGCGTAGGCACCGGAGGCAAAAACCTAGAATTGGGATGAAAGAAGAAAACGTGTTTGGATGGCAGTTTACTACTTTGGACGGTTTGCAACATTGATGTAACAAATTTTTATATTCGTATTTTAAATATTTCTGTCTTTATGCATTATTTTAAATCGTTTGGTATAAAATTTCGCCTAATGATCGCGCATGGCACAAAGTTGCTTATTAAAGTTCTGCATTGTGGTACTTTTTACTACTGCCTGCACTCTTGGTTCAGATGAATTTTGAGAGCAACCACTTTTGGGCAAGTTCAAACATGGATTCGTTTGATAACAATTCCTCATTGTTATACAAGTTATTCCAATAAGAATATTGTGAGTTGCATAAAAGTTAACAATTTCACGTTTGGGCATTTGTCTAACTAGATTATAAGAATATCCTTGTATATCTCGCTTTCATACCATTCTCATAAACTTTAGACAAAATTAGGTTATTTACTCAACTAATCAACAGCAGCATAATTTTTATTTTCAATGGTAACCTGATTGCAGCAACAAAATAATTAGTAATTAAAGTTTAAAAAAGTACCCGAAATTCTTGTGAAATCTGTTAGAAGATGTAGAGGTTATATTAGTCTCAAAAACAGAAGTAATAAACTTTTCGGAGAACGCAACAGAACAATGACGATACAAAAAATGTAGATGATATAGCAATTGAAGAATAAATAACAACTAAGTAAGAAGTGAGACAACATCAACAAACTGAAAAATGGAAAGGCGGTGGAATACAACATAAAAGAGAAAATGGTTTTGCACTGTAAAAGTAAGAGAACCGATTATGTATGTAATATTATGCATGGGAGTATATCATGAAAATAGGAGGTTGCGTGGGCAAAAAGGTTGAAAAAGGCTTGCCATGCACCAGCTTCGAGAAATCACGAAGGAAACCAGTTGATACATGGTATATGGCTGGAGAATACGATAGTGGGAATTTAGGGTTTGAGAATCTATGCATCGAGAGTACCCTTTTGTATCCGTCTTGGTTTAAAATAAAAAGTCGAAAGCCTCCAAGACGTATGTTATCTTAGAAATACAAATGAGTAATATTAAGATGAAAAGGTTGATAGTTATACTTATCGTTTTAATCAGACATATTATGTTACTTATTTAGACATGTCAGAAATTAGATGGCTTCGGCCCATATGGGAATGTTCTTGAAAATTTTGTATCTATAGTAGCTATAGTATAATTACATCTACAAACAAAACAGCACCCTTGTGATTGCAATCAAAGTAGTTTATGTCCTCTTATCATCATTCTGTTAGTATCATATCAAAACCAATCTGTCATGTGTCTTCAATTTGAAATATGTACCATCTGAATTTGAAATAACTCTAACGAATTATTTTCTTCTTGTCAATTATTAAATTGCAAAAGTAATGGGTTTTTAAACAATCTAACTTTACAGGAATAAAATACAATAACTGTAAGGAATAACTCGCTTCTGTTAACTTTAACCGTATCCTCGTAAGCCGTATAATTTACATTAAAGACAATAATCTTAAACTTGGAAAAGTACATAAAAGTAAAATGTTTCACGTTTTCAACATATTTCTTTTGCGCCTATTTCGTTTGGAAGTTTTAAAGAGCGCTCGTTTACTTTGTGTTTTCCACGTTATGAGCAACTAGATGGGAAAATGTTTATTCCTTGTTGTGAAAGTGAGACATGCACATTGGTGAAACCGTTTTATCTTAAATTTAATATCGGTTTTATGCAGACAATATAGCTGTGTAATTGCGGACGAACCGCTTCCACTTTTATGTGCACACTTAACCCCCTGAAAGCCCATGTCCGAGTTTGATGGTTATGTTACGAAACGTAGATGATGGTCATATGCCTTGTTTGGCAATACAGGAGTGTTGTAAAACAGAGCAATGTCAATTTCAAAAATTTAATAACCTTTGATATTGAAGACTTTTATTGACTATCGATGATATTTGTTAGCTTCTTGAATTTGTTTTTGTTACAGACCCAAAAGCGGATCCATGTTGCTTTACAGTCGGAAAAAAGTCAGATACCGCAGAGATGGATATTGTTGGAAAAAGAGAAAAGATGGGAAAACCACCAGAGAAGATCACATGAAATTGAAAGTACAAGGGACTGAAGTAAGTTGATTTTTTTTCTTTTTTAACTCTTCGCAAAATATTTTATATCAAGTTAAAATTAACATAGTTAAAGAGAAGAGTAGCTATCTCGAAATGTACCCTCAGGAGATGAAAGAAAAGGCAGTAGGAAATTGTTTGTTTACAAAGGAGAAGTCTGAAAGCTATTTGACCTTTTATAAACACCGTTATGGATATTTTGTTCGGTAAAGTAAGCAACTTGTAAGTAGAAAATAACAACGTACCCTTTTGAGAGCACCTTCAACACCTGAACTCCGCGCATTTCGTATAATTTAAGATAGAAACGCTAACAAAATGGTGCTACTTTTGCATCAAAAATACTTTTCTTGGTTAATTACCCTTTTGCGTAAAACACAGTTATTTTCTAATTTTTAAATTAAACTCATTCTATTCTACCTTTATTCTCATTATGAATTATTAGTTGAACTTAAAATGAGCGTGCAAATCTTGGTTGAGGTATTGCAAGACTACTATTTAATGCAAGCGTTTTCCTCGCTGTTCCGCCCTTAAAAAGATATATTACACCTGGGTAATTCATTCGACGACATTAAGTGTGGCTTAAAAAACCATAAACATTTTTACGCCTCCTCTCTACCCAAGTTTTTGACTCTTTTTTACCTTTTTTTTTCTTTCCACCTCTTAATTATTCGGTGGGGTAACCAAAATCTGCGTTATTTACGGCTTAAATACTTTTCTTGCTTACTCACGTCGTTTTCTTTGCTATTGTTGTTAAAAAAGGTTTTATAGAGATTTTTCATCGTGTCTTATGAGTTTATCCAGATTTCCTAACCTAGTTTCATTTGTTATGTATAATTTCGTTTTTATTCTATTAGATCTGGAAACAAAAATAAAATTTAAAATGCAGATGAGATTGTACTTCTTTTGGGGAAGATTTGGACATTACAAAATTTGTTTACTTTAAGTCCCACGCATTGTAATAAATAAGCACAGCTGAATAAACAATAAATTAAAATTTTTGTGTGACAGAAAAAATGTTTTTCTTTTTCTGAAATAAATTATATTTTTATTCTATTTATTTTGATAATTCTGATGAGACAGTAAAGTTTCCCCAATTGCAATTTAGTATCACACAAATCCGTTGTTATCTTGACTCATTTATCTCAGGTGTGTCAATGGTCCACTTGTTGATTTGTTAATCAAATGATTTATTTTTAGAAAAATAAATTTGTTTTTGTCCATTTTCAGGTTGGTCTTCTGAACAGCTTTACATGTTTTTGTTTAATATTCATTTTTCTAATAGTTATAGAAATTATACTATTTTATTTTAAAGCACAGAAATTATTACTACTTCGTCACAAAAACAGAAAATAAACACTAACATTACTTGACTTAACTATGAATTATTCCTAGTCTCTTATTTAAATGCAAGTTTCTAATTACGTTGCACAGTGAGAAAAAGTGTGGAAGCTGACATAACTGTCTGTTGCTGATTTCAGAATTTTCTTGTTTAAGAAAAATGCAAAATAATATTTCGTTTTGCAGCTGCAATTAACATAGCATTTTTTTATTTAAATAAAAATGTTTAAAGATTTGCAAAAACAGAATGGCTTAAAAACATTTTACATTTACGTAGTATATGCAGTTCTATATTTTTATAATAGTAAATAACAAATGTGTCATCATTACATTTTATTGCCTGAGATGCATAATGTAACTCAGCGATATAATGCCTTCCCTTACAATGACGCATCATTTTAATAATTTCTTTTTAAAAAATGTAAGTTTAAATTTTTTTAATTCAAACATTCTTTTCAGATTAGTTTTCTGGCTTCTATTTATGCATTTAACATTTCTTCCAACATATTCTACAGGGCCTTTTTGGCTTGTTATTCAAATTTGATCTTGCATAACGTCCTCTTTTTTTCTTTTTTTAATGCCTACTTGAATACAAATACTAAACTCAGAATAATTACAATAAAATGTCTTAAATCTAGGTTTACAAAGAGTTTTAAAATGCATTGAATAAATTATTCGGTTTTTCTTATTAAATCCCTTTTTTTTAACTCAAAATTGATGTGATATGAGTAAAATCATAAAATAAAGTTGAATAGTATACAGCAAGAGTCAGAACTATTGTCCAAATAAAATGCTACATTCTTACTAAATTTTTAGCAACTTTCAGAATTTTCAAGATTGCTAATGGGCCAAAAACATAGCAATAAATTACTTCGACTGCATTCGGTCATTGAAAATAGCACTTTTTTCTAAACTTGAAATGTTTTATTTTTCTGAGAATTTCTTTTCCAAAGCATTTTTGGATCTCTACAGTCTGCAATATTTCAAGCTGCTACGTTATCCCGTTCCCGTATAAGCCAAGGTGTTTTCTCATATAAAGTCGCCTTTGCTATGAAAAAAAGAATTCGCTGGATCTTACGATATGGATCATTATCGAGTCTTAAATTAAAGACAATAAAAGTGACCACCATAAAGACTGTTAATTTTAATCGGTATTATCTCAAAAAGCAGTAATCGTAGTTATACAATAGATAATTTAGTTTTAGGTCCAACTCTAATAGAAACATTCAGAGTGTTCAATTAAAAAGAATTGAGATATTTACGTTTGAAGTTGGTCAACTTTGTTTCTGCCCTATGTAAACGTTAAATGACATTTTTCTAGTATACTCTGACAGCAAGTTGTGATGAAGGGAAAAGCGAGGACATTCTTACTAAAACTCCAGAACGCAGGCAATCTGAAAATCGCAGACTCAAGCCACTGCTCAATCTGGAAAAGGATTGAGCAATCCTATCTTTAACATCATCAGACTATACCATCCCAGTAACACACCTGGACAAAAACGTTTAGGTAACTATTGACAGAGAAATCTGAAGCAATACCATGCCATCTGATGGATTGATGTAATGGACGGATCAGAAAATATATATAGATATATGCAATGTTAAGATGCATAAATGAAAATTAGAAAGAAACTATGCAACCATATACACAGACAGTCAAGTAACACTTAAGGCTATTTAGAAGACGTCAAGATTTCTAATAGAATACCTTCGCGCATTGAATACCCTGACAGACCAAAATACAAGCAAACTGATTTGGGTACCAGAGCACAGTGAAAATGAAGACAATGACGAAGCGGACTTATTTTTTGATTCAGATTCTAGAAATATTCAAGTGTTTTCTGAAAAAACTATAAATACATGAAACGAAGAAACAGCAAAGTCAGATGTGAACTGATTATCCTAAAAAGAGATACGGGAAGGTATTTGTAGATGGACCATCGACGAAGAGGCCTGAGCAGCTCTATGAAATGAACAGAACTCACTTGAAAACCACAATAGTGTTCGACATCCATCTGGACTGCAGATTATGTGGGAAATGCACTAAAATACTGAATCATATTGTATGCCAGTCATTAGTATGGAACCGAAGGATGTTGGTCTCTACTCAACTAAGAACCCGTGTCGTCTGCTTGAAGGCACGGGGTTGCTTAAGTGGAGCTAAAACTAACTATGAAAACACACTAAGTCTTTTTTTGCTGCATTACATCTGGGTGTATTTGACAGGTTCAACAATGATAACTGTATAGGAATATATAGGATGTTTCTTAAAAATAACTAAGACATTCAATTTTGAAGTTAGTTAACTTTAAGCATTTTTGCCTTATGGAAACATTGAATGAAATTCTCTTGGTATACTGGACTAGCCAGTTATCATTGCGCCGTATCTACAAGAAATAAGTGTTGCAGCTTAAATAGTCGGAGCACCACAGCCTACTAATGTAAGGAAACAACATTAGATATTTTTTTAACAAATGATAAAAGATGTATCGTAGGTGTGGTAAACCCATACCGATGAAAAGCAAATTCCACGGGTAATTCAAATATATGGAAATATCAATAATTGCAGTGGTCAAGATTTAAGTTTTGCTATAATATCAATCACTGATATCAAAAACAAGATCAGTACTGAATACATCATTGCACCTGTCATCCACCGCCAGCTGTCAATTGACCGAAAACAATTGTTCGAAAGCATTTGATCTAAGATCAGTTATCATTTGATTGAGCTAGCAAATCATCAAATTTTTTATTAAATAGACTATTACCACTTTACACAATTGTAAAAGGTTTCACATGTCAACATCTCAGTTTTAGGCCACGCCATACAGATATTCTACTGACGACTTTCTCTTATCATAAGTCTTAACAAGTGGTTACTAACCTTTCATTTGTATCAATATATTGCGAAACTTCCAGCTTCTTCCTCTAGACTTACATCAGTTATCAGTCATCACTTCTCTAAATTCAAAACGAAATTCACAATATGGTTATTTGTAGTGGAATTTTTTTGATGTGTTTCGATATGTTTTCGACCAATTGCTTTTCGACGAATTACTTTTAGATTAATTGATCTTTGGACGAATTGCTTTATGTTTAATTGATTTTCGATCAAACTGCAATTGTTTCCTATCAATTAATTTGTTTGCAGAACGATCAGAGCAATCATGAACATGAATCGTATTGTTAAGGGTTCTACCTTCCTCGCAATTTAAATGGTCAAGGTTAATTTAAGTTCAGTTTAAGTTAAGAAAAGTTGAAAAGTTATAAACATCGAGACACCAATGCTATAAGAAGACACAAGAAC
Organism: Ignelater luminosus; assembly: GCA_011009095.1. NCBI lineage: Eukaryota > Metazoa > Arthropoda > Insecta > Coleoptera > Elateridae > Ignelater > Ignelater luminosus. The sequence goes on along the minus strand of VTPC01090427.1, from coordinate 226,411 downwards.
AAACAGACATTAGCTTATTAGCTTATAAGAAATTTTGCTTGTCAAAGATCTACTCATGGCTAATATTTCCACAGCATTTCAGTGAAAACCTGAGAATAGCTGCGAAAGAAACGGGAGACTGTATAGCATCTAATTCACCCATGGAGAAATTCTCGCGGTCCAAGATTTTTAGGTTTCCGCTAACCTAGATTCTAAGTAAAGTTTACTTTTAAAATGTCTCTGGTTATTCTATTATTTATTCGGTACCCCAGATTCTAATAGATCTAGATCTTACCATTTAATCTGCTAGGCTGTAATTGGAATTGCTGTCTAGTAGACTATGCATTCTTAAAAGAAAACAAAAACACCAGTAAACTGGCTCTTCGACTTGGCAACTTTTATTTCATTTAAGCGACTTCGTATCTCTTACCTTTGCGAGATCCCAATGATGAACCTCGAATTTTGGACACACTTATCAGATCTTTCTAACTGCATGTCCTCCGAGTTACGCACTCCGTGTGTCGAGGTCAAGAAAAGTTCAAATAAATCATCCAGAAGGAGCTTATTAAATCTGTACCTTCCTTGTCTTTATTGATGCAAATCTTTTCTTTCGTCTTGGTTATTTTTCGGTTTGAACATTCCAATCTTGACAGAGTCTAAATCCAACTTTTAGAGCTTCAGTTACCAAAGTTTCTCTTTCATCGTGAAAATGATCTCTGAGAGCTTTCAAATTTGAGGCAACATCGTGGAAGTCCATGCTCAGATCTTGCAGTGTCTTTTGAACCCGTTCAATAGGAATGAGTACTTTATCCCAAAAACTTAGTCAGAAGATAGTGACTTAACATACGGTTGTACAACTGTCTAGCTTCACTTGCGTTGAGTTGATGAAGAAAAAAATACGTAGACAGCTTGAATCGTTCCAAAAAATGTTACCAAGTTCGGCTGCGTGTACACCAACCAAGTTGAGTGAGTGGTTATCAGAGTTCACAAACACTGCCAGATGGTTCTTCTCATTTATTCTTTCCTGAACACCACTTTTTTGTTCACCCATCACAGCAGCGTTATCATAGCACTGTGACTGACAATTCTGCAAGTCTATTTTATCCTTTTCTAACTGGTTCAAGATGGTCTCAACTAAGTTCTTAGCATCTTTCAGGTTCGTCTGAATAAAACCAAGGAAGGATACGAACTGTTTCTTTTTTCAAAATCGACTTCCGCATACCTTATTGTTTCTGAAACTTGCTCACCATGTACCTGATCAGGAGTCGAATCGAACATGAGACCGAAGTACTTAGCTTTACGAATTTTTACACCCAAGTTAAAGACGGATGCTACACAGCAAGTGGCACCAAATGGCGCCCAGGGCACGTGCCCTGCCTGCCACACCCTAGATACGTCACTGCATTTATGTTAGGATAAAAGAAAGTATTTACTACAGGATGTTAGTTTACTGTGCTTCTATAATTCCACAGTTTTACCAGTTATACCTACCTACACTGTATAGTGTAGAGTTTTTTATAATTTTTATTTATATTTTTAATCAATGTAATATTATTTTATTATTAAACTTTTTTGCTGGTTTTGAATTTTGGCTGCCCCAAAAATTTGGCTGCCCAAAAATTTGGCTGCCTTTGGACGGCTGCCCGCTCGCCCTACTGGTTACGTCGGCCCCGTTTCCTGCCTAGTTATTTGATTGTTTATTAGGCCAGTCAGCTATTTATTCGGACAGTCAAGTTTTTCATTTATCAGGCTTATTCGTCGATTTAGAATTTTGGAATTCTGATTTTCCACAATGCAAAAATTTTCTGCAAACCAGTTAATTAAATGATGTTATCCGGACATGGCTCTAGACCTTTAATTCTTACTGTAATTAAAATTAAAATCTTAGTTATCAGTGTTACTTTTTGATATTATCAGAATGCATTATCACCACCGTCGCCAATTCAACGCTATGTCATGTACGTTGTTGTCACTGAAAGATACATTGAGAACAAAAGTAGTCATTTTAAGAATGTACTGTCAACTGCCAGTTACAAGTTGTACAAGTTTTGTCAGAACGCAAAGATTACAGATCCCAAAGTGAGATTGTGTCAAAAAATAATTTTACTTTTTGTTGCGCATTGGCACAATAGATGAATTCTTTATTGATATAAGCGGGATAACAAATAAGTATGTCGAATATCAAATAAGATCTCCCGATGTTAATTATCAGTCTTAGCTGTATGTAGATCTTGCGACAGTGGTCCCATGAATTCCTATGTTTAATAGATGATTTTCCAGTAAAACAAAAGAATTTTTTTGGAAGTCCCTTGAATAGTAGGTTTAATGCCTAGTTAGAAATTTCTAGTCTCAGGTTCATTTCATCAAGATTTTTGTTTTAAATTTTTTTTGAACTCTTTGATCACCAATGTATATTTTTCTTTAAATCCTATTATTATTAAATATTTTATCTTAATGCTTTATATGAGTTCCCAAATTTCTCATTGCGCAACAGGATGGAGACGGTCAGAAATGGCACAAAACCTAATGAGCATTTCGATTTTTAGATTAATCGACGATGTTTAAGATGACAGTTGCACATTTTGTTTGATTGGAGTATGAATTCACAATTACATAGAACTGCAGATTCAGACAAATACAGACTTTAACGTTAATGGCATAGAAGTTACAAAGAGGTTTTGTCAATCCAATAAAAATCTTATTATTTATAATGGAATGGAACATGTCAAAATAATGCCTAACACTGGAAGAAAAAAGGTGTAGGGAATATAAATATTAGGTGTCACTTTAAAACTTTTTTTTTCTTATTTTCAATTAATATTCTGTGTTATATTTGATAAATTTCGCTAAAGAATTTCTAAGAAATTTCAGTAGTATAAAATTACAACCTTTTTTATTCTCGTAAAAAATTTATATTAGCCGTAGGTAATTTAGAAAACCCTAATTTTATGAGAATTACGATACTTTGGAAAATCAGGTGAGTGGGACTGTGATTGATCGAATTTTTTCTGGCAAATTACAAAAGTTAGTTCAGTTTGGTCACAATCACGACTCACGAGTTAGTTTGTTTTAATGTAGATAAAATATCGTTACATCTGAAAGTCGTTTAACAAGAGAGAAACTTATTTTATTACTGCTAAAGAACTGTCAGCGTTCAATAAAGTCTAGTTTAACTAAGACAATTGAATTGGAACTAAATCGATTCATTTCAATGTTTACAACTTTCACACTGAATTGACTTGTTTCTCGCCAATTTGGTATTTTTGAAAAATGAAGCTTTTAGCGTAATTTAGTCTGCAAGGAATTAGAAGTTTTTTAAATTTTGTAACAAATTTGTTAAATCGACAATCTAAATTTGATTAAATAGGTGATATACAGGGTGTATTAAATAAAATCACATCACATTTGATTGCACTTATCTTATTACATAAATATATGGCACAATAAATAATATTCGCAATTAGTAGTGTTAACAGATATCTTATATAATCAAGTGTGTATGGAGATTTTAGATTCTGTTTTGGATTTTCAGCTTAATAATATATATGGCATGTAAAGAAATTTTAGATTCAGAAAGTGGCTTACTTCGTGATGAAACTGCTTTGACTGCCACTATCTAATAACGCCCAACGTGAATCATATTTTTCACTTAAATCGCAGCAGGTTCGAGTTAAGCAGAATTAACTTCAAAAAATTGGGAGGCGTGGTATCAAGTATTGAATAAGGCCGTCTGAAATTTCTCAACGGGCATTAATCTTGTTTTTAGCAAATATAAATTTGATACCATTACGGAGCTATTTAGGCAATAAAAATACTATTTATAGACTGTACAATGTAAATTAGATACCGAAATAGAATGTAGGTTAGCATTTTCACGGTCCCCAAGACAAATTTTTAATTTCTTTGTATGTAATTTATAACCTAACGACTTAATATTTCATTAATTTTACAGCTCCCTTTGTTTCTATTTCATTTCTATGTATAAATGTGAACGGATAATAAATTGTTTTGGATATTTATTAAAACATACATTACTAACTAACTATATATTTAAATGTGTGCTCCACTTAAAATTTCCGCATCAAAATAGCTCACTAACACGCAATTACAATTTTAAAAAGCTAATATAAATTTGAAGCACCGATTTCACCAAATGACTAAATTAATGCGAATACGGAAAAATCCTTTTTGTGGTCTAATTAATGACGAAGCTAAAACCTTTTTTGTAAAGAGGAGCAGATAGAAAAAAATATGTGAAGTTTTTTTCGCTCATCCAGCTCAAATTAACGGCAATTTTGTTTGCTTACGCGCCAGCGCCCCTAATCGACTTTTTGATTTTCCCTTTTAATGTAGGGAGCTTGTTATAACCTACCATCTTGTTATCAGAGAAGATCTATCTCTTTTCGCAATATTTAATTACATTTTTTTATTATAAATTTATTTTGTTCTTAATTAAAAGTCAACTCAATTTTTTATTTATATGTAGCGGCTTATTTTTCCCTGGATGCCAAAACGTCAAATTTGTACCTTCCGATATCAATTTTTTATTCTAGTGTTATCTACCAATCAAACGATCCATTTTTGTAGTACAGAGGAAAAAACTGGGTTGTATTTTCGATGTTCTATTACATTAAGGTTTTGTAGCATTTTTACTGCTCAACGTCTTCGTGTCTTTCATTTTCGGTTTCGGATGCTTGAATTTTTTTCATCTTCGGCGCCATAAAATGCTCACAGCTACTTCGAGCCGAAAAGAAATCGCACAGTGATGAGCTATTAATTCTTAAATCCTAATTAAATTTTCTGGTTTGCAATTTTCAAATTACTGTAATGGTTTGGTTGTGTTTTAATATCGTAAAAATACCATAAAATATTGCCTACTTAAAGTGTCTTGGTATCTGAGAGCTGTTTACTTTGTGTTATAAATTGCTGAGTTTAACTTGTACAATTATTACTCTTTTCAAGTATTGTTTCAGATTTATTTCATTGTTTTTATTCTATTTTGCAATTACGAAACATTCATTGTTGTAAATTCTCAAGGTGTAAATTATTTTTAATTTTAGTTGAGGGTGTTCAGGGTTTTAAGAAAAGTTTGAGAAGTTTCCTTCGGGTGCAAGTAATCTACACTTTTTCTTATTTTGTAAGACGTAACAAACAGATACAAAGGAATTATTTGGAACTCGCAAAGTCGAAATGAAAAATTTGTTCTTGTTAGAGGATAACTGCAAACGAAAACAATGGAATAAGTTTTCATGTATAAAGTGAAAATATTGTTTTCTCCAAAAAGATTTCAAAACGTAAATACTTCTGAAGGTTTTGGCATTAGAAATGCAGCAAACAAAGGGCTCGATATTGTATATAAGGGGAACAAACCTCTAACGAATTCCTAACTACATGAATAAAAGCATGACTTAAGGAATCTCGGCCGCTGATGGTTAAACGTCCGACTCTACCGAAAAGATGCCAACCTACCAGAGAAATATAGTAAAGAAAAGGATTCCTTTATTACTACGGGAATTGTACGTTAGAAATCCCTGACGGGGGTTGAAGTACTTCCGGGTTCGACTAAATCCTAGTAGGCAGCGACATGACCATGATAGTTGAAGACACGAAGTCCAAGAGAAGCTCAGCAACAAAAGCAGCGTATTCGTGTGCTGCATTCAATCCAAGCTAAAAAGTTCTTATAATGAACTTCTTCCGATCTCAACAAATAAATTCGCCTATTGAAGCCCATCAGCAATTAAACCAAAGCAATGATCCGCAATCTTTTAAATAAAGTCAAACTCTATAAGCATTCCTCAAGCACTCTGCAAGATTCAAATCTTTCGTCGTTACATTACGAGGGTGGTCTGAAAAGTTTCCGACCTAACAAAGATACAAGACATTTTTTCTGAAAATTTTTTTTTATTTTTCAACATAGTCTCCTTGTAACTCTACACACTTCTCCCAGCGATGCTCCCATCTCTGTAACCCATCCAAATAGTACTCGGCATTTTTCTCTGCAAAATAATTGTTCACGAAGGTGATTGCCTCGTCATTTGACGAAAATCTTTGTCCTCCGAGCGCAATTTTTAGATGAGGGAACAAAAAGAAGTCGCTTGGGGCTAGATCTGGTGAGTAAGGCGGATGGTCAAGCAGTTCAAACCGTAATTCGTGGATTTTCGCCATGGCAACCGCTGAGTTGTGAGACGATGCGTTGTCTTGGTGAAACAGGATTTCCTTTTTCTGCAAATGTGGCCGTTTTTTCGCAAGTTCTGCCTTCAGCTTGTCAAGTAATGATGCATAGTATGCTGCTGTAATGGTTTTTCCTTTTTGAAGATAATCGATTAAAATAACTCCATGACTATCCCAAAAAACAGTCGCCATCACTTTCCCAGCCGAAAAGACAGTTTTTGCTTTTTTTGGAGCCGGTTCCCCCTTTGCAGTCCACTGTTTGGACTGTATTTTTGTTTCGGGCGTATAATGGTGTATCCAAGTTTTATCTGCGCCAAAAGAGCGTTGGAAATATTCATTCGAACACGGTTTTGGTCTGACGTGAGCAAACGCGGCACCCTACGCGCGGACAGCTTTCTCATGCCTAAATGTTGATTTAATATGTGACAAACACGTTCTTTTGACATGTTCATAACCTCTGCTATCTCTCTCACTTTAATTCGGCGGTCGTCTAGCACCATTTGGTGAACTTTGGCGATGTTTTCGTCGGTAGTTGCAGTTTTTGGACGTCCCGAAAGTTCATCGTCTCCCAAGCAGTTACGGCCACGTTTAAATTCAGCAGCCCAAAATTTCACTGTGGTAAATGATGGTGCAGAGTCCCCATACACAGAATCCAACTCATCTTTTATTTGCGAAGGCGTATTGCCTTTCAAAAACAAATATTTAATGACAGCTCGATACTCGATTTTGTCCATTTTCACAAAAAAACTCACATCAACTCACTCAATCGACTGTTACATAAAAACTGCGCGTCCAAAATGGCTGAAACTTTGGTGAGTAACTGTCAACAGATGAACAACGAAATTCAGTAGCTTTTATTTACGAGTGCTGCCTTCTTAACGCTGAGGTCGGAAACTTTTCAGACCACCCTCGTACTTTAGCACAATCACAACTACTTTAGAAGACTAGAGTTTTTAGGACAACTTGTAAGCACAAATATATAATATGCAAGTTCTAAGTTCCTTTTACACAGGTTCTCATTGAAATATAGCAGAATTATAACAATTTCAGTTTGAAAACCGTTGAAGAGGTCTCAAAGGAATATTAAAAACCCGGACCCATCACCAGGCGAACGTTTTCGGAAATACTGCTGCTAATACCTCATTGGGAAAAACACCAGTTTCCAAAAAGTTCTAATCACTGCTCTATACAACGGATATTGTTTCAATCAAGTAAAGAAGTGGTAGGTTCAAAAGTACTTCCCCGCAAAATACACGCAAGTCTTTGCAGATGACTGAGATGTTTCCTGCATATAGCCATGAAACAATATACGATAGTAGGTTCAACTTTCAAAAACACAGGGATCAAAGGAATCTTCCAGGTTTCCAGGTAGATTTGTCATGGTTTGATGCCCAGTGCGTTTCTTTCTGATTAACTAACAATTCTGAGAAATTTCAGCTAGAGCTTACTTTTTACAACACAAAAAGGTTAATTTATTTAAGTCATCCATTTACGTCTTTCACAACCAGTCACGTAAGAATCACAGGAAATCTTAATAAAGAAAGAAACCACGGGAAGATTCAGAACAGTAAGTCTCTTTGTTATTTCTTTTTCATCAGCTAAATTGAAGACTGGAATGAATAATATGCAGAAAGAAATGTGACAAAGCAGATACTTTCCTGTGTCTAATCTTTCTCCTCCTAATCTAAAAAACCGTTCTAAAGTATTTTAACCTTAATGGTTTTGAGTCTCTCAACAAAGATTATCCCTTCCTATGGAAGGCGAAGCTTTGACATGAACCAAGTCTTAGATAGTCCCATACCCTTTTGCAAGATCCAAACCTTCAAAACTGAATATAGTCGGTTCTGATCTAAAGACTGGATTAGACAGTCCGGTCTTATCTAGAGCATCATATTCTTCTGAACTTTAGTATGTATTGGTACCTATATCAGTTTGGAAAAATTAGATTCCTGAATTCTGCTTGATACTCCACATCAGCCTTGAGATAACTGACTATCTAAGAGGTATCAAAGAAACTTGCTTGTCTACATAAGCAGTTTTCACTAGTACAAACCAAGATTGTTAAAAGTTGAACTTGAAGAACACTATAGAGGTTTTTGAGGATATCCTTAGTATAGCCTTTTCAATGCCTTTTTCTGATCTGGATTTATTTTTATATGTAACTACCTTGTTCTGTATAAAGGGAAATCTCTTACAAATGGCTTATTAAAGAGGTATGCAGTCGCTGTACAAATCTTTCTTTGGTCTCTGATATCCAATCGCTCGCTTTAGCCTACAAATTTTTTGAGTGGATACAAACGATTCTATTTTGAGATATAGTAGGTCAAAGTATTATATTATATTAACAATGTCAATACGTAAGAGAAGAAAGACTAATCGGTATGTTAGATTTATTGCTCCATGATTTGATTTTAAAATACTTAGAAGTAACTGGAATCAAGGCTAGCATCAGGTGGTCTTTGAAAAACGCTAATAAGCCAGAGGCTTAGCACCCAGAGTTTACCAAAAAATCAGTTGTTTGAGCAGTTTAACCTTCTTCATATAAAAAATCAAAACAGATCAAGAGATCCATTTGAACCAAATTGCTATCTAAACTACTACAGTCTAAATGCACCACTTCAGTGTACAAGAATTATCTTCTAAAACATACCTGAAACTTCTAACCCCCTCTTTATGAATGACTTGAAACAGTACAGTAAGTCAGAGGCTAAACTTCGAACTCTTGCTTTACAGTTGAGATATTTCCATTAGTTTGGAAAGAATGATGTCTTTCGCTTGATTGTAGTTTTGGTTCCTAAGAAAAATGATAGAGCTTTCACTCTTACAATTAGATAAAAATAAAAATATTTGGAAAAGCAACTCAAATTCAGCAACAAATACAATTGTAAAGACTTCTATCTGAATTTAAAAGAATCAATAAGAGGATGGATACACTGTTACAACAGTGAAGCAAATCATCAGAAATAATCTCAAAGTTCACCTCTTTTTCCGCTTTATTTGCAAACTTCAACGCCATTTGTTGGTTGATGGTTTTTGCCAATACAAAGATCTATTAATTTAGCAGTTTCGAACTTATCCCTTCATAACCGTCGAAGTAGTAGACATTTTCGCAGATTTAAATAAAACATGATTGATATCACATGCACGGCTAGGTCTCGATATAATCAATGAAAAATGCACAAGTAGTTGAGAAGGGCCTTATCTAGATTCAACAAGCATCTCAAAGAACTAGATCCGTTTGCACAAAACACAATTAATCAAATGCTCAATTAGACATAGCAAAATTCAAATGTAAATTTAAAATTAGCCAATCAGTTCGGCTAATCATGTAATTGACTTCACCATTTAATTATTTTTTGTGCAACTGACCCTAGTATAGCAAAATGCAGCAAAAGACGTTCTACTAGAAGCCAATTAAATCAAAAGGTTGTAAGTAGAATTTCAAGGCATTTTTAAGCAAGACCAAGAATTTAAAAAAGAAATCAAATCAGTACAAGTAAAGATAAAAGTGGCATTGAAAGAAAATGACCTAGAAACAGACTATGTAAAAACAAGGTAGCTACAATTTTCCGCTAAGGATGAGTGGAAATTGATGCTTGACAATGAACATATCGGCCTTCAACTTTTAAGTATAAAACTGTTGAGTACACGAAAATCAATTTTAGATATTTGAAGCAGTACTATAAATTCACACAGAATTTTTAATGCACCACCATCCAGGAAGTCGCAATAAAGTGCAGAGATGAAAACTCAAAGCGTTTCCAGAACCGTTGTGGGAATTGCTCACAGCTGTTATGTATAGTTTTTGTAATTGTAAGCTTTCTCTGGGGCCAGAACTTAAGTTACGGCTGTAACACTTGAAAGGTCGTAAGTTTAATATTAACATATCTAGAACGGAAAAGCAATCAAAAAAGAGTTTATGGGATAAGACAAAAAAGCATTAAAAGTTCAGATAAATATTAATGAAGGCCAAACGCAAATAAGATCGATATCTATTGCATATGATGTCTTGTCGAGACATTACGAGCAACGACAAACAATCGCAAGTTAGGCACAGTTTATCGATTTATCTTCAAGTGGCTTTTGTCGATTTGTGCCCATTCCCGGTAAGATGGCTTGTCTGCGCAGAGAGCACCGTTACAACAAACCATTGGCTGCGGCGTAAACGAGATCACTTCGCCCTATTTGTCTGGTTGTCAGGACACTGCAGATTCAACTTTTAATGAACAACAGACCATGAGACCCTGGTTTTCTCAAACCGCTTCAAGCCTAAACCCAAACTCATAAAACGTACAACCATAGCTAATACACAACATGGAACTTTGGCTTAAGATGCGTTGAAAGCTACAGTTATAAATGAAAGAAAAATTTTAAAAAATGAAAGAAATTGTTTGCAACTTCTTTGAGAAGTATGTACAATACGGAAGAAAACAAACAAGAGAAGATTATATTGAGTACGACTTGTAGAAAGAGATTAGTAGGATACTTCTGTGGTTCGTCCAAGAATTCTCATATCTTTCAGAAGTTTTCAATAAAAACAAATTTTACAACATTTTGATTTTGGTTTTTTCCATGGTCGTCGATGGAAATCCTATCTTCATGTCTGTTTCGATTTTGGCGATAACGACTGCCAAAGTTGTAGGTTTTACGCTTACAAGTTCTTCCAAATTTTAGTTTTAAGATTTTGGCTCACTTGTCCTCCAAATCTAACTCGATTAGTAAAAGTTTACGAATTGGGCTGAACTTGCTTGCTCAAACGTTTGCCAAAAGAAAATTCACATTGAAAAACTTCATTCATCTTAATTTACAATTGTGCCTTAGCATATAATCGAGAAGTCAATTGTTGTGCTTTCCTGGGTGTAGTATAATAGGTGTATGCATAAGTTTTTTCCGGTTTTTTGGTAAAAATAACACATAATTTTGAAGGGGAATTAATTTTTTTTTATTCAAAATATTGGCCATCGGCTTCGACACATTTCACCCATCTTTCAGGTAATTTATGAATACCATGCCAGAAAAACTGCTTGTCTTTTGCGGAAAACCATTCGTCAAGCCATTTTCCAACTTCCTCGAAATTGCTGAAGTGCTGCTCTGCGAGCGCGTGCCCCATTGATGCGAAGAGGTGATAATCAGATGGCGCGAGGTCTGGGGAGTATGGCGGATGTGGAAGGATGTCCCATCCGAGCGATTTCAAGGTGTCTTTCACTGGTTTTGCTGTGTGAGGCGGAGCATTGTCGTGTAACAAAATCACTTTGCCGTGTCTTCTGGACCATTCCGGTCGTCTTTCGATTAATGCGTGGTTTAAATTAATTATTTGTTGGCGATAGCGTTGTGTATTAACGGTTTCGCCGGGCTTCAAAAGTTCATAATACACAATACCGCTCCGGTCCCACCAGACACAGAGCATGGTCTTCTTGCCGAAGCGATTTGGCCTTGGTGTTGATGGACCGGCTTCGCCAGGTGAAAGCCACGATTTTTTCCGCTTCGGGTTTTCAAAATAAATCCATTTTTCGTCACCCGTCACAATTCGATGCAAAAATGATTTCCTTTCGTAGCGTTGAAGCAGCATTTCACAAGAGACTTTGCGATTTTCGATTTGACTTTCATTCAAATTATTTGGGACCCATTTACCGAGTTTATTGATCTTTCCCATTGCTCGTAAACGTCTGCTGATTGTTTCTTGTGATACATGTAATGCTTCTGCTAATTGCCGTTGAGTTTGAGTTGGGTCATCATCCAATAACTTCTGCAATTTCTCGTCTTCGCATTTTTGTGGTCTACCAGAGCGCTCACTGTCTTTCACATTAAAATCACCACTTTTAAATTGTCGAAACCATGTTTCACATGTTCTAATCGATGGAGCGTGTTCACCATATGTTTCTACCAGCAAACGATGACTTTCAGTAGCCTTTTTCTTTTGATGAAATAAAAAAAGCAATGCGTGCCGCAAATGTTCTTTTTCAGGCACGAAACTCGACATGATCACTGAACGATAAAACAAAGACGCTAGTTTTTGGCGGACTCAACTTGTGTGTGTTTGTTGTTTAATGTCAGACGAACAAAATGGCGTCTGTGTCAAATTAATGGGCTGCGTACTTTTCGCTGGCGCCATCTCTTAGTTAAACCGGAAAAAACTTATGCATACACCTGGTATATGTTTAATTGGAATAATATTTTGGAAAGTGCAATTTTACGCGAAGAGATGTTTTTTCCAATTCTAATGTAGTTTTTGTAGAAAGCAGAATCATTATTCAGAAAATTTCATCGCAATATTTCAAGACGCTAAACAATGTAAAACAACAGAATTGTGTTATTTCTCCAATGTTATAGCATATTTGTTTAATGCCTGTTTGTCCATCGTTTCCGCGTCTAGAAAGAATGATATGCATGACAAAGGTTAGTAAAACTGGCTGTATTGTAATAAAAACCTCGAAAGTAATTTTATCTAAATATTGCATGTTGTTTCCAAAAAAAGAGAAAGACATAAAAACTGGCACTTGCAATCTATTGGTGCAGAAAAAGTTTGGAAGTTTTAGTACTTACACCGTCTGTAAATATTTACTGAAAAAAATCTAAAGCCAGAAGCTACGATTCTGGGCAAGTTTCTTGCCTGCAAAGAATATGAATTATCCTGACAGTTTAAGCTAATCTATATTTTCTCCTGTAACAATTGCAAGTATGCAATTAGAAACAAAACAACATAAAAAATATCCTCGTCGTTTTTTCTGGAAAAGGATTAATTCAAAGGTACTTTGCTCGTGTTCTGTATATTCTTTATATGTTTCTCGCCATAAAAAACATTTGTGTTGCAATTATTTTGCGCTCAAAGCGCTCCTTAATTTTATTATCTTGTTTTAATGGCATAATACGTATAAAAATATAAGAAAATCAAATTAAGCGACAAAAACTCTGTAATGAGTGGATAAAATGAGAAATTGAATTTAAAACGAATTTTTTCGCAAAGCAAAATTAATTTTTTAAACATTAAAACTGAAGCTTGTCAGTTTAAATAAAATTCCTTTTGTATGGCTCCAAAATTCTATTTTTAATGTAATCAGTTTACGGATGAAAATTTATATTTAATGGCGTTATCGTAAAATGAAAAAGCGATGAAGTATCACTTTTCTTATTTACTCCAAACTAAATTACATTACACACACGTGACGTGCCTTACTCGCTGACATGAGTGTATAATCATGATATGCCAAAAAATGAAAACTGATACATTTTATAAATGATAAATTACAATAGCCACCCCAACTGTTCTCAACTCGTTAACTCGTAAAAATCCTTGAGAGAGGCGTCCTAATACGATAATAAAATGCCTTAATGAAACTCATTCATCACCTTTAGCGCTAGAAAAGTCATGTACATCGAAATATTAAAAAGTGCATGAATACTTTATGTATCGCGACACATTTTTAGATTAAATTTTGAGATTCGCAGTACGGGTGATGGTGCTTTTTGTCTGGCGCGTGACATGACACTGTTATTTAATCAATCTTGGGGGGCCGAGTTGGAGCCGTATGAATTTAAACTGCCTTATTACTGAACTCCATATGCTATATTAGATTCTATTGTTAGGAAAGGAACGCGAAATACCCGCCGCACGGACTAATAATTTCCTTTTTTATACCCTAAACGCGGTTCTGTAAAACTTAAAAATTTAACTCCCAGAAGTACTTGATAAATTTTACTTTTCTTTCACAGTGCATCTACGGCTGCTACGTTCATTCCGCTATATTGCCGACCTTCCACAGAAGATGCTATTGGCTTCTTCAGGTAAGCTTTAGAATTTAATTCGTATATAAGGTTTCTATACGAACACCTTCTAATTTAATTACGTCCTTTGCAAGTGCATACAGCTGTAATCTCGTTATGTGCTTACTTAACTTGCATTTATGTACAAATAATATTAATAAAATTTTGCACAACCTTTTCTTTAAATTATTTTCAGAACCCCGATATAGTGTTAGTACATTACCTCAATGTACCTTATCCGGATGATAATAAACTAGCAGTCATAACTCCCAGTTTATCATTATGGGCTGATAAAAAAGAATGGACAAAAGAAGAATTAATATCGCAGCTTAAACCGATGTTCTTTAGTGAAGACGAACCAGATCTCAACAACGAATTAGAAATATCGGTAATTACCCCCTTTTAAAACTGCTGAAACCCTTTAAATTAACTTTAATTTGGCGCGTTTCAGACTGCCGAAACGGTAGAAGCAATAGTGAGTCAATTAATGGAAAAGCAACGCGTCGCTCGTCAGGCGGCTTTAGTTAAACAATTAGAATGCGGTTGTCCAGATTCGACGTGTGCAGATGGAAAATCGTGTTCTCATCCGATGCGACGAATTAGCGCCGCTAAAAACGAAGTAGCCAATTCTCTTCCCTCATCTAGTTCAAATTCTAGACCTCCTAGCAGAGCCGATAATAATCAAGTTTCCTCGACTACAGGAGGAGGAGGAATGTTCTTGTCAAATAATCATTCCGGTAGAGTTTATTCGCGAGACACTAGAAATCATCACGGACAATCCAGTGGACAGAATTCGTCCAATTCTGGAAATACGCCGCCCTTAGTACTTAGTCTTTCACAAATACAAGGAGGTGGTGGATTACTAATACTTAACAGCAATTCGACGACGTCGACTAACTCGACCACTCATCAATCATTCGTTGCTCCAGTTTCTGTTGCTAATTTTGTCTCTAGTACGACCGCCAATAGAGGTCATTCTAAATCTGAAAGGTCAACTAAAACTGTATCTGCTGTCTTAAAGCAAGAAGTAATGGAAACAAATCAATCTACTTCATATAATCAAACTTCGGGACAAAATATAAGCGGGTCTAACAGTAGATTGATGAATCAGAGAGAACCTAAAATAGAAATGACCGCAGATAATATGAGACAATCTATATTGAATAGCATGTCATACAATCAACAAAATAAAAACGTCCATCAAAGTCACCAACAAAATGAAATGTTAATGGTAAGTGCTCCTTCAACTCCTTCCAAACGAATGGATACGAGCAACGAAGATATGACAGACTTTAAACATCAAAATTTCTGTGGTGATACAGTAGTTCTTCTGGATACAGACTCTAGCGGAACTTTAGTTAGCAAAAATGTTGGGTCTTCCATAGTAACCGGCAGTTTCTTTAACGAGACTTTAGATTTATCGCAAGAAGACATACAAAAAACCTTATCTGCCAATATGCCATTGTGTTCAACCGAACTAGAAGCACACCAAAATCACAATACCGAAACAACAAATAGAGGTAGAATTACCAACAAACAAGAACAGAACCAACAACAAACAAACGTCATCACTCACGATATGAATCCAATGGATTTTATTGATAGTTGTGATGTAGTTGTTTCACCTACCCACGTGGTTGACGATGACGTTTTTGTAAACTTAGACGCTTTTGATATGCTTGGAGAATTCCCTGATTTAGAAGGTTTAGATTCGGGGCACACTGGCCTTTTAGATGTCAATCCGTCCGAGAATGAACAGGCGGCAGGAAAAGCTCATAACAATATAATTCAGTCACA
Source organism: Ignelater luminosus (assembly GCA_011009095.1). Lineage (NCBI taxonomy): Eukaryota > Metazoa > Arthropoda > Insecta > Coleoptera > Elateridae > Ignelater > Ignelater luminosus. The sequence continues at coordinate 210,703 of VTPC01090427.1, read as the reverse complement.
GTCGAATATGCAAATGGAAGGAGCTGCTAAGATAACAGATTATTCTCCTGAATGGGCTTACCCAGAAGGTGGCGTAAAAGTTTTAGTGACAGGTCCGTGGCATTCATCGGGCCCTTACACAGTCCTTTTTGATACATTCCCTGTTCCCACTACACTTGTGCAAGATGGTGTATTGCGTTGTTATTGTCCAGGTAGTAAATAAATAATCAAAAGGGTTTGTTTTTATTGTAAATTATTGTTTTCCTCTATTTTAGCTCATGAAGCAGGCCTTGCGACATTGCAAGTTGCTTGCAATGGCTGCATTATATCTAATTCTGTGATATTTGAATACAAGTTACCCCCTCGTGAAGAACAAGTTCCTGCTCCAGAGCCTAAAGTAGAACGCTCGAATGATAATTTACTTAAGTTTACTTTGCTGCAGAGACTTGAAGCTATGGATGATAGACTACAGATTAAACAAGAACCTGCCGATGGATCTGATCATGTAAGATAAAACTTTTAATTATTTGGTTTGATAAAAAGTAATTTTGACCTTCACTCACTTAACACATGACTACATTTTGCTTTATCAGCTAATTCTGTACAATTCCTCATGAAATTTTCTTTTTCCCATTACAAGGTTTTCCATACCTACATACAGTAATATTTTCAGGACGTTTGGCAATCCTCTTACTACTCATGTTACGATTTTTACTAGATACGATAACCTACAGTTGAAAGTTTTATTTAGTGAAATTTCCTGGACATGAAATGGTTTGCCAAGAAAAGTTTATAGAATTCTGGTTTCGAACGATATTTTGCACTAGTTGCTCCATTAAGCTGTTATAAATGTATAAGTCAAAATATCTCTACAGACTCTCAGAGAAGACTGACCATTATGTCTATAACCATTTCAAGCCAGATGTACCTTAGTTTTTTTTACTTTTGACATTGACTATAGAATTTTTTTCTTAGCATGTAAGGCTTTAGAAAGGCAATCCTAAATTAAAAATATCCTTAACAATGCATGTAGCAATTTATTCTTCTGTCAAGACACTTGACTTCTAGGATCAAAAACAAACTAGCAATTGCACGTGCTATTTTTTTTAGGTTGAAGATACATCCTTATTCACTCAACCAAATTTTGAAGATCGACTTGTTTCATATTGTCAAATGATGACATCTCGCTTATGGAAGTATGGTGAAGAACTTAGCGTTTCATGGTTTGCATGTCACAGAGGAATGACATTACTACATTTAGCAGCTTCTTTAGGCTATTCCCGATTAGTGTGTGCATTATTACATTGGAGAGCTGAGAATTCTTCACTTCTTTTGGAAACTGAAGTTGATGCTCTAAGTCAAGATGAAGATGGATATACACCACTGGTATTGAAAGCTTGCTCTTTTATCTTTTTCAATTTATTATTTATAATAATAATTCTAGATGTGGGCCTGCGTTAAAGGTCATACAGAAACTGCTGTTATGTTGTATAAATGGAATCATACCGCACTGAATATCAAAAATAATAGTTTGCAAACAGCATTGGAATGTGCAAGAGCCAATGAAAATTTAGACTTAGTTAAAGAATTAGAAAAGTTAGAAGCACGTCGAGACAAAGCTAGTATGTTACTTCATTCAGTGAATTCGTATAATGATAACACAAACTCATCTCCAACTGCTATTTCACCTGCAAGTTCCATAACATCTCTAACATCTGTAGCTTCAACGAGTAGATCTCACGATGGAGTATTCCTTAGGCCAGGAGTAGTTACAAGGTAGATTAGAAAAAAGAAACCTATCTAATTTATAATTTTAGAATCTATTGTAGAAGTGAATCGCAAAAGTACAGAATGCTAAATCTGGATATGGATTCAACAAGTCCATCGGATTCTCTGAACACAAATTCTTCCAATAAAATTACAGTGTCTCTTCCAAATCCATTACTTTCAGAGGCCAATGTTCAAAGTCGTAACGGTGGACAACGCTTAATAAAGCGGCCCTCTGTTGATAGTGGTATTAATATGACTGCAGGACAGTCAACAGATAGTTTACCATCGTTAAAATTTAGAAATATTAAAAATTCTTGCGGAAACAATCCGAAATTATCAAGGTAAATAAAGCATTTTCCTATTGAATATACTACATTGTACTTTTAATTGGCAGCTTTTTTAAGTGTGAATTGTGCAATTTGCTTTGTTGGTAGATTTGACAGAAGTATGTCTCTTCCATTGAGTTCTCCCTTATCAAATCAGGAAAATTCTTTTGACAGTGAACTCTCTGATGGATCTCATTCAAGGAAAATGGATTTTGCTTTGTGTAAGTATTAAGATTCTCTGTTAGTTGTTCAATTTTTATTTCTTAATGGTGGTATTATTTATCTAATATATGAAGACTTAAATAATATAATTAATAATCAAATGGTATCAAACACACAGGCAAACCTAAAAAATTATATACAATAACAATTTATTATTAAAAAATTCCATTTATTTGAAATAAGGCTATATTTGAGTGTCGAGATAGAAATTTAATGTCGCATGTCTTAATAACAATATCTGTTCTGATCCTGTTAGGTCGCATCTATTGTCAGTTTTCTATGATGTATAGTATTAACACCAAGGTTGGTTGACAGTATGACCTGTGCCGTTTTGGTGTGGGAGGGCAACATGAAGAAGTCATAAGTACAAAACATTTTTATATTGAAACCTAATTGTGAACGCCAGTTTATTTGCGTCTATTAAACAAATTATAAATCTATGAGATTCATTTGTAGAGATTAAAATAATAATATCAGAAGACAACACTAACTTGAGACTATCTGAGATTATTTAAAACATCATTATAACTCCTAGTAATTTTATTATTTGTTTTAAATTAACCATCCTATCTTCACTCATCCTCACTACATGCTCGAACTGCTTTAGTTGTGTTTCGATTTTCTCTTTAGCCTATTTCTTATTTTGTCCATTCTTGTTACTCCTTTCATATCTTTTTCAGTATCTTCATTTCATAGCTTTCAATTTTGCTTTTTATACTGTCTGTTAATACCCACGACTTGCATGCATATAAGCATCAGTATTAAGACGTTTTCATAAATTCGAGTGTTTTAGTCACTTCTCTTTTGTTAAAGAACAATGATATTGATCTAGTTTATCATGCTACTTTACAATTTTTTGTTGTTGGCAAACAGGATAAGATGGTCCTGAGTCAGTGCATTTTATTTCTTGGTTGAATTTTTTTGCTATTTCATTAATTACCATTATAAATTGAAGCAGTCTTAGGATACTGCCCTGTCTAACCCCTCTGGTAGTGATAAATTGTTGTATAGTATTCCCTAAACCCAAGTCACATTGAATTGCAAGGCGGGTGGCAGTTTTAAGCCCCATTCTGAAACTTTGAAGGTCGGATATTGTTGTATGTTAGATGCCTACGTGTTTCCAAGCAGATGTTGATTGCCAAATAAGGTTTGGAAAATCAAGCAGGCTTTGATAGGTACCAAAAACTTATTTTCGGTGTAGGTAAAGTACCTTTTCCGTGAGACATATCAAAAGATTTTATAAACAAAAGTTGTTCAGAATGCGAATTTATGCCTACATACCAAATTTGAAAACAATCTGCACAACTTAATTTTTCCGTTGATTTTTAAATTTTACAAAACAGTGAATTTAGAAAAATTAATTTTATTAGTATTATTAATTACAGATTGCAGGAAAGTTTACTGTATGTAACTGCCACCTGACTAAACACATTTTTCAAGACGAACTTTAAAGTCAGTTACATGAAAACCTTCCTGGAATTGAAAAAAACCAAATTGTGCCGATTGTTTTCAGACTTATTTTGTAGGCATAAATTTGCATTCTGAACAACTTTTGTTTATACGATCTTTCGATATGTCTCACGGAAAAAGTACTTTACCTACACCAAAAATAAGTTTTTGATACCTATCAAAGTCTACTTGATTTCTCAAAAATAAAGATATGGCCCAAGTTAGCTTCTAATCAAGCAGGACTGATTCCCACAGTCAGATTTCAACTCGAAAACTTTTTGTCTTTCACACCTATTGTTGAGTCGATCTGGGGACACCCTGTATATGGTTAGATATTCATTGATTGCGATGATGCTGACACATGATGTCGCAAAACTGGCAAACCGTTTGGGACAGTTGCCTCCTATAAGTACTGTATTTTAGGTTTTGTAGATGACACTTATCAGTTTGCTGCTGACCTTCCTTTCTTCCATGATTTTCCATATTTCACCCCTTTGGGCGCTATCAAAAGCAGCTTTTTCCAAGTTTATTGCAAAGCAGTCAAGTTTTTTACCCGAGGCTAATATTTTCTTCTGCCTGCCTGATTACAAAACATCCTGGGTTGATCGTCTTGCTCTGAACCCGGCCTGAGTGTCTCTCATGGTATGTGCTATTTTTGGTCTAAGCTTCTCTTCGATAATTCTTTCATACATTCTATATGCAGTAATATTTTTATATAATTATTGCAGTTAGTAAAATCTTCTTTTTTGTGTATCAGGACAATAACTGCTGTGCTCCAATCATTATGTTCTTGATAACATTCCGCATTTTTATTGTTTCCTAATTACTCTTTCCACATATTATTGTCTGATTTTATTAGTGATTTTGGTTGTGCCATCAACTTTTGGTGCTGTTGTTTGTATTATTTGTTTGAACTCATTCCATAATTCTTCCATGTCTAAGTTCATTAACTTTTCCTTATTTGATTATTTCCTCAGCAGTATTATCTTGGTAACTTTTTCTATATTATTTTCTTGTGTTTTTTATATAATTAATGTCACCTTTCTTGTCTCCTCCTGTAATATGTGCTCTCTCACTATTATATAGTGATCGCTGCCTGCTTCATACAGGGCTGTAGCCAGAAGCAGAAGTTTGAGATAGCAAATAAAAGTTTTAATAGGAATGTTCTCTCTATTATTTTATTACTCCTTTCCTATTACTTTAGAGCGAGCAGAATATTTTCTAGAAATGCCCGCATGGCTACAGCTTCATATCCTCTTGTCACTATGATATCTTTTACTCTTCTGTAATCCTTTTTGTCTATTAGAATGAGATCTATTATTGACTTTTCGTTTCTGCTAGGCATTTCCGTGGTATATTTTGGATGTCTTAATGTTTAATACACAGAAATCTATAGCTTCCTAGCCCTTACTATTTTTAGTACTTCGCTTCACTTTCTATTTTGTTCCCCAGAACTTTTCTATTTCTTTTTTTCTTGTACCTTCATTTGGGCCATAGGTTACCAGGAAAGTATAGATCTCGTCTTCTTTTTTTGATGCTGTCTTAAGGGTTCTGTCTGTTATTTTTTTCCATTTTTCTATACCTTTGATATTTCGTCTGTTTATTATACAGGTAATTCCAGATTGTGCCTAGTTTTCCTTTTCAACTCCATATAGTATACCATCATAATTATGCCCTTTATCTAATTTTAAACATCCACTTCCTTCTCTCTTCATTTCGGTTACAGTCAATATGTCTAGTTCTGCTTCTTCTATGACTTCGCTTCCATTCATGCCGTCTGTATTCCATGTGACTATTTTCCATGTTTTGATTCTAGATTTTTCTTGTCGTCCCTAATCATATGCATTACCATTGCCAAAGTTGTTGTCTTTGTTTTTTCCCAGCCTTCTCTTGTTAGTTTTTTACAAATTGTTTCGTAAATATTCGTGTTCCTCATCTTCTTCTTGTCGTTGTCCAACCTTTCCTATCTTTGTTTTTTAGTTTTTTGATTGGTTTTTTGTACTTCTATTTATTTTGAGTATTCGAAGTCCATATCGTTCCTTCTGTTATCAGTTTCTAGTAGGGAACTTTTACATTTCGTCTTTTTTTTTCTCTTCTTTAGCTCTTTTAATTATGTTTCTTTGTTTTTTTTTTACTTGTACTGCCATGTCATTATCTATGAATATCTTTCCAGCTTTTATTTTCCTTTATTTATTTTTATGTAGAGTGTTTTCATTTGGTCTTCCCATATCTGCACATGCCTTAGCTTATTTCCTGCTTTAAATGCTATTTTAATGTTTACTCTAGGTGAGAACGTTGTAATTGGTATCCACCTTGAGTTTGGTTGCAACTATGTTATTCTTCCTTTTCTCTGCTTACAGTTCTTCGACCTCTATCTAGTTTTTCATATCTTTGTTTTTTTCCTTGTTGTGTTTAATTCATTCCTGAATTCCTGTTGTTCTTTCCCACTACTTTTTACTTACACTTTCCATCTTTGTTTTATTCGGAGACCGTTTTGTCTTTTTATATTGATTTCAAACAGACTAATTCTGTGTCTTTCCTCTTTCTTTTCCTTTTTTTTTTCATCGAGTATTCTTCAGAGTTCGTCTTACTCATAATCGTTATGTGATACGCCAATGGTGGTTGCCTTAAATTTCTTCGCTTGATGATATAATATAATGGATTTGAAGAAAACTGTATTGAACAAAGCCACATAATCTTCTATTACAACTATACACTCGTGTTTGAAACTAATAGAATTTTTACTTATTTAAAAAAAATAAATAAAATTATTTTAAAAAATACTATTTTGTTGTGAAAATTGCAATAATACATAAAGTGAATTAGATACTAATTTTACAGGGAGGGAGTTGCCCTGGTGCCCTCCCTACAAAGGCCGCCACAGCTTTTATACAACCAATACTGCAGGTTTTTATATATCTTTGTACATTTAAATGGTATACAAGGTAATTTATTCATATTTAGTATTTTTGTTTAAATTGTTTTGGTAATTTTTCATTTGTCTTCAATAATTTGTTTTAAACTAAGAAAAACTTCAATAACTGAGCATTTCAAAGTTCAAACGCTGTTTTTTATTAACACAAATTGTAACGTTTGTGACTAGCAAATAATGTATTATACAATAAATAAGAAAATTAAAAATTATTCTATTTATCTACTTTTCAGGTTGAAAATAGTAAAATGAAATAGAAATATTTTGATTAGGAATAGATGTTAACATTCATTTTTAGGTTTGCCTGACAATAAGATTTTTATTACTTAAAAATACCACATTTAAGAAAAACGTACAAGAACAGATTATTTAAAAATTTAACACAGGTAAGTTTTATACAAACAATTTTTTCTAAAACTATCTTTTGCATGAATATATAATTGGTTTTTTAATAGGCATAAAAAGTTGATTTGTTATTGCTTACGTATGTTTTGTGTTATATTTTTCTTTAAATGTGCAAGTAAAAAAGAAACACTAATTAGAATTTAAAATAGAAGCATAAAAGAAAAAACATTTAAAAAGAAAGATATAGACATACAAAAAAAATTTTTTTTATTATAATTCCTTTTTATTACAATATCTAGGTTTGTGTTTATGTTGCGCTCATTTATGTTTTCGTTTTGACCAAATATATAGGCGAAGTGGGCAGTGGGCCCCGCAGCAATAGCCCTCTGATTGATGTGGAAGCCGTGTCTGATGATGAATCGGACACCCACAACAGTGCCGTAGGTCAGTGTGCTACTAATAACCACTACTTAACTGTTGTCTGTTCGATGTTGTCTCACTGTTGCATCTGACTGTTCTTAACTGTTCTTGGTGTCTTATTAACCTATTTATTCTAGTTTTGCTATTATTATTATATCAATCGCTAACAATACCTCTTTAGTAATAGAATTCACATTATAAATTAATGTTTCTTAAAACCGTAATTTTATATCATAATTATTAACATATTGAATTATATGCTCATTAAGCTAAAGAAGAGCTAATAAATAATAACGATTAAAGTTTGTTATACAATAAAGTGTGATTAATGATGTGTTTAAAGGCTCAGGACATGCTAAATCATTTTTATATCGTTATTATTATTTCTGCTATTTATTAGTGTATTAATATCTTTTATGTGCATTTGCTTTATATGCATGTTTGTATTTTATATACATTATAATTATAACTAATCATTAATATCAATTAAGTTCTTGCTTTCAAAATATGTAGGTACAACCTTTTTTATCAGATGTAATACAAACTGTAACTGCAATTGTTAGTGATATTAACTATCATATCAAAAATTTTTCTTGTGAATCGAACAGACTTCTTAAATAATCTTTTTATACAACTAGACAGTGCTATAAGTTATTGCAAGGTAAAGAAAGGCTCTATTCTTTAGACAAAAATAGTTGTTAGTAACGTTATTGGTAACAAACCATTGGATTGTCACCAGTAAAACATCAGTTGCGTGTCAAAAAATCAGCAATTTTAAAAATGTACTTGCAATTACTGCTCATAGATGCAGATGTTTTAATGGAGAAATTAATCAAATATACAAAATGAATTTTCCAACATGTCAGAATTTGTTTTACTTAATGCACTTTTGATCATCATTTCATTAAACTACCTAAGACATACATACAAAAAACTGTACATTACAATGGAGTTAAGTTTCACTTAAGAGAAAAAGAAGGTTGTATCTACAAACATGCAAGAATCTATCATTATCATCTCATCAGTTTGATTTTATGCTTCATTTTCATTTTTGTTTTCATTCTCTCAACTATGCCTTTCTCTCCTTGATCCTTTTTTACTGCTTATTATTGTATCATTTATCAAGATAGTAGTTAGTTGTAGTGCATGATTAAATAAAAAACGTTATTAGTCTGATTCTTGAACTTGAAAGATAAAATAAAAAATAATTAGTAAAAATCCATTTTGTTTAATAATAATGAATTGTGTTGGTTAGAAATAAATGGACCATTGAAATAGAAAGATACTCAAACATGGAGAAGTACATAATTATCTAAAATGCAACTTAATGCATTTGATGAAAGAGAAGAACATATGTGCAGGGTGTCCCAAATTCAATGGAATTAGGTAAAAATAAAAACTTGACCGCTTTGTGTTTTCAAGTTATCCAGTCATCCACAGCTCCATTAAAAAAAAAGTTGTTATATCGCATGCTCTTTCTGATGCTTTATTTAAATAAATAAAGTTGACAGTTCTTAAATGTAAAAGAAATTACCAAATTATGGCCAATTTTCATTATTTTTATTCCCATCAATGCAAAAACCCATGGAAAATGTAGAACTGTTCTTACAGAAAGGAAAAGCTAAACAAAAACAAAAGATGAAACAAACAAGATTCTTACTGTAAACAAGAAACAATAAAAAATCAGAAATGACTATTGCAAATTAACTAACACAATTTTCAATATATTCTTGATCAAGTACACTCAGTATCTTAACATACAGGGTTTTCAAGAAAGGAGTGACTAATTTCAAACTGATTTTTTATGTTAACATATAAATTGATTTGTTGGTATTATCATGACCAGCCATTGTTGGAATTTCATATGCCAGCATGGTAAATCACAGTGATACCAGCATACACAAATAAATTTGTATATCAACATAAACAACAGTTTGAAAGTAATCACTTCTTTTTTTGAAAGCTCTGTATTATGACTCACTTCAAGAATCAACACTAATAACTGTAAAATTTTAGCATTTACGCTTACAAACATTTCAATACAAAGCTTTCTATATTTTCTAAAACTACTTAAATAAAACTATTTTATTGATATTTTGTCTCATTTTTTCATTCCTAATATAGAAAGTTTTATTAATTTGAGCTAAATAGTAGGCTCTTTGGTTGTACTATCATTATTAATAAATATAACACATAGGATAACAAAGATAATGTTTTGTTTCGCATAGGGGAACAAGATGCTCGAGTACTAACATTAGCCGAACAAATCATAGCTGCCATGCCAGATCGTATTAAAGTAAGTAAAATTTTAAATTATACATTTGATAAACTAATAATTATTTTCTCTTCAGAATGAAAGTGAAGAAATGATGTTAGATCACAGTCCAGGTCCTCCTGAAACTCTACCATCTAGTGATGCATTATCCGATGTATTTATGGAGCCACTTCTCGATCAATCAGGATCTAGTTTTGAACAAACAGAATTCAATTTTGAGTTTTCTGATCACAATTATAGGTATTATTGTCTGTAAAGGCTGTCAAGATTTTGTTAATTAGTTTTTATTTAGATATTACGATGTTAGTACACCATGCTCAAGTCTCAGTCCTGCATCGTCAAGTTGTTTACAATCACCTTGTTCTTTTACATTGGATTCACCATCACCCCCTCCAACAACTGCTGACTTCTGTGAATTTTTCCAAGCATCCGGAAGTTTATTCGAGAAGGATTTTTCTAATCTTACATTATCAGGTACTACTAATACTTAATGAATTAAACCACTCTGATTAATTTTTATTTCAGATCAAGAACAAAGGGAGTTATATGAAGCTGCAAAGATAATTCAAAAAGCGTATCGTTCTTATAAAGGACGTCAACAACAGGAGCAGGATAAAGAGAGAGCTGCTGCAATTATTATTCAAAATTATTATAGACGATATAAACAATATGCGTACTTTAAGCAGATGACTCATGCAGCAATGGTTATACAGAATGGTTTTAGATCATATTGTGAACATAAACGATTCAAGAAGAATCAAGAAGGGTCAGTTACAATACAAAATTATTATCGAAATTATAAAGAACAAAGTGGGAAAGGAAGTAGAGAAGGAACTCCTGCATCTGGTCTTAAGTAAGTAAAGGTTTCCCATGTAGTTAGAATTTAATTATTTGTCACAATGTTTACAATTTTGTAAAATTATATTAGATAACTTTTGGATAAATTTTGAAATAATCTCTCTTACAGACGAACATATTCGCAAAGACGTCAACATCAAGCAGCTAGAAAGATTCAGCAATTTATGAGACAATCCAAAAATAAGTAAGTCTTCCTTATATTATTACAATGCACTTGTTTTAATGTATATGCGCAATCAGTATAATAATACATATTTGTTTGAAATTATTATGTTAAAAAAAAAAGACAACTGTAATAATAATTAGAGAAGAGTCATAAGTCATATTAACTTATTTTTTGACTTGAGTGAATGTGTTGTTTACTATTTGCTGATATTTTCATTTGTTATTGCACGCTTAGTACATCATGGAATGAGAAATTAAGGACAGGGGTAAGCTAACTTGCTACAAATGCACATTTACAGTGTAGTAATAATAAATTTTGAATAATAAAAGAATAAGAAATGTGCACATTAAGAAGACCATAGAACCTCTATTGATACACTCATATGCAGGGTGTCCCAACAGTGTGTACTCAGAGGATAATGTCATTATTTGTGGAAATATCAAAAACTGTTACCGAAAGAAATTGCACAGAATGATTGTCTGTACTTTCTAAAATTATTGATGCACAGGGTGTTTCATAACAGTGTGATACATAAAGTATTTCTGTACATCCCATTATTTTGTTATTCCTTATTCAATGCTGATTACAACTTTTATGGGGGCTAAACCAAATAGTTTTGGCATTATTCAATTTTTTCTTGTAAAACATCATCGAATATAATGAGCTGTCTTGGTATAAATTGATAAACATTTGATTTTAAAAACCGTACAGTGATCAATACCAATTTTCAATCTTTATAAATTATTGTTAAAATTCTAATTATATCATCTCTTTATACAGGGTTATCCAAAACTGAGAATTATGATTTTATTCAATTTGTTTGAATAGGACGTCCTATATACGGCGTATTCACACCCAATTAGCCAAATTTCAGGGATGGATAGAGAGATAACAAACAAACTTATAATTTCAATTTTTGTGACTTAAGAAATGATCTAGCAGTAACATGGCAGTGATATGACAGTGGCATAAAAGTGATCATACTGACATGTGACTCAAAGCCCACTAAAGTGTAACAGTTGCAGCTAGCATTCAGTCGGTTCAGTTCATCTAAATCAGCGCTTCTTAAACTTTCTTCATGGCCCTATTTTTCATCACTAGATTTTTTGCGACATCAGGTATTAAATATGAAATAAAACATACAAATAAATACATAAATTATTTATTTTTTTGTTGAACAATATACATATAAAAAAAGTAGTTATATTATTTGTCAAAATAAAAGTAGTTTTAGGATTTGTTTCAAGTACAAAAATAAACCAGAGGAAAAAAAATAAACCAAGAAAAATTAATGTGATGGATGTGCTTGTTTTTTACTGCATAACAAATTAAACCTTGGTGTAATAATATTTGACACTGCTGGAAGTAATCTTCTACGTTTTTTTACTGCAGTGCTTGCGTGGCGCATCACGTTAAATATTATGTGTTTGTGAAATAACATATAAACTGACATTCAAGATTGTGGCATTGAGATCAGATTCGTTGATCTCAGAGACCAATTTATGATGAACCTGCTAAATATTCAATATCAATGTGCTTACGCTAAGCGCAACAGTATATAACCAGGCTGTAGTAGTTTAGTAAAATATTCGAAACTTACCATAATAAATTAACAAAAATCAGAAAAAAACATAAAAAACTTACTTTTGGTAAAAGTTTGTAAAGTTTTGATCCACATAAAAAACATGGGTACAAATATTAGTGTTGGGCATTTACCAGTAAATTATAAAATGCATAATTTACTGATTAATTACTGGTGGTAAAAATTAATTTTTTGTGTTTTTTAGATAGTACATATGAAGACCATCATTTATTGATATGAAATACATAATGTTTTTAATTGGCATGTATATAAATAATTTGATAAATGCATATTTTTCAGTTTTTGAAGTACTTTATGAAATGTAAAAAATAAAAATTAAGAATTCATAGCTAAACAATAATAAAAATAAAGATATTTAAATATTTTGTTTAAATATAAATAAGTTCAGAAAAAGATTAAATCTAAACTGAACATTAAATTATTTTCTTAAGGCAGTTATAATAAAAAAAGAATCAAAAATTAGAAAAAAAAAATAATTAAAAAAGTAAAAGTATTGCTTTGTTTCTTTTGGTTAGTTTGTTGTTTCTCTGCAATGTTATTGCAATGACTAAAACTGGATTGTTACTTGTATAATGTTATTGCCATTTTTTGTTTTCCTTTACTCATTATTATTATCACTTCTTATTTCTGAATCACTCTTTGTGTCTCCATTTTCATCACATTTATTAGTATCATTATTAGGTTCATCTTCAAGAAAATAATAATAATATTCGGTATTACTCTGTTCTTAATTTTATTCAAAACAAAGCCAAGATTGAGAAACATAACCTTACATTTTAAACAAATATTCAAACTGTTTTCACTGGTAAAAAAATACATATTTTACTACTAGTAAATTATGGTAAAAAATGATAATTAACTTAAGTGGTTAATTAACTTGGCCCAACACTAACAAGTACACATGTTCTAAAAGTCTAAATCTAAAACAAAAGTTAAATTTTTACAGTTATCCAGTGATATCATGTTATATTGGGCAAGCTTTAGTTTATTATTGTAATGTAAACCTAGACCATGTAAAAATCATAATCAGTGATGTCATCAAACATGCTTCTTAGGGAAATCTTTAACTGATTTCAGCTCAGGTCTTTCTCAAATATAAAAATTTGAAATGTATCAAATTTTTCCTGAAGACATTGGTTAAAATTTTCTGAAATCTCCACTTCATCTAGTCAAAAAATGTTCCCAAAGTTTTTTTATTTTATCACATTAGCAGTGTATTCCCTCATTTTGACTAGTTGGATGTGAAACCCTGTATTTTAATATCTTCTTATTCTACATTCATTGCTGATTGCAGCATTATGTGGATCTATACCTAGCAGTTTTGGTGTTTTTAATCAGCTATTTGTTGTGATATGTCATTACACTTCTCAATCAGCCCTGGTATACAATTAAGGAAGCTTTCATTTTTGTAACTTTGAGAAGATAAAACTGAGTCTGGCAATTATAGATGCTTCCAAGTTTTTAACCATTTGCCTTATTTTTACAGGATGAAAGTAATTTATTCCACTTTTTACAAACAATCTGTTATTAGTGTTAGCTTTTATTAGTTTTGATATCAAAGACATTCTATGTATACAACTAATGATTTTTTTGCTGACGACTATGCAATTCAAATTATAAGCATGCGCCATATTTCTTGTGATTAGTTGCAAATATATGAGTGGCATTCAAAAAGATTGTGCAGCTTCTCACTCTTCCTGTATAACAAAGAAGAATGGCTTGGTGAGTATTCATAGTTACTAAAGACTTAATCTTATTTTTAAAAAGTTGCAAAAACTAAAGGTTGCCTAATTATACCAGAGCCAATTAAAAGATTGATGGTATTCCACAACAAACAGTTGAATAACATCAAAACTGTTAGTTGCAGACCCAATAAACTATACTGTTATGACTAGCAATTACTAAGAAGTAAGGAAACACTAAGATGTACACAATGTTTTAGTTGTCCCTTACTAAAGATGTAACATTACAAATCTCCTTAATGATACCTGAGCTGGTTGAGAAGCTAGATAACATTTTACAATAAATAATTGAACAACGCCAAAACTGTTAAGTGTAGACATACACAATGCTATATTGTTGCAACAGCAATGAATGTGAAATAAGAAAATATTAAGATATACAGGGTGTATCACTTAAAAAATTGAATAAAATTACCCTGTATAAATGAGATTATGTAGTTAGATTCCTAAGGGGGAACTATCCAGGCATTTTTACTGCAATTTTTGTTCACCTAAAAAACTTTATTATTATACCAGGGTGGCTTGTTATATTTGATGATTTTTTACAAGAAAAAATTGAATAATGCCAAAACTGCTTAGTTTAGATTCCCATAAAAATATCCCCTTATATTTAGCATTGTACAAGAAACAGGGATATAATGAGATATACAGGGTGTTTCGTTGCCACTCTTTTATGGAATTTTAGAAAGTAGAGACAATCATCCTGTACAACTTTTCCTAGTGACATTTTTCAAAACTCCTATATAAAACAATTAGAGATACTTGTTTTTACAAAAATTCTTTATTTTATGTTTATTTCTTAGTCAAATAATATGGCATCTTTAATGTTACAGATTACAGAGAGAACGAGCAGAAAGAGAGAAGCAGGCGGGCCAGTCAGTGGATGCCCACCAAAAGTTACAGTCTCAAGGGGGCAATTCCATCACAGGCCCAAATAACAGGTATTTTTATATTTTTGTTCAATTTATAACTTATAAATACAGTAAAAATCTAAGATTAGTCAGTCAGACCATTCAATAAAATTTAGAATGCAAGGCGATAGAACATTGCTATATATCAAAGTTAAAATTCTTGTTTGCAGATTGGAGAACAGCAATATTTCAGATTCGACTTACAAGTGTTCCAGCAAATAATTAACAAGTAGAACAACAACCAAAAGAAATCTGAGTTATTTGACTGTATAAAAACGATGTTTAAAATACACCTCATTATGTTTATGTTAAACTCTTTAATGTTTATCCCTACAACATGGAAAATTGGAATGAAGAGTATAAGTACTTAAAAAGTATATTACAAAGACAGTCACTGAAGGTGACCCTAAGCTTATAGTTCTATACATATAATGTTTAAAGAAAATCATAATAATGAAACGTTTATGTGGTTTCTTATGTAATATTATTATAATAATTGTAGTAATCATCAATTTTTCTCTGATGTATTCTTATATAATAACAGTGTCTAATTTGGCTGTTGTTAACATATAATTATTAACTAATTATTAGGCATTTTAAATTAATGCACGGATCGACAACAAAAGTGAGATGTTTAGATGTACGACCTAACTACTTCTGGTCATATGATACAGAGCTGTGATTTTAGTTTAGTAAAGTTAAAATCATTTGCGATGGTTCATTAGCAATATACAATTTGGAAGGAAAGATTAAAATTGTACCGAGTAATTAGAAATAAATTATTATTTTTGTTATATTTATAAATAGAATGTGCAATAAAAAATGTTATTCATGATCTTGCTTAGTAGAGATTCCTAAAATTACTAAATCTGAAGTGTATATACTAATCAGGTAAATAGTTAAAATTGCTTATTAATTAAAATTTGGATACACTTTTAATATCATATGGAACACTTTTCATTGTATCCAGCAATCAGAATTTTAGATGCGAATAAAAAAGAAAAAGAAGAATGTTATTGCACAGTGTTATCTCAGAAAATCAAAACTTCATACTTAGAATTTCTATTAACCTTTTCAAAATTGATATCAAAAGAAGAACGTTGTCTCTATTTAGGTACGTTTAGGTACTGAATATCTTAACAGGCACAGTGATTGCTAAATACAGTGAAAATTATTGTGTAATAAAACAAACGAATAAATTGCATTGACAATGTTTTAAAACAAGATCACTGAGGTGCTAATAGAAAGAGTACTTTTGATGTCGAAATATTCATTACTTAGAAGTTTCTTATAGATGAAAATGTATTAGAAATAGACAGTTGAATTTATGGAGGTACCACTAAGTAAAGGTTTGTTCAAAATATGTCTTTGTGAAGGAATTATATTCCGTAGTTTCTTGAGGAAATTTTAAATTTTACTAAAAGAAAAAAGAGTTGAAGTTTTAGAGTATGCATTTATATAAAAGCAAATGTTTGTAAAAAGAATAGCGGAATGTTCTTTTTATATATTAATAAAAGTGATAAAATGAAATATTTATAGTTAGAACTATTGCAAATTATTTTAACCGTAATAAAAAAACAAAACTTGTAGTAATAAAGACCTAGTCTTTAGCATAACATTTTAACTTGTATCCTTCATACTTCTTTTATTTTACTTTTAGATGTTTAGCTTTCTTAGTTTATCCTTCTAACCAAGATAAATTACAAAACAAAAACAGTTTTTGTTTTTAAAACTATTTTTCACTGCCATTTTAGACTAGACTCAGTAAAAGTGTAGATATGCAGCATATTCTCTAATTATTTTATGTATTATACCTAGTGAAGAAAAAAAAATGAAAAATAAAGGGAAACAAAATGTACCTATTACAAAAAGCAATACACAAACTTCCTTTTTTCCTAATAGTCATAATTTTATTTTATTTTATTTTTTATGACAATAGTTTTGTCATTATGCCAAAGATAGGCGATAACAATATGTAAAATAGATTTTTCATAGATAGTTTATTCTGCTCATACATATCAAGTGTAGTATGTAGTGAAATGTAGGATAAAAATACGTAAATAAGGATTTCAAATTATGAGACGATTAGTTACACTAACACAGCCATTATTTTATAATAATACTCAGGGTGTTTAAAAACGTTCTTTGTTGCTATTAAGATTTTACTTAAAAAACCAACTGGCCAAAGAGAAATGTAACCATTAATTTGATTTATGCAAAGCAAGTTGGATGACTAAAAATATTATTTCATATCAAAATTGATATTTAAGGAGCTCTATCAAAGTTTCTTAAGCAATAAAAAAATTATGGACAATAATTATAATACGTGTGATGTCAGATTGCTGCTAACTTGTTTCATTCTCACTCGGTAATGCATTTTACAAGCAATCAATAGAATTATCAATTTTATTTTAGAAATTAACACTGCGATAAATATTATGGGTATATAGAAATAACTTGGACAATAAAAGAAAACAGTTACTTTACTAAATGGTTAATAAATTATAAAATAAATATAGTTCTGATTCTTAATCATCTGTTCATTCATTTACTCAGGAAATAAATTATTTCTAGATTTTATACACAGAACTATTATGGTAAGAAGTCCTGACCCCTTACTTTGAAAACTCACAAAAACTCCCCAACAGATTTTTATCAGACATATTTTATTTTGGTGACAGTATATTTCTGCATTAGGGGAAAATATGTTCAAAGAGAAAACCTGATATACAGGGTGTCCCTAGACGATTGCAAAACATTTCAAAACAAAGAGTTCATATAAACACATCCTCAAAAACGCCTCCTGATAGAATTATGTTCCTGAAAAGTTAATCTTAAAATGTCATACTTCTAGTTTCACCATATACAGTGTGTCCATGGATTGAGTTGACAAGAGGAAAAACTTTTTTATTATTGGTTTTAGGACAAAATGTCACTTTTGATAAAATTTTCTGCTTGTTTCAAAACCTCCAATAATGGTAATATAATTTTGATGTTATCCACAATAATGAAGAAAATTTTAAAAAACGCATTATTTTAGTATAAAAAACGACTAAGTTCTAAATTTATTCAAAAATCAGATTGCCATGTTAGCTTTTTTTGCAGTTGCAGTTCAAACATGGTAATTTGATTTTCGAGTAAATTTAGAACTTAGTCGCTTTTTTATACTAAAGTAATGCGTTTTTTAAAATTTTCTTCACTATTGTTGGTAACATCAAAATTATATTACCATTATTGGAGGTTTTGAAACAAGCAGAAGATTTTATCAAGAGTGACATTTTGTTCTAAAACCAATAATAAAAAAGTTTTTTCTCTTGTTAACTCAATCCGCAGACACACTGTATGTTTCTTTGAAAAATGAATAAACACAAAAGCTTTTATTTCTTAATTACTGCCAAAGAAAACAACACTATACATAAAGTAACATTTTAATTTATGCGATTTATCCTCAATAAATTGCCAGATGTGTTATTTGTTACTCCTCCCAGGTTTCAATTCACTTATTAAGAGATATTTAAAAAGTTCTTGCTGCTTGCTATAAAGGAAAACAAATTAAGAGACAAAAATGGAATTTACACATTCTAACCATAAATAGTTCTGTAAAACTTTCATAGAAATTGAAAAACCCAAGAATTTCAAAGTGAGGGATGAGGACTTTTCCCTGTGATGGTAATAGGACTTTGTAGGTTGAGTAAAACACAAAAGCCTTTTAATACCTTCTGAAATGAACTATTTTAAAGTAAGAATAGAAATGCTATGTTGCAATTTGATCTGAAACATATTAAAATACACCAAATCGTCGTAATAACAATCTGCTAGCAATCTAATGTCACATACAATATTTTAAACAGTAACATTTAAGAAACTGTTCTGGATATTAATATGAAACTTCCATATTCTGTATTGTACTTTGGAATTATTACGATTTTTGCATTGAATTAAGTTAACCTAAACCAATGAGCTCTATACTACATAACTGGAATGGAAATAAGTCTAATGCTGAAACCTCTACCTGCATCATGATGGTATTCTCATCTCTCTTACACTAATGGGTTTATTTGGATGCTAACAAAACTTCACATATGACACACAGCACACGTGGTTTACTACACTACTCAACCTCTTTAAAGCAACATGGCGACTGGTACAACAATACCACCACAACGTTCCTTCTCTCTTATATTCGTATGGTTCAGTCCCTCCCTATCTGTTTAACATAGCGGTTGCCATCCCAGTTATGTAGTATAGAGTTCAGTGACCTAAACTAACTTAACCCATCATCCATCATCTTACTTAATTAGAATAATATGTATGAAAAGAATAACATAATATTTAACTTAACATACTCAATTTTAATATAATACAACTACTAAGCGCTTCTGAAGTTAAAACAATACAACAGATTCTTGAATTAAAATCAAACCCAGTCTTCTATTGTGACGTTTTAATTATAAGTATCTAAACACTGCCATGTTATCTTTTTGGACAATGCATACAGAGAATAATTTTTACAAAATGTTTACATTGTCTCTACTATATACAGGCCATGTTAGATTTTTAAGCGCCATCTATACGTTGTGGCGTTTGCAAATACTGAATCATGCTCTAAAGTGCACTATTTTGATTATACAGATGTCAAACCCTGCATTCATTAAGGTAAATACCCCTGACAGTTGTCAAAGGTACCTTACTGAACGAAGTAGAATCTAGTTTCAGATTTTCTGTTTTATTTTTATCTTCTGCATGGCTATTATAAAGTTCCTTTCTGCTGCCGATGCTCTAAAGATGCTTGCTAAAGTGAAAAATGAAGATGAGAAAAATAAATTTCTTTGGAAAAAATATGTTCAGCACTGTAAAATTAAATAAAATTTTTGTTTTTGACATTTACAGTGACGGTATTCCTTCCAAGTAAAATATTTCAACCCCTTCAAAGTCAAAATTAAATTCAGAATTTCTTAAGTGATTGTTATTGCTGCAAGAACTTTTATAAGAACCTAACCTTAATTTTAATTCTAGAATCTGTTACAAAAAACTTTCATTTATTTCAAAAACCTCTATACAGCTGAATTTAATTAGAAAATGCAAAATTAAATTACAGTAGAACCTCGTTAAGTCGGCCCTCTTTAACTCGAATCTCCGGGTAACCCAGGTCGATTTAAGAACTTATAAAGAGAATGACAAAGCTATTGCTTTAATTGGGAGTGTAAAATTGTACCATACTATACAGCATTTATGTGTATGCTGTGATCTAACTCGGATTTTTGTTATGTCAGATCGGCTCCGGTCCCAGTTGATTCGACTTAACGAGGTTCTACTGTATATGGAAAACAAAATCATCTTTCTGCATCTCATATGGCTCAATTGGTATATTTTACAAATAGAAATTTATATATTTGGTATCTTTCTTTGTTACCTATCTATCTTAAATGTCAACAAAGTGACTTTTCAAACACCTTGTAAATACTAATAAAATTTTTGCAATATCTTTTATATTTATAATATGATATAAGCTTCATATTTGTTTGTGTATTGCGTTCGAGCAAAATATAATAATTATACTGGTGCTCAAAAAAAGATAGTGTTATGTATGCACAAAGTAGTACATTACTCAGATATAAAACGAGTGAAACATGAAGTCTAGATCAAATCAATTAAGAGATAATTCAGAATCTCATCTGTAGAAAGATCTAAAAAATCCTTTCTTGTAAATATTCTATATAAAGACTTATTATTAGTTACTGTGTAGTATTGGCTGGTTTAAGTTCTTGAAGAAAACAGTCGAATTGTATCTGAATAATTTACTAATATGGAATAAATTTTTGTTTAATTTTAAATTATTTTTAATTTGGATCTTTAACTTTTAATGTTGTCAATTAAGAGGGAAAAAATGGAGGCGGTTATGATTTCATTTCAACTTATAAAGTACCTGCAAATGGGATTTATTTTTATCATTAAAATATGTATTTTTTAGAAAAAATAATCGAGAGAATCACACGAAAATCCCTCCTTGTATATAGCTGTTATTCGTTTTTAAAAATTTTATTCTTTATTATAAACCATAATGTTATAATAAAAAAATTATCTCTTATTATCAACTTATATAATGCAATGTAAATAACTGTGGGATTTACCTGCATATAAACTTATAATAATCCAACTGTAATATAATATATTAAAGCATTATTATTATTATGATTATTATACTATGCAGCATTGCAATTGCAAGAAAAATAGTTAGGCCAAATTATTAGATTTAGAAAGAAAAAAATTATATATATATGAATATATCGAATTTTTGAATATTTTTGAATCAAAATATATCTTGTCCAGTGTAAATGAAAATGAGTGTGTATGAAAACTTGTAGGTATTTTATACTATAGATATTGCTTTTTCAAAAAGTCTCTTTTACTCTACCTGTCTTTATTTTCTGCTTTCTACTCTGTAGCCGAAGAGGCCTAATCTCATAGAAATAAAACTTCCATTTTATCAAATGTAATAGATTTAAAACTAAAGAAAATAGATACAATCATTAATAAAACTCAATTTTCCATATACTCTCGAGCATTACTACTTGTTATTTTATTTTTACACGAAATTTCTAATTTGGAAAAAATGTTAAAGAGTTTCATATATTTTTTAAAAAGAAACTTTCCCTTTCACTTTTTCTTCTAAATTTCCAATATTAAATAGGGCTCTGGGAGAATGGACATTTATAAACAACACCAAATATATCAAAAAATATGTTTAAGGCGTATTTTAAATCAATATCTATAGGCATAAATTTTATCGAAAATATATTATACTTATAATAATATATTCAAACTAAATTTTATAATTATACATAAAAAAATATTTAAAAGTGTATTTATACTTAGATGTAGAAAACATTTAAAAGTACATTCGTTGTATTTATTGAATTAAGTAAAACTCTTTTGATTTTAATGTATAGATTGGTTCAGATCAAATGATGGGACATTTAAATTTTGAAATAAAAAATTTTTATATATCATGTCATGATTCCTGATAAATGATAAATAAATGAAGGTAAAATTTTAATCTTTTAACATAAAAGAATTTTGATGTATTTGAGATTTTATTTAAAAGGAAATCATCAGCAATATCTCAGATGATTACATTTAATGATTCTGCATGCAAGTTGGTTTTTACGGCTTTCTTCTATATATGCAACATCATAATATTCTTTTATGTAATTGTAATGTTACTTTATCAGTACATGTCTTTGAAGACGCTATAGTTTTCATGTTTTCACCTCTCCTATTATAAAAGTTAATTAAGAAAAATAAATTGATATTTTTCAGTTTTTTCAGTTAAATCAAACAGAGTTTTCTCAACCAATCTACGCATCTATCGATATATTATTAATAATTCAACATATTCACGCTTTAAGAAAAATCCTATTCAATCCAGCAAATTTAACCTAAAAAAAAGTATTCATTTAGTCAATAGTTTTTAAATTATTATATTAAAGAATAATGGTACGAATTATTCTCGTACAGATTTCAATATATATAATATGTAGGTGATAATAAAAATATTAAGAAAAAAAAAATTGAAACAAAAAAATATAATCAAACATATTGAGAATAATTCGAATCGATAATGATGATAATGTAGCTGCACAGTACCTACATACCTTAACCTTGTCTGTATTTAAATAATCCATAATACAAATACATTTCAAGTTGTTAAAACATGTATATCGTTGAACGATATACATGCTTGTGGTATGTCATTATTATTGCGATTACAACAATGGTTACTGCACTCTTATTATACTTGTACTTAATTAGTTTGTTACTTGTTAACTTAAATATATATGTATACTTAATTTTACACTGTTATGATATTTTATAAGGTAGAATTTCTATTGTTACAGTATACCCTTTCTGTCATTCCATGATCAGAAATGTTTAAGTTTCATATTTTGATACTTATTATATATATTTTTACAGCATATGTTAAATTTCTCATTAAAACAAATTTTATTGCAAATTGTTATAAGTGAAATAATCCTAACTCTATATAGTAACTATGTATATGTACCTGCCTGTTTCTAGTTAATTTTTAAATATTATTTATAAGTTTCTTTGATTATTGCGAGTGCAGTTTTTAGCTGTTGCTACTACTTACTTAACAATTGTAATTAATAAACACTTTTCTCAATTGATTTGTCTTGTTTTATTTATTTATGCCATACTGAAGCGTTTTTTCAATTTCAGATTTTTTTTACACCTTTTTGAACAAGAATTCCGAGTCCATCATGCACAAAATTAATTTTTGAACAACTTTTATTCTAAACATTTCTTTTCTAAAATGCAGAACAAAGACAGGACATATGGTATACAAAAGACATTTTTCTCAGAAA
This sequence comes from Ignelater luminosus, assembly GCA_011009095.1. Lineage (NCBI taxonomy): Eukaryota > Metazoa > Arthropoda > Insecta > Coleoptera > Elateridae > Ignelater > Ignelater luminosus. Next base: position 187,318 of record VTPC01090427.1, on the reverse strand, counting down.
TTGGAAATGTTTATTGTGTCCCACTAGCTGCCAGTTGGTTGTCTTTGAATATAAAGAGAGCAGGAAGGAGCAAATGGTTGCCGGTATGTAAGAAACACAAGACAGATGTAGAATCATCACAGCCACATTGAAGAACCTTAAAAAAATTATAGAATTAATAACTGAAAGGCATGAAGAGTGTTTTTTACAAAATAATTTTATTTCCTTATTCTTCTGTCAAAGGGTAGGTAAGTGCCTATCCATAATTATTATTACTTAAATGTTAATTTTACTTAAAATAATGCAAGCAATGATAATACATTTTTAAAATAAATAAATAAAAAACCTGTGCTTACCACACATTCTTTTTTGTATCTTCCGATTCACATTCATATATTTCCCATTCTATTTGAGGCTTCCTTTTTTATTAACTTATTTCTATACCAATAGGTTTTTGTTAATCAAAATTTTTCAGTACTTACAATTAGATATCAGACTACATTTTGTGTGAAAACATTCTGTAACTGCAGAAAATGTACAAAACCTTTATATTATAACATGTTAATCTTATTTAAAGGGAGTAGGTAAGTACATGTTGTATTTTATAATACAGTTTCTTTCTTTTCACAACTGTACACATTTATTTCTTTACCTATTTATAGTATTCATTGCTTGAGGATTGGGTTAACCTAACAAATTCAAAATAAAATTTACTTATTAACTTCCTTCTTTTTAACTCTCTGCTTTGATCTTATGAAATTATAAATAAGATATTTCTAAAATTTCTCATTTTAATGTTAGCTATTTCCATATTACTTGAAAAATACTAACAAGTTTTTTATTATTGAATGCAAAATGCTAATTTTTGTATGCACGCCACCAATTCAATGGAAATACGTTCATATTGAAGAACCACTTTGGGCCATGCTAAAATGTATTGTAAACTCTTTCCTACCCTCTTTATATTCAAAGCTTTAGGTGCAGGTAAGGGTAAATATTAAAAATGCAAAAGTTGTATTAACAATTATTTAATATTTAATAAAAAAAAAGGAACAGTAATATTTATTGCTTACTGCTTACACAGCCTATAAACTATAATAAAATTATGATTTATTAAGTATTGCACAAAATCGCTAAATCACTTACACTTATATTTACTATTGGAATCACATTATGACATAACAAATGTCTAGTTCTGTTAACAAAACTTGAATTTGAAAAATGATCCTCACATAAACGAAAGCTAGTAGCATTTGTATCACTACTTATATTACAGATATCTTTCCATATTTGGCATACTTCTTCATCTTTGGGAAATTTATAAAAATGTTTATTTCTATAATTATTGTCTACAATATTAGTAAAATATGAATTAGTACAACCTGGATATTTACAAGTAAATTTTAATCGTCCAATCATTTTGTTTATAATATCTATTAACACAATGTGCTTACTCTTAAAGGCTATTATTATTATTATTTTAAATAAGCGATTAATATGACTAGAATCAAATATAATTAAATAGACTGTGAAAAAATGGAACTTTTAAGGACCCGTGCAATATTTATATGAAATGACCCCGTCCAATATGTATCTGAAAACTTAATTTTATTTAGTATCAACCAGTGAAGTGCAAAACGATATGCAAGGCGATACAATATTGATACAAATTCAATACTGGAAAAAAGATTTCTCATGATTATATAAGTCAAAAGCATCAAGAGTTTAACATTTTCGATTTTTTGATACAAACTTCAATACAGCAATTTGTACCCAACCTGGCCAAAATTCCAAATTTCAAAGTTGCTAAAAATTAATTAAAATACTTTGGCACTTATAGAAAAAGGTCTGGTCTATCTGGGGGTGAATATACTGTTACGGTTGTTCTTGTAATTATTTTATTGTGTCTAAGTAAAGTGGACACATTTGCACCGCAGTTAGTGCTTGTCGGAGTTGCATCCAAATAGACATATTTTAAGATGATATCTTTGTGACTGTATAAGGAACATCAAAAAACATGGATACTACAATTCAAAGTAAGTAGTTTATTGTGTCATAACAACATATTACAAAGTTTTATGAAAAATAGGATTTATAAGTAAGGTGTATAGGAAGCAAAGTAAATTTCCATATTACTATGTTTCTTTTGAGCTACTAACAGTTACCGAACTTGATTTCAACATGAATATTTTTTTTAGAATGTTTGTGAAGAAAACCAAAAAAAAATTAGGTGCGATCACTTGCGAACTTTATCGTTTTTTAATTTTTTCTTTAAGGGTATCGTATGGCTATGTAGTAATCTTATGGCGTGCAAAACTAACTTTGCAACGAGGTATCTTTTAAAATATTGCAAACAGATTAGATTTACTATATATCAATCGAAAGCTTAAGTAATTATTATAATCATTTTTAATTTATAAAATAAGAAACAAGAAAAAACGATGAAACTTTCTAAACTATAATAAACTAGTAGGTAAATTAAGTTGCAATAATCCTACAATGAGTTTCGTTTTAAACACACACAAGATTAAAATAATTTTAAGAAAGCTTAGAGCATTTCAAATTTATGAAAAAAAAAGTATTAAAAGTAAATACATATTAAATGTATTGGAAATGCAGCAATTATAGTCAGGTAAAAGCCGAACTGTTGTATAACTTACTGTAAATAAATAAAAATTTCTCAGACGATACATCATCACAAAGACAAGATTGATTAAATATGTCTATTTATTTAGTATAGTTATTACAGGGAAGTTGCTTTGACGAAATTAAAATTTAAGTATTTTATATTGTTCTAAATGGCCAATAAAGCGTCTTTTAAAATTTTTGTTTCTTTAAGGGTAGTGAAGCTTCGGATGACTTGACCAACGACAACAGCAATTAAGTAAAAATAACAATAATATTAACTTTATTCAGTTAGAAATGCTGTTATACAACATTAAAAAGTGTTTTATGTTTCAGAATGTATCGATATAGTATTGATATATCGTATCGTCTTGCACACCACTAGTATCAAACAAACCAAACCCAAGTTTACTAAGGTTCAAGTTAAATGACACACTATATGCATGATAAAGTAGTGTTTGTCAGGATGATGATGGCCAACATTGTTTCAGATAAAAAGGTAGTTAATTATTTACGTTCACTAATAGAAATCAAGATATCTCTATATAATAAGAAGCCTAGTTCACAGAGAATTTTAACTTTTAAATAAGTTCGTGTTGAAGAAAAATTGTTAATTATACCATCCTAACAAACACCAATATCAAGTCTCCGATGGCTATGAGTGTAACATTATTGATTACAGTAGTGCAATACAAACTTAAAATTGTACAAGATTCACCAAAATTATTGTGAAAACTACATTTATGATGAGAGTATAACCTAAATTTAATTTAAATAATATTATGGTGTAGAACAAAGAAGTGTTGGTCATACTACATAATATAACACGTGCGCGTGACGTCATATACGAAATTTTGAGGTACAATAATCTGTCTTACCAAATACAAACCATATTTTTCATCCTTTATTAATTTTTTATTTTTTTATTAATTCACTGCTATAATTAATAAAGGATGGGTGTTTAAAGAGAAAAACTGTGCATATAAAACTACCATCAGGTGTTTCGCTTTCTAAATTCAATAATTTGCATCTGTCAATAACAATTTGGTCATACATAAAATTAATAAAATTACTACATGCATTCATTAAAAATGTAATAAAAACTTTTCTAGGAATTACCTTGATTGCATCGACGACGCACAATGACGAAATCGCATATAAAGTCAGAAATTTAAATTTATCTACAAAACTTATAAATCAATAAATATAATAAAATAATGGAAAAGTACTCACTTTTAAAACTAGAAGAAACAAAGACCACTGGTATCTTCTTCCAGGCGACAAGACCAACTTACTGCAACGACGCTTAATGCAAAAATAAAACTAAAACTTCTTAAAACTGATAACACGTGCTTTGATTTGAAAGTATTGTCGCGGTAGAATCTTAAATTCTATTGGTTGAAAGTTTGAAAACTCCACTTCCGTATCTTTTAGTACCAACACATAATGCAAGAGACTTTCTTGCGTGGCAATAATTATATATTCGGGCAATGCTTCGTAGATCTTCGGCTAAACTCGCTTCGCTTTAAAAATGGTAAAAGTAGAGAAAATTCTTTCTTTTACTTTTAAGATTTGGCTTGGAATAGAAGTGTAAATCACTCGGGAATTTTTTTTCAGATGTATGAAATGGTAAGTTTCAGCTTCGACAGCTTTTGATTTTTAATATTCTTTCTTTTCATAACTATTCTGGATATCTCGATTCTTATACATTTAGTAATTCTTAATTTTTCTAAATATAGTAAATTTTTAAATTTTTTTTCTTAGATCTGATGAGCAGGTACTTTTTAAGATTTTAATTTTTGATTTCTGTGCCTAAACATTCCTAATTTAAACAAAACATCTATTTAACAAATTCTGATTTAAACAATTCCATAAAATCTGAAAATTTTTGTTTCATAAAGAAATCTTTGATAATAGGACCGTCAACATTGATAGTGGTAATGGTTTCAGTGATAGGAGCGTAGGCGAGTAATAATCCCAAATTACAAACATTTTTCAATTTTTAAGTATTATATGCGAGAACACAATGCATAGAACATACATACTTTGAAAACAGTTATACAAGATTTCCACACTGTAACAAGTTAGAATTTAGGAAATAATAACTATTACAGTCTAAAACAGCAATTTAATACTAACTGGTTAATAAACACATTCGTCAATTTTTCGGGTGATAAAAAATGACAAGAACACGTGATGCCCTTACATATTCGAGTATTTTAGAAATATTATTTTTAAATAAAATAATAAGTACAGTTATATGAAAAAGTACGACAGCTTAAAGATCACAAGTCCAAAATTAAGTAATATGTTCATGCTTATTTTTGGAAATAATACTGAAAGCACGCGCAGCCGATACGACGTTCAAATTCAACATTTTTTCGTTTTCAAAAAAATTGTTTGAAAGTTTGTAAGATTAGCCTCTCGGCATCAAATTGTTTAAAAAAATTTTCTAAGTTTACATATCCAATGTCCCATGCGTGAACTAGAATTTATTCGAACTTATTGATATTAGCGCCATCTTGTGTTAAAAACCCGACGTGCTTAATTAATTGTAATTTCCGTCTCCTACATGACGTCATATCCTCTGCATTTTATTTAAAATGCATGAAATGATGTATTTTTCCAGCAAAAAAATAGAAAAACAGAAAAGTACAATTTCGATTTTCACTCATACTTTTAAGAATTAATAAGTGCTAAATATGTATGAGGCAAAATAATAACTAGAAGTTTTAATAGGAATCCGCAAAAACGGTAATAATAATAATAGCAGAAAGTAATACTGATTTTGTATGAACTTGCAATTTAGAGAAGATTTACTTATTATCAGCTACCAAATTTCTATATTCTAATGCATATGCATAAATAAAATTTGTTTTTCTAAACTTCAAACAAATTTTTTTGTAACTACTGCTTTTCAAGTTATTCAGCTTCAAAAAAGAAGTATTACAAATGCAAATTTTTAAGCTGTTATCATTTTTTTAAAAAATAACATTAATATAGTTTTACTTATACCCTTTGAGTGCTTCTAAAATTAAATTATGTAGAATTCAAAAAAAAATTGCAATCATCACCAGAAGAGTGATTTAAATTACTTATTACCCTGCTTAGTGAGCTTTTATCATTTCATCATCAATTCTCTATCGTTTCAACTTAAAAATTTTGTTAGATTTTTTTGTAATAAAATCTTGAATCGAGTTTGAAGAAATTTTCATTCCCACTGAAACAAAATGCTGTAAGAAAAAAGTTAAAAGTGAATTTCAGATTCCTTAAATGTAATACTTATTAGAATTTTTAATACAGAACTACCACTTAAATTTTCCACAAGTCACCACTGGCATTTACTAGTTCTTGTAAACATGAAAAAATATTTTAATATCATCCTGTTTTGAGCACACGAAAAGGAAATAATATTGACAGTAATAATAATAATTTATCTTAAAAGAAAATATTACCAATCTACCATGATGCTTTATATCTATCGTAATTATTTGAATAATTCTGTACTGACCTGTTAGATTACTTTGTTTTTCATTCTAATATTAATCTGATTCCATTTGTTTTCTCTTCAGCTGCATTATTAGATATTTTTCTCTAAAATTAGGCAACTAGGATATTTGAAACAAATGGAGATTAATGTTTTCTAGTTATACATTTGCTGAAAGATTTTTATCTGTACTTATTTGACAAGCTAAACAGAATTTTTTTAAAGTTACAAAACAAAATGTGCTTTCTAACTACAAAATTCTTCAAAAGCATAACTAAACTCCAGTGAAAGGTTAATATCTTCTACCTGGAAATTTCCTACAGTAAAACGGACACAAAAAGGCTACTTTTATGCAGGTACAAAAATAAGTAGATGGAATTTATGCTATCCTTTAAAGAACAAATATCCTTTCTTCTAAATCTTCTTGTATCCAATTTACTTTAGATTTTTGTTAAATATATCACCCTGTAAATGAGATTTTCTTATAATGAAAACTATTTTGTTAATTAAATTAATTCATTAAAAATATTGAAAATAGAGTAAAGAATTGAGACCATTTGTAATCCTAAAAAACGTTACTTACAACTTTCTATCCTTATTTAAATGCAAAATGCTAGTGGTTAACAGTGACATTGGAAAGCATGGAAATCCCATTTAAAGGGTTGTATAGCTGATAAAAATTCTAAATCAATCTGATAATAAATAAAAGTAAGGATACATAGGTGTATTCAAAATGTGTGTATTATACTTACTAACAATGAGTACATGATCATCTGTAAGTAAATTTAATAACTTATTTTTATAATTAGGTATAAATAACGAAAACGAAATTTAACTGCTATAACTACTGAATTATTATAAAATAAATGTTAGGTCAGATTTAAATTATTTGTTATTTTTATTTATTATTATTTATTGTTATTATTATCAGTTAAAAAAATATGGATCTAATTTCAGCACGCACCACGTGTAAACCACGTGAAAACGAGGAAAAACTGATCTGTACTGGACAGTCGCAGCGCGCACGATATGTGCTTGAACACGCTACAAGTATGGCTACGTTTCGTCGTTGCTGCCTCGAGTCCGGAACCAGATGGCGCTGCTATTGCTGGTTTAATTTAATTTTATTGCAATTCAATTTAATGAAAAATTAATTCCGTTTTTGTACTATCATCTTCCAAAAACTCTAGAAGGTCTGAATAGTTAACTGTTTTTTAAATCAAAAACATTTTTTTACCTTTTACAAGTTTTATTTTTAAAAATGGAGCATAATAACAACTGTAATAATAAAAATTAAATTACCATTTCGATCTTGTCAAATAATAAAATCATGATAACTAGTTGTGGAAGATAATTATCATGTCATACTTAAATGTTTTAAATTTTCTTGAAATTATAATTTTTTTACTAATGTAGGTAGCTTTTATCATTAAATATTCCTACAATCAATCCAATGCAATCTACAATAAAAAGAAAATAAAGTCTTTGTTTCAATATTATCAAAAATAATAAGAATTTAGGAATAATAAACTTTAAAAAGTTAATCACCACTTTATATGTATTTATAGATTTAAAATCAAAGTGGTGATTAACTTTTTAAATATATTTATTTATTTTTTTATTTGTGACAGAGTGTTAAAAGAGAGATTGCAAATAACTATTATGTATGTTTCAATGAATAAACAGTAAATCAATCAATAGGTCCAGTAACCAAACAAAAACCACCCTATGGGTCTATTACATGTATTTTGTGTAGTACTACAACAAACTATCAATTAATAACATTCAGAATTACTTAAAATGTAACTGTTTTTGTTATTTAAAAGTATTTTGACTTATTGCATAATCTATTTGTTTAGTTTAGAATTAAATACATCTACATCTGTTTGTAAAATCATTATGCAACATAGAGTGGAGAACAGGTTCACTGCTGATTGCATAAGAGGCAGTTTTAATTATCTAGTTCCATCCAACTAATTGAAATCAATATTATTGTATTTGTATAATAACTGGTGAATTGTTATAACCAGTAAAAAATGTTTTCAAGTTGCTCTATGTAGGAAATTCTAGCTGGATATTTAGAATTTATTCTCCACTGCATTTCCAATTTGCACATGTTCTGTTTCATTAATTTTTGTGTACTAGACCACTACTGCATATTCAAGCCCTGATCTTATATATACATAAAGAAAAGATTGTAGAGTAAATTTTTATTTGTAAAGCTATCAGCGTTTCTTACAATAAAATATAGATTCTCGTAGGCCTTCTCTTGTGAGATTATTGGTGAATAACACTCCAAGATCTCTAACCTGAGTCTTCTCTTCTAACATGCCTACTTTGTAATTAAGAAGTTTTTCCATCAAATAGTTATTTAGCATCGAAACACCTTATTGTATATATCTAGAAACTATCGTTAATATTATTTTTGTTTCATTTTTACAGTTAGAGAAGATTAGTTGAAATATTATTAAAAAACAAAATAATATCGTTATGTTCCAATGAAGATATTTACTCACGCACTGTTTCTGATTTGAATGGGAATATTTTCTAAAAATGTTCCCTGTAGTTAGGTCTTTCTAAAGTTTTTCTAAAAAAGATGATTTTATTTAATAAGTCTACTAGTTTATGCTATGGTAACAAACGTTACATGATCGTTATTTATGCTTGGTTTGTATAAGAAACTGATTTTGTTCCAAAGATGGCTTTGATTTCAAGAACATTTTTCGAACATATTTTATCTGTGGTTTCTTTCTACTTTTTCCATAGAATAATGCTTTTATCTTTGTTTTACACAATTCAGAAAGACCCAATTATATATCAAATAAATGTTTTTGTTACATCAGTACTATCAATCAAATTTTTGGATTTCTTTTCTTTAAACAAAAGTTTTAACTACATTGATGGAAGAAAGGCATAAAAAGACACAAAAAGTCTTTTTTAATAAGTAATCTGTGCATGTTAGACAGCAGGGTTATATATCTTTTCCGTTATAAATGATTCTTTTTTAATTTTCAGTGCATTCAATGTTTCAACTTTATTTTCTCAAAACTAGAGTTTTGCAGTTTTTCTCTTCTTCCATCAAACTTCTCAGTCGCCATGGTAATCACATATATTTAGTGTACTTCATAATTCATAAGACATATCATTTATTGACATTAAGTTTTAACTCATTATCAGTGAACGATGCTGTCTATGTCCCTTTGGAACTCTTGATACTCCTCTGTGTTATGTTGACCATTTTATATATTTTAAAGTTATTTATAAATTAAATAGGAATGGCCCCAAACAGAAGCCATATGGAACTCCAGATGTAGGTATTAAGCTGCTAGACGATGTCCCATTAACACGCATGGTATTTATTTATTCTAGTAAATATGATTGTATTAATACAGTTGATTTGGTTCCAAATCTAAATTATCTAAGTTTCTGCAAAAGCAAAAGTATAGTCATCGAATTGAACACTTTCTTAATGCCTACATAAACACTATAAATTTGTTTATCGTGTTTGATATGTATATACTGTGTCATGTCATGTCATAACAGATTAGTAATGGTGCTTCCCCCTTCTTATGAACCTATACTGTGCTTATAATCTATTCTCTAGATGCAAGTGTATCTGATAGTATAATATTCTCTTATCTCAAATGCCTACTATTTATAGTCCTTGTTAAATATAGCTAATATACTCCTGCACATCCATTATAATAACATAATTATGAGGGAATCCCACCTGATCCAACAGTTGACTTCGCTTTTACTGCACGTAGTGCTTTACTGGTGTCCTCTTCTGTGATCTGACTAACTTCATGAATTGTGATTTTTGAATAATGGTGTTTGCTGTCTATAGAGAGATTTAAAAAGTCAGGAAGTTTCCGGAATGTTTAGATCTGACTGAAATTTGTTTCCATTGTAGGAACTTTTAGAATCCCCTTTTGTTCTCTAATATAATTATGAAGTCTTCTAGGTCCAAAAATGATGTCTTCTCAATATTCCTTTAAATAATTAATATGTGCACTTGCTATATTAGTGAATGCAACCTCCTTGACAGTTCAGCAGACTCATTTTGTGATTGTTTCTAAAAGCTTGTGCAATTTTCTTTTCCATCTCATTCGTTTCTTAACTTCTTTTGTAAACCATTTAGGATAATTACTTTGGTATATAACCTTTTCCAAAACATACAGTGAAAAGACTTCATTATATCTTAATTTTGATTGTTGTCACCTACATAAATTTACATTGCTATTTTCTTATCTACTACAACTACATGAATGGAATGTAACGACAGCAATTTTTAAATATTTTTGTCACAGATTTTATAGGGCTGTCTAAACCTATGAGCAAGATGCAACTTTTTCTGTCTTTATGATGGTTTATCTGTACTGCTTCTATTTTCTTTTTATAAACAAAGTCCATATCAAAGTGTCCATGTTTTGTGTTTATTGTTTAGCTAACTTCAAAGTTTTATATAAAGATGTGTCAGTGTGTGTGCAGAATAAAAATGGAAAATTTAAATCACAAATTCTTTTACAATAACGACATCATGTTGCTACATGTAATAAACAATAGCTGATCCAACGCTGACTCTACTGCAGGCCTTGAAGGAGGTGAGCATCGCTAGAAATTGGGAGTGCACTCGTCAAATGTAGGTCAGTTCGCTGTATTTATTTTTTATTTATTTAACTAGTACATATAAACATAAAAAATTACAAAAAAACAGACCATAGGACAAGCCTAAATCTATGTTACTGAAAGTGTATTTACATTGTTCAGATATAACTTCGAGAAAAGAAATTATTTTAACAATTTAAAAAGATTATTTTTACAATTCATCTGTCTATTACGAAATATATCTATTACTGAATTTAACATTTATTTACTATTATAGTATACAACAGCGGTGAGTCCTTATAAGTACTAGATTTGTCCTAGAGAATTAAAACAATCTCACAATGTCTTACATTAAATGTCCTTGGAACATTAAAATTAATATACGATAGTAGTTCCAAAGAATCTATTAGTCTATGGGCAACTTTATTATAAAAACATAACTGATGAAATATCCCTTCTACACAAATATTTGCTAAGCTGAAGGTAAATCCCTAGGGCAAATCTGATTAAACTTCTTATAATATACATACCTTAGGAAGCTATTTTGAAGTTTTTCTATCATTTTAATATTTTTACTGGTTTGAGAAGCCCAAATACTGGAGCAATATTCTAACTCAGATCTTACAAACGCACAATACAACATAATAATTCCTTTGGTACTATTAAAATGTTTTGTAGGTACCTCTTTTAATAAATCCAATTATTTTAAAAGAATGACTGATTATTAAATCTATATGGTTTGTAAACGTAAACCTATTATTAAAAACTACACCAAGGTCTTTCATAAAACTGACCGATTAAAGAATTTCATTATTAATGCAATAGAAATATCATTTTTATCAACTAGGTTAAGTCCAAAGGCCTTTGAACAAATCCCACGTTCACCATCATCTAACTTATTCAAATCGTAACAAGACTTTACAGAATTTTGCAAAAGCACTTGGATATCTCAGACCCTTTAACTTTGAGATTTTCATAATTCATTTCGTCTAACAATTTGTACTACAACCTTTGCTGTTTGTAATACTTATAAAAATTGGATATATCACTACATATGAACTCCTCTACAGATTTAATATAATTAGCATAAACTTCACCTTTTTAACTTTTAAAACGGAATCTCATTAAATCTGATTTCAAAATAGAACAATTGTTTTCTCTTTCGCCAACCAATTTTGTTTACGACATAAAAGTTTTAGCTCATCACTAAACCAAATGGGAAATTTAGTTTCGCGTTTCAAAGTACTAAGTGGTACACAAAGATCAAATACTCTATTATTTTTGCAGTATAGAACGAATTCCAGTCGCAGTCGGCAATACATTTTTTTACATTTTCAATGTTTGTTTTATTAAACATTCTACAATTTAAAAAAACTGTAACCACATAAGGATTCCTAGGAATCTGAATTGTAATATCTAAAGTTGGGTGATGAGAGTCCTCTGTAATTAAAGGAACTGTATCATGAGCTACATGAAAATTGGTCAAAACTGAATTTAAGGTACTTCCATTAATATTAAACACAAAATTAAAGAGATCCATAAAACAGTAAATAGTTTTTGATTTACAATTAACTAGGTTACTATCAAAATTATTATTGAGACAGAAATTAGGTAGGTTCCTGACAACAAAAGTTACAATTATTTTTTAATAAACGTTTCATACTTTCAAACTGATTTTAATTAGTTCATCATAACACAAATAGAGAAGTAAATTAATCTTTACCAGATTTTATCCAGTTTTATTTGATTAGTCACTTTAAAAACAGTCGAATTACGTAAAAATATTTTACCTCCCTTCACCCACAGATACTTCCACTTATTTTCAACTTTCTGGCAGAAGCCAAGAGCTTGCATTGCACATAACATGTGCTAAGTAACATCTGGACCAATTTTAAAACGTTTATTTAGTTTTAAACAGTTAAGTTTTTGATTTTTTACTGAATACTATATACAATACAAAAAAAATCTGTGATCTTGAATTTTTTTTAATTTTGTTTTTATACCTCCAATTATGATTTGGACAACCTGTTTATCAATTTTCTTTACACAGTAGATGATTCTTTTTACAAGTTGCTCAGCGGTTTGTGTTTTTCAGCCATTCTTATACAGTGTGGGATTAAAGTATGGAATATTATAAAAAAAAGCGAACTCAGCATGTTTTTTAAAAACACTGAGACAGGTCGATTTTAGTTTTTAAAAATACCCATTAATATGTGCGATTCATCTTCTGACGTTCATTTGTTTTTTAGTTATGAAGTCATCACAAAACAATTTAAATGACAATATCGATTTTTAGTAGTGAAATCCGATAGTGATTTTTCTTCCCTTTATGATCATGCAAATAAATCCTAAAGTTTGCATAACAAAAATTTTAAATCTAGCGAACTGTTTCATACAAGCATTCTGTCAATCTTCAACGCTCTTGTAGTTTATTGTAGAATTCTAATAATATTCTACTAAATTACGAAATATGATAATATCAACATTAAATGTTCAGCTCGATTTTTCTCAGAATTTTTGTTATGCAACCTTAGGATTTATTTGCATGATCATAAAGGGAAGAATAATCACTATCGGATTCCACTACTAAAAATCTATATTGCCATTTAAATTTTTTTGTGATGACGTCATAACTAAAAAACAAATGAAAATTGGAAGGTGAATCGCACATTAATGTGTATTTTTAAAAACTAAAATCGACCTGTCTCAGCGTTTTTAAAAAAACATGTTGAGTTTACTTTTTTTTATATTTCATACTTTAATCCCACACTGTATACCTCGGCAACAAGCAATGACCAGAAATTCTCGATAGGCGGAGCTTTAGGTATGTTAAGAGAATTTGCCTCCTTGGAGACATATTTGATATTATTGTCATCAAGCCATTGCAGTCTTTTTTGCATAATGACTTTATACAAAATCTGGCCAAAATATAATATTGTCGTCATTTCAAATTTGGATTTGGATTTGGATTTGCTTCTTTAACATGTTCTGCATAAAATCCCTTGTTTTGATCCAAGGTGCTGCATGAAAATGTAAAATATTTCTCATCATCAAGAATAATTTTAACATCTTTCTTGAAATAAAATTTTCTAAGCAAACGACATTTTTTCAGGATTTCTGCTCTTTGTTTTTCAATATATTTGGGACACAGTAGCTTTTCTATAAACTTTTCCATACCCTTACATTTGAAAGTTTAAATTTATCGATGAACTTCCTTGTGCTTATTCCAATTGTATTCTTGACGGCTTCAAGTAGTTTTTTTTGTGCATTATTTAATTTGTTTCTTTGTCCTCTCCGAACAGCTTCATGCACTGGCAAACCTTGATCATATCTTCTAAAAATGTTATTTAAAGTCTTTCTGCTCACCTTTTCAGATAAAAAGTGTTGTCTCACACTATTTCTATCTCGTTGTCCAAGCATATCGTAGACTTTTTTTTAGAAAATTCTGCTCGCTTACTTTATAAATATGCAACGGCTTTGTTAGCTACACATATGTACAATAGGCGATTTCTTAAAAATCAGTGCTTTTCAGTTGTTTAAATATGATGTCAAAGGTGAGCCAGATGTTAGTTAACACATGTTACTAGTACATGCATTTTGTATTTTCTGGTTTTAGGTAGATTTATGTGATTATTCTTTTTCCATTAGTTTTAATTTTCTAATTTATGTGTTCGTTTTTGTTTTGTTCTTTTCCAAAAATAATATTATTTAAATTTAATTATTATGAAATATCAATTTTATCAAATATATTTTTCACTAATTATACCAAGAAGATTAATGACCAAATAGCACATTGTAACACTAACGAAAAAAACTGAAAAAATTAAGATCTTCCTAGAAATACATTTAGAAAAGTTTCAGTAATTACAATATTTCCCTGTGAAAATAATATTTAAGAAAAATTAAAAAATTATAATTGACAATTTAAAAACTTTCTAATAAATGCTCTGAACCCCAACATCTCGTTCAAGGCCTATTGTAGAGGAAGCATTGGCTTATCTGATAATGTCTCTTTAATATTACAGAGTGATTTTCTTTAATTTGTTTTGATTCATAAATAAGTAAAATAATATTAAGATGATGTGATTACTATTATTAAGACTAAACACAAAGATAGAAATCTGCATTTAAAAAATTTGCTCTACAATTTTATTAATATCTTTAGCTTTATAAATAATTGTTTTCACTTTTTAATATTTCGATCTATTTTCTTACCTTTCTCTTTCTTTTGAAGAATCACTCTAGGCCATCCAAACTGGTCAACTGGCTTTTTCTTAATTAATTGAGAAACTGATTGGTGATCACTATCCTCTTCTTCAATTGTTTTGTTTATAGTAAAAACTTTTGTGTTTATTAGAACTAAATTACCATTATGTTGATATTATATAATCAAATCATCAAATTTGATAACACTGTATGTGAGTTATGACCACTTACTACTGGAATTTTTTGTAAATATCGGTTTTTAACTTGCAATAGTTTAAAACACTTTTTCAAAAAATAGTGTGTTTACCCACCAAAACAACGGTATTTAGTTTTCAAATATGATATTGTTTAATTGTTTTCAACTGAACTCTAAATGATAGGAAATTAATACAACTTCTTCACTTTTTTCTTGTATACCACCACAAATGTTATATTAGGCTTTAAAATTCCATTTTAAAAGAAAATATGACTAATGTCACAGTTACATTAAAGAATTTGTTTCAAATTAAAAGCCATAAATACACGAAATGCAATTTTATTTACAATAAATACAGTTTACTGCTTAATTGCTGAACTTTAAGTTATTTTCACAGCGCTTATAAAAAGTAAAATTACATTAGACCAATTGCATATTGTATCGCTTAGAAAATCATTTAGGAATCGTGTGAAACATACACGGCCGCTTAAAGTACCCATTAATTAAATGGAATCAAATTTCAGCATTAACCTTATAATTTAACAGGATCACATTGTTTTTACTTAAATTAAGAAGTATACTACTAACATTAAAAAAAATACAGGAAACATACATAAAAGTGACTAGCCAATTTACGTAGTCATATACATAAAACTGTCATGGGTTCAGAACGCCTGTGTAATCTTATCATGATTATTAATTACTTATTTGTAGCAAGAGGTGGGTGACAGCCCAACCTAGTTAAATTTAAAACAATTGAGTTAACAAGGATAATTCTCATATTTACATAACATATTTTGTACAAATATAAAAGAGGCAGCATACAATAATAAATTACTATTATTAACAGCATAAAATATTCCCGTTGTCACGTACACTTTCTTTTTCTGGTCAATATTGCTTGTGTTTCTTCTAATAAATGGTCAAAAGATGTATCTTGTACAGGAGAAGCATAAATCATGTCATCACGTACATTATCTATAACAAACACAAGATTTAATATTTAATTTTTTTCTTAGAAAATTAATATTTCATTAATAGAAAATTCAATGTGCTAAACATTGTGCTTATTGTAAGGCGTAACTTACCTAAGTCAGCATATTCCTGGTCACAGAAAATACGGCGTCCTCCAAAGTTTAATTCATATCGAGGTAATGAGGGATCATCATTTCCCATTTCTACAGCTCTGTAGGCATCTTCTCTTTTAGCAAATGTGAGAAAACCATAGCTATCGCTGGAACAAAATAAAAAATAATTAGATGTGCAATAACGTTTTAGAATATATAAACATGTCATTTTTCAGAAAATATATACCGATTTTTCTTAAAATTATAATTTTACTTTTAGAGTTTTATGCAAAGTTTAGCAAAAGCATGAAAAAGCAATTATTCTTGCAGACAATAGACAACAGACTTTGCATGAAAATCCAATAACAATTTTAGAAAATTCAGTAACAAATTTAATGTCAATATGATCTTTGGCTTTAATTATTCTGCTATTGTAATTCTTTTATTCAATTGTATCACATTTTGAAAATTCACTATTAGTGTAGTCAATTGTGACTGGTGTACTTCAGAAAGTTTTATATTTCTCTTTTTCAGTTAACATGAATTCTAAAAGATTTGTGTGCTTTATAATAAACATATCGAGCTCGTGTATATTAAGATCGAGACAGCTATGTATCATAGTCTAAGTAGGTCATTAAATTCAGATGTGGTTTTTGTCACCAATTCATAAAAATATGTGCAAGTGCTTTATCTTGGTTTTTAATTTGGTGAGACCATACAACTTCAGACCATGGCCTACTGAATCACTTTGCCTTTCGTGTTTATTTTAAAAACTTCTAAAGAGAAAAAAGCTTCTATCAGAATATGAAAACAAAATAGTGCATTTAAAAACATTGTTGATGACTTCATCACTCTTAACAAATGTTAAGAAAAAATCTTTTTCTTCCGTCAAATAACATTAAATATCCTTCCAAAGTTGTCACCTGTAATCCTGCTTATAGTGCGAAAAGTTTAAATGGCATCTACTTAAGTAGGACAGAGGATTACAATATACATGTGTTAAAATCAGTAATGGGATGTTTATCATTGTTTTACTTTAGATTTCAGGACTTGCCCATTAAAATATTGACGTATCAGACTTTTTTTACATTTTGTTCACTAGTTTCTAGTTATTCATAAATCACAAAGAACAAAATGTTTTTAATAAAAAGGATTTTAATTTCTTCATTTTTTGTAGCAGTAAGAGAATGAATAGCATCTGTTGATTTGTTCACCAATTCTTCCACGCTGCTCTACATGTAGAATGGATTTCTAATGTTTCAGCACATCGGAACACCGGTTTTTCCAAATACAGATTGTGAATTCAAGCTTCTCCCTGAAAACATACAGCAATGTATTTAATTCAAGTAAGAGAATCTCGTAATCCAAAAATCAAAGCATCTGATAAAATTGGCAATACATGGTAAACTACTTTTTTAATTAAAAACAAAAAACTATAAAACTTACCATCTCTCTTTGCTTTTAAAATGGAATTTTATATACTGAGTGTCCCAAATTTTGAGTACGATAGTATGGATAACTTTTATTATTATAGTTAAAGCTTTGGTTAAGTTCTATTTAATCATGTAAAAATCCAATAAAGCCCATTTAAAAAAACGAAAGTTGTCATTAATATGTCTGAATCAGCCATCTTAAATTTATCTTGGATCCTTTTTAAGTCTATCTCATCGAAGCAAGCAACTTTCATATTTAAAACTTTTTACGAAGGTATTTGACTTTTTAGAAAACTGCGCTTTTCACTTTTTTTTAAATAATTGCTAATCGGTTATGAATTTTAAACTTTTCTAACCTACATCTGAATCAGCATATAAAATTGCACAACATTGTCCATTTAACCAAAGCTCTAACTATAATAATAAGAAAGTTACCCATACTATCCTACTCAATTTGGGACACCCTGTATTATTTACTTTTTTTGTTCCTATTCAAAATATCTGATTTGATATTCATTTAACATTAAAATGTTTATAATGGCACTTCTAAGAATCAGAATCAGTTCCTTTAGGACGTCAAGTTTTCTTCTTTGTAAAGCTTTCCCAATCTGCAAAGGTCTAGTTAAAAGCAAATTAAGTTTAATAATTAATTACACGTACTAATTATAAATATTTAAGAAACTGAAATTAACTTACCTTTTTCCGCTGATCTTGATTTTTGATGTTCGTTGCCACAAGCACTTAAAAAAGATAACTTAAGTCATCCCAGGCTGCTTCCGCGCCATTGAGATTATTAAACATATTTTTACTTGTATAAACAAAAAAATGCATTTCAGTAGCAATAATTATTGCTGTTCTGTTGTAACTTTTCTGTTTTTCCATTATGTATAACAATTTGAAAGAGTAAACCAAAATTTCTAAAGTGAGGTTATGGAATGAAAAATTGGCAAAATGTTCTTTTTAAAAAGTACAACTAACAGAGATAAACAATCAAACCACTATTCTAGCTAGAGCATTTGGTCATAAATGAACTAGTTATTGTTCATTATTAATTTTGTGAATCTGTCTTTGTGTTGCTTTACATATTATCTGTTTTCTAGAATACAAATTTTGAGAAATGTTTAACAAGCATGTTTTCACGGCTTGTCATTGAGGCACGATTCTATACATACTTGATTACCAAGTGCAACTGAGAATTGTCGATAAGAATCTTATGAATTCATTTGGAATGAAAATCAAAACGATAATGAATCGAGTTACAGATTAAGGTTGTTAAATTGTTAAATGAAACCTGGAATCTATTCTAACCTTATTTTAAATGAGAATTTGTTAAAAAAAAAGAAAAATGTTTAGTATATGTTTATTTTAATGGATCATTTATTACATGCTCAAATTGGTTCTAATTCGACAACACTTTTTGTCTCGATTTTAGTCAAGATTTAATTATGTAGACACTGAAATATTAACAATTCTACTTTTTAAGACTTTATCTTCAAGAGTAACAAAGGATAATTGTAGAAACTAAAAAATTACTTTAAACTAACTGTAACTTGAAAAATTTGTCTTAGTGAGGAATTTGCCTCAGAAAGTTAGGTTAATAATGTGTGATTAGCTTCTTTGTAGCTGCATATCAGACGATATGTAGACACAAAATTTCCAGAATTAACTACAAATACAAACTATGACAAAAATAGATTATTTGTTAGAATAATGGCTCCGAGTAAAATTAAAAATATCAAATTCAAGATAATGTACACTAATTAAACATTTATTCACTTATTTTCAGAATATTAAAGTGAATCAGAATTTGTTTTGTATGCAATTGATTTAGAATGTTTGTCTCAACTATATAGCTCTCAAAAGTTTATAAATGAGTTTTATGTTCATAATTAAAAATCAAAATTAGAATTTAGGGTTCTCTCTAGTAACGGGCATATCAAATGACGATTGTGGATCATCTATGTATTTATCTTGAGCTATTTAAAAATTGATATCTATTACTAATTGCTAGTTATCGTAAAATTATTGGAACTGAATATCATTTAATTCGTAAAATTTATTTGACAATTTGAAATGAACATCATTCAAATAACTGTACGAATTTAATATTAGATTAGTAAAGATGTCATAAATTATAACTTTAAGTCATTTTGCTACTATTTCACCCTTTCATTACTGCTTAGTGTTTATTGTTATTATATTTATTACGTTACCATTACTACTCTAGTAATTTTTAAGTCAAACTTTTTTTTATTTCAATACAAACTATCGAAATGAAAAGAAATTAACATTGATTTTTTAAAACTTCCATGAATATTTCAAATAAATCGTCCAATTATTTAAATCTTTCAGTTACTTACTAACCTCTCGATTAGTAAAATCATTTGATTATGCCCAATACTAATTTTCTCCATCAGAAACTTACTCTTTTTTATTTATCCAGTAATTTGTTTTTGATAAAAAAATGTTGCTATTTATTTTATTTTTGGATTAATCTTTATTCACACATAAAATAAAATCGCTTTACTTGAAAGACTGATCCAGATAAGAAAAACTGTCTATCTGCAGAAGAATGTAACCAAATATCCCTTGGGCATTGAATAAGTAACAATTTTATCACAACTTTCTTCAAGGATATTGCTATTAGGTAATAGCCCGCTGCCTACAAAATAGAAGAAAAAAAGTCTGAACTTCGCCAAAATTCCGATGGAGATGAAACTTGGTGTCGACCTTTTAAATCATGTTAAATTATATTATATCAATAATCCCGATTGATCCAGCCATTGCAAAAAATTTTATTCAAACTCAAAGGTCATAAAAAACGGTTTTTTGTAAATATCTCTTAAACGGCAAGTTTTATTGTAAAAACATTACTAATCAAATTTGTAGATCATACGATTTTCTACAAAAAAGGTCCTTACACTTCTTTTCTTACGAATGATCATTCGTGGAATATGTGTACATCGTATAATGACGTTATGATGTATGATGAAATTTTACAATTTTTGGAATCGTAATATCTCACGAATGATCATTTGTAAGAAAAAAAGTATAAGAACTTTTGTTGCAGAAAATCGTATGATCTACAAATTTTATTAGTACTTTTTTACAATAAAACTTACCGTTTGAGAGATATTTACAAAAAACCGTTTTTTATGACCTTTGAGCTTGAATAAAATTTTTTGCAATGGCTGGATCGATGGGGATTTTTAATATTTCATTCAAGATTATGATTTGGAGGTCTGCATCAATTTTCATCTCTATCGGAATTTTGACAATGTTCAATGTTATTTTGACTGGACTACGATGTTCTTGGGATATTACTGCTGAGAATATTTTTTCTTGTTATTGTATGTACGATAAAAATCAGAAACAAATTCAAAGTACCTAATATGTAGATGAAAAGTGAGACATAGCACACAGAGTAATTTAAATTTGAGATTCAGCATTAAAATGATTATAAGACAGATTGTATGGTATGCAACTGCAAAATTCTGAAATCAGATTTTTTTCAGCAAAAATCAGTAATATTTGACCAAAATAGTCTATTACACTGAGGATTTTGTTAGGTTAGGTCAAATAAGTGTTTCTTCTGAATTAATAATAATAACTATATTAATTCAAAATACTCGCTCCTTGGGTTTCAAAAATGATTTCAATTTTATTCAAAAAAATTAAAATAACAAACTTTTATGAAACACTGTATATCCACCGCTAGCATTTTTAGTATAATGTCCAAAAATGCAACTCGTCATTAAATTGTCAATCAACAATTGGGCAGTGGGGACGATCATAGATTTTTGCAATTTTTCTCTTCAGATCCAAATGCTATCAGTAAATCTACAGCGTTCCCAATGTTTCTGGGTCGTATAGGGCTGTGGAAGAATGACAGTTTGAGTATTGTAAACCAGGCTGTTTATGTATTAACTTGGCTTGTAAAATCTTATTGACGCTTAATGTGCTTTAAGGTTATGATTTTATGACAGTTTAACCTCAAGCTGTTGTGTTTCTTTTTAACTCTGTAAATATAAGGAAAACTTGATTTCTTTTTAACAAAACCAAACTATTTTTGATCGTGCAACAGCGCCAAATGCAGTCACAGGTATGACAATTTTCAAAAGAAAAAAAGAAAACACTTCCAACCTAACATTATGAAAGCATGGCCTGTTACGACCCAGAAATATCGTGAACGGAGTATACTATTTTACTGCACTTATCTTCAATTGTTTTAGAACAGTCTAGTATTTCGATTTTCTGAAATATCTTAACAAAAAGACAATTGAACATTGTTCATGATGAAAAAAAATCTACACTAATTTGCAATAGGTGAATGGTACTTTTTGTTATTTTTCCAAAATGACCAGAATAAGTAAGCGTCTTTTATTATTTTTGTCGAGAAATCTTAATTCAGAATGTTCACATTTTCATTTCAAGGCAGTACGGGGTCTAAAAAGGAATTTGAATTAACTAAAAAATTCTAGATTTTAATGATACAATACACCTCATAGTCGACATGAATTAAAAAAACAAAGATTAAAAAATCATGGATTACTAAAATGTTTTACTACTTCAGTCAGTGAAAAAAATAAATTTAAACAAATCAAATGCAATCCACATAACTAAAACGAATATACAATTTACCGAATGTGAGCTTTCTCTTAGAAAAATTGTTGTCCTTTGAAATACACAGAAACTAAAAAGTTTTTCTGAATCATTCATATTTGGTGTTTATGAAAAAACTAATCCTGAAAAATAAATCAGATCCAAAAAACAAAACAATGTACTCGCCGCTTTGCAATAGCAACAACTCTAACCTCAAATTTACAGCAAATTGCTTCAATTTATTTTTTAAATTGTTTAAAGGTTTGAAAACAATCTAAAACACAAATTAGAATGGCCTGCATGTTAAAAAATGTTTCAGTTTTGTAAGAATTTGTTTAATTAAAACTTAAATTATCATTAGTTTTCTCACTCAATTTAATATTTGCATTGAAATTCATGTTAAATATTCTATTAAACAGCGTAAAAGTCAAATATAACAGCATGCATAAGAAAAAGTAAACCAAATTATGTATCCAAAGAGTTGAAATGATTTTGACTAGATGGAGTAAAGCTGCCACGAAAATGTCATCACTCTAAAATTCCTACTAATATGGAAGCTTGAGACAAAACAACGTGAATCTTTTGACCAAAACACAAATTTAGTACAGGTGTCAAATTTCTACCAAGACTGCAAAGTACACTTACGAACTGAATGACTCATCTTTTCCGTATTTGATTATATAAACTTGAAAAAACTCTTAAATGCTTAGGTTATTATAGTGCATGCCAATCAAAGTGGTAGTCAAGTTGTTATAAGGAAAATAGCTATCTTTGCTTTGCCGTTCTAGTGGTTAAATTGAAAACAATTTCATAACTTAATTAATACCAGTACTTTTTACATAAAACCAACTTACCTTACACAAGACAATTATATAAATATAAATGAAAATAAAGAAGAGTTTCCATTAACCTGGAATTCTATAAATGCATATTTGCATTTAGTTTAGGTTAATTTAAATTTAATTTTTAGGTTATGTACAATTTTTCCTCAATTTAGAATTTTCTAGTTTTTTAGTCAAACAAAACATAAATAAGTAAATCATTTAAAAACTTTGTTCTTTATTCATATTAAACAAAAATTTTCCAGAATACGCCCAACAAACATTCAATCCATAAAAAGTCAGAAAATAGAAATAAACTGCAAAAAAAGAAAATATTTAATATTAAAAAGCAGGTTACATACCGATGGCTTGGAAAATGTAATCTAACGTCAATAATTTGTCCAAATCCATGAAATCTTCTTCTTAGGCCATCCGTAGTCATAGATGAACCTATGCCACCCACATATACAATTCTTCTTTCATACACTGCACGTAAATGCTCTTCATCTACTTCATTATACCTTCTTCTGGATCTGGGAGTTGGAGAATATGATCGTGAACTATAAACAAATGAAGAATATAAATATTTTGTCAAATTTGTACGTTTATACATTCTTACCTAGTATAAGAAGAGGGACTTGATTGTGAACTATAAGAATAATGTGACTCTCTCGAAGTACTTCTTCTTCTCCGTTTTCTGGTCTCACTACTAGAACTTCCAGAATCTCGTGTTCTTCTATGATTGATATTTTCTGGCTCCACAATTGCTTCAGTTTGAACACATGCATCTTTAGTAGGTTTCTTAGGTCTATTTTTTTCAGGCCACATTATAACTTTATCCTCTCCATGATGTTCTGGTAATCGTTTATCAAGTTCATTCTGCCCCAGTTTATGTTTAATTTTCTTATTTTTCACATTTTCTATGACTGATGCAATTAAAGAATTATTACTAATCTTATCACTGGCATTTTCAAGTATTGGTCTTATCTCTTCTAATTCTTTTAAAGGAACAGTCAGGTGTTTTAAACTTAATCCGGCGCCATCTGTATTGACACCTATGCTCACATATTCTTTCCTCTCCAGATGAGGTGGCATACTTGGTGGAGCAGCAACACCTTCTAACTGTGTTGCTGCTGTTGGGGCCGGTTTTTCCGGCTGTGCAGTGCTTGGGATCGGCACTGCACTTTTTGGTGTTGCCCTCAACACCTCCATCAGCATCCGCTGATAGCGATCCTGCTCGTCCTTTGTTGCGGCGGGCGAGCAGGGTCCACTGCCTGCAGGCGATGCGTTCAGGGAACTGCCACCGGATCTGGAAATAATTAAGTTATTTTTTAAATACATTTTGAAAATAATATTGTTAAAGATTTTTAAAATGTAACAATTTTCGACGAATAAAATTTTAATACTGGGTAATAAATTTGCATTTTTATTACATTTGCATGTTATCTTGTCTTTTATGTTGTTTTGTATAGAGCCAAATGTCACAAAAGATTATTAAGACACACTTGTGCCATTTGGAGAATTTATGTAGATTAAATTTAAATTTACAAATAAAAGTTTATTTCTATTTAATTAAATAATTATTTTAAGTAATACACATTTTGTAACAGTACAGTCATGATAAGAACTGACTACTTTATCAACAATTATTTATTATGAAATAATATTTGCGATTCAGTAGTTTTTAAAGTTTAATCTTTTAAGCCAATTACAAATTTTTATTATCCCCATATATCAACATATTTAAAAAGATAAAAAAAACTTCAGAATCGTAAACGTACAAAAATTAAAGATTTTTCATACACGTTTAATAAATTAGTTTGGTACAAACAGTTGAGCAAGTTAGTTGTGTTTGCGCCTTGCACTTGCACGTACAAATGTTTGTATCATCTTTACATGTTCGATTGCCAATAAATATTTCTATACGTACCATAGTTGAATTAGAAAAAACTCGTTGCACGAAAGAGTTTCATATATTTATTTTTTATATAGGTCTTTTGAGGTTAAGACCACTCAGGATGAGTTGCACATACAAGTTCACTGCGCGTCTTCTGTTTTGAACTTCGTTCATTTGTTATTTTTTGTTGTGCAATAAATATTTGTATAATTAACATCCATAAAATATATTTTCACCATGATGCCAATTAATATTTTCACAAATCAAAGTTTAAACAAGCCAGTCATTCCAATTAAATATTTGATAAGACAATTCATAGCTTAATATGTCTACATCCATTAGGTGATTTTTTATTAAGAAACAACAATTATAATAAAGAACAAAGTTGTTTAAATGTAACCATAATAATCTTTGCTAAAAACAAAAGAAAAGCAAAGATTTTATTTTTCCATCATCATTTTTGTTTTGATTATAGGAAAAAATCCACAGAAGTGTATATTCAAGGAAAGGAATCAGAAAATCTTTAACATAAATTAATACAACTTACGAGACTTTCTTCAATGGGAGATTCTAGAAGGATGCACACCACTTTGTTATTTGGAAATCATCAAATATTTTATCTCTGGATAATATCACTTATTATTTATTAATATGAAGAAGGTGAACTATATAAAACTGCATCGATCACTTGATTTGCCACTAGACTACTTCTTAATAGCAGTATTAACCATGCAATCATTATGATTGTGTATGACTCATGATGTATAACTGGTTGTTCACAATAAGCTATTGTTTGTAGGAAAAGACAAAACATCCGAGTCTTATCAATAGTTCTAGGTATTATTCATATTCAATACCTCACTTTTCCAATTATTGAGAAAGTGTGATAAAACGATATCACATAGCGACAAAATAAAAGATCAAATAAATCACTAGAAGACAATACAAATTCCTTAATATAGAAGATACTCGTGAAAAACAACCTAGCAATTGAGCTGAATTAAGAACCAACCTACAGTAATAGTGTCAATAGGAAGTGGTAATAGAGTTCTGAAACTTGAAATGACCATGTTTTCCAGTTTTCGACTAAAAAATGGAATGCTCAAGGCCATTTCTCATTTTAACAGAAATTGTATCATTCTTTTCTAAATAGCTCTTTGTATATATTTTTTAATAATTCAATTCTGCCTTAAATTCTGTTTCTGTTGATATATCATTTGTGATATTTTGTTTTAAGATAACCTCAAAAATGCTCAATGTCTCTAAAATAGGAAGGCCATGATTTGACATGTCTTTTTGAGAACTTTTGTCAACTACCCTAGAAAACCAAGAGAATGTTGCTTTCTTTGTCTGCTTTGCTTTCTTGATTCTTTTCCTTTCTTGGAAAGAATCAGCCTGCAGTTGTGGCTTCTTGTGTTCACAATAGCTGTGCATAATATTTAGCTTTTTAATATATGCTGAATTGTTTTCTTTTACTCGCCTATTTAATTATGTCTTTTTTAAGACAGTTTTTCTATTTCTTCTTTAGTTTTCCCTCTATGCTTGTTGTTTCTGAGATCCACTTGCTCGTTAACTTTGGAATTTTGTTCTCTTGTATTATTGGTTTTATGATTGTCGAATATATTCTCACATTCACTGTATTTCTAAAGCATTTGTTTTTAAAGACCTGTTTGTAAGCATTGTGTGTATGTTGATTTCTTTTCTATCTCTATTTGTAATTATACAATCCTGAAACTTCTTCAAATTTATTATAATGTTGAAATTTCTAGATTCCTTGGATTCTGGTTTATGGTTGCCAAATCTCATATATTTTGTTTTTTTGTTTATAATTGGTCCATATTCCTTTGCTCTTTTGTTTTTAGTCTGACAAATGCCTGCCTAAAGTCTATAAACAGATTATGGACATTCATATCATATTCCAAGCATTTCTCTGCTGATTATCTCATTGTGTATAGGTATCGCCTTTACATGTTGTATTTGCCGACTGGTCTGGTCCTACCGTTTTGTCCTTTTTTAGTTTATTTATTATCTCTTCCATTTCTTCTAATTTTATCTTGTCTTCTGCATTGTTATTTTCAAGTACTGGTTGTATATAGATTCAATTTCTCTCTAAAGAAATAAGATAATTTCGTTTTTAACAAATATCTAGTAAGGCGTGAACATTTTTGCAAAAACAAAAGCATAAGTAAACTGACCTCCAAAATAGACAAATTTCTTCTAATTTAACCAAGTTCGTATCTCTTACAGTTTCCGAGATCCCAATAGTGAGCATCGAAATGTATAATGTATAAACACATTGCACTTATCAATACTACTTGGCTGGATGATCATACACATGTAATTTACATAAGATAGTGACATACTTCGTGATAAAACCACTGGGTTAACAATGGCATTATTGTCGTCTTTCTTTTATTTATTTTTCGTCCATTCTAATTTTCCATGTCCACAGCTAATTTTGTCATCATGAGTTTTTGGCTATCAACTGATTGCTATTGTATTTCTACCTCCTGGGTGCTTCCTCTCTCGTTTCCTTTTAATTAGGATCAGGAGAGTTTGTACCGATATTTGAACTTGATTTGATTCCTCTGAGTCTTGATCCAATTGATTTTTCTTTTTTTCTTCGTCTCCCTTCTTTACTATTATTTCTATTTCCAAATTTTTTCTATATTTGTAAATTCGTTTCGATTCTCTTCCTTTTTACTCTTTTGCTCTTAGACAGTATTCTCATTGAAATATGCAGGGTTAGTAAAAAGTATGGAAATGTTCAGCTGTAGCCGTTATTGTACATTTCAGAAAAAAATGTTTTATATAAAAGATGCTCAGGTAATTATTCTCCATCGCATGACACCACGGTATTCTTTTGTTTAAAAATAGTGGAAACAATGTGACGTCACACTGTTTTTTTAAATGACAACATGAATTTCTTCTTTTCTTATTTGATGCGTATTTATCTTCTCTTTACATCCATGTGAAAATCTTCTACCTAAACATAAGAAAGTTTTTGAAAAAAAACACCAAAAACTGTTTACTAGAAAAAAATCAGTTTGCCATGAAAGTGAGGATAGAGATTTGTTAAGAAAGTTATTACAAGATTAAACCCAAATTTGTAATAACTTTCTTAATAAATTTAGCCTCTTTCCTCACATTCATGGCAAACTGATTTTTGTCTAATAAAAAGTTTTTAAACAGTTTTTGTTTTTTTTCAAAAATCTTCTAAAGTACAGGTATAAAATTTTTACATAGATGTAAAAAGAAGATAAATATGCATCGAATAAGAGAAGAAAAAATGCATGTTGCCATTAAAAAAAACATAATGTGACGTCACACCGTTTCCGCCATTTTGAAACAAAAGAATATCGTGGTGCCATGTGATGGAGAATAATTACCCGAGCATCTTTTATATAAAACATTTTTTTCTGAAATGTATAATAACGGCTACAGGTAAAGGTTTCCATACTTTTTACTAACCCTGTATATTTCAAAGTTAGCATTTTACTTTCATGCTCAATTTCCTGGTGAACACATTTTTTTCAAATAGAACTCCCTCTGTTTTATTACGACGAATGAAACTTAATCTTATTTTCTTTTTCCAATAAGTGCATTGCTTTCATTATTTTCAAAATGGTTGCTGCTTAGTTGACTTTTATAGTATCACTGGAGATAAATGAATTAAATTTTTTACTGAGTGACTACCATTTTGAGAATAATAACAGTAATGTGTCTGAGTTTATAAAATTAAGAGAGAGCTATTTGCACTATTTGCAATTAGCATCGGGTTTTCTCACTGACCTTATAAGGTCAGTGGGTTTTCTCAAAAATTTTTTTCAAGAATTGGTAAAAAGAGGAAAAGCAACCATTCTTTGTAATTTACAGAGTAATTTACAAATATTTTCAAAAAGATATATTAAATCACAGCCCTCCTATTTTAGACAAATTGAAATTTTTGAGGTTATCTTAAAGTAAAATATCACAAATTGAAGAAAACAATTAAAAGCAGAATCAGATTACTAAAAAATATATACAAAGTGCTATTTAAAAAAATTAAACTGATAGAATTTCTGTTAAAACCAGAAGCAGCTGAGCAGCATTCGATTCAGTCAAAAACTGCAAATATGACGTCATTTTAATATTGCAAGCTTTTGTTTTATTACAAAGATAGAGAAGATATAGATGAAGATTACTTTTAAATAGAATATGAATCTGGTACTGTTGAATAGTTCACTTTTGCGACGTTCACTTTAGAAATTGTAATATCCGCTTTAGCAAGTTGCAAGGCAATCAGATAAGACAATTCTGTTCTCTAGAAATTACAAGTCAAAGCGTCTTCCAAGGATAAAAACAATATCAAATCTCAAAAAAAACATTGTTGGCACTTACATAATGCTACAATTACAATTTCAGTTAACATGTCATTATTATAAATCAACTACTTGTTGCTCGTACCACAATGTATTATAAAATACAAAAATGGCCTTTACCGTTTCATTCTATTTTGCTTAGAATCATCACATCAATAATTTGCTCTTATGTCAATATGCGTAATTATGTAATTTAGCAATTGGGGATATTACTATAAACTAAAAACGCTAAAAATGTGCAGAGAGGCACAATATTATTATTATCTGTATCTGTACCTCAAGTTTTTTATAAAAAACTTGAATTTCATCAACAGACGATTTTCTTTTAATTTTAAAAATTTGTACATAAAAGTGGTTTCAAGATAATTTCTTTCATTTACATAGCAAAATAATTAAAGCCAATTATCATATTAAAAAAAAAGATTCTACTTCTACTTTTTTTAATACACTACTACTACGACTACTAGAAAGTAAAAAACTACTTACCTTGGCAGGTCCCTTCGTTTCTTGTATTCAGCAAGGTTGAGTTTCTTCTTCTTTCTAGAGTTATCTCTAACAGAATTGGCACTTTGAATCGACATACCATTGAGACTACTTGGTCCCGACGACGTGGAAGGCGAAGGAGCAACATTAATTTCATTCACTTTAGACTTTAGCACTGATACACCTTGTTTCACATTCGCAGAATTAATTTGTCTTTTTATAATGTTAGATTTTAACACAGTTCTTTCGTTTATATACGCAAGCAAATTCACCTGAGTTTGCAAGTTACCTTCGTCAGTATGAAAACCCAAATCTTTGTTATTGGGACATTTCGGATATGATACGGGTATTACAATCTTTGGATGCTTTTCTACTTTTTTCCATTGTTCTTGTGAAGAAGAAGAAGAGTAACTGTGGTCCAATTTTATTGCATTTAGTATAGCTGCCTGCAAATTTGAAAATTGTTTTAATTAAGTCGTTAGCTAATTAATTAATAACATGTAAATAAAATTTGGTTTCAGATAAATTAATTGTATTTGAAAAGACAAAAAAATTAAATATGACTCAATTTACCTCCGACTGTTTTTTGACGATTGCCCGACGTTTATTTGGTACAGGATCGATGAGTGGTATCAATTTTCTTTTGTTACCGCTTCTTATCTTCTTAACTAATTCAGCAGGTAAATAATTTAATATCTCTTTACTTTTTGTAGATTCGTTCGATTGTCGATGATTAGATTTCTTGTGCAAATTGGATTGTGAATGTGATTCCACAGAAACCTGAGGTTTTATTGAAATCTGAGGTTGAGACTCTTTTAAATTATCTTTAATCTGTGGTTTCTGTTCAGAGAAGCAATTAGCATAAAAACTAGAATTTTTTCGAGGATCTTCGCAATTACTATTTTTAACAACCTCTGCTGAATAATATTCATTTTGTTTTGTTTGTTCTATATTCGTTGATAATTCCGGTGCTGCCTCGAATTGTTCTAATAGACTATCAACATCTCCCGCTAGCAGTACCAAATCGTCATTAGATAGGCTAATTACATCGACAATTTCATTTTCTAAATTATCATCGTGATTAAATAGTTTATTACTGTTATCATTCAATTTGTCATTGTTTTCCTTTTTATCCGGTTGATTAATCACTTCATTCTCTTCATTATTTTCTGATTGTACCTCTGATGGCTGCATGTCACAAGATGAAGTATTAGTAGTTTCAGTATCCGATTCATCAGTATCAGAGTCATCTTCCGAATCTAAATATTCGACTTTTGGGGATATACGCTGATCATCTATGATATAACATTGTGCATCCATGTCAATTTTTTTCCCTGCTGATACGAACTTTTTAGGAAAGACTGGTGCAGTAAAAGGAGGCTTAATATCATTTTCTTCTTGTTTAATATCATTTTCTGGCTGCTTAGTAACATTTCTTGGTGGCTTAGTATCATTTTCTACCAATAAGTCAGGAATCGTATTTACTAATTTTTCTTCTTGTTCCAATATTGGCGCGTTTTCTATATCAAGCACCTGAAAAATAAAATTTGGAAATGTAGAAAAATGCAGGTAATAAAGATATATTAGTATTTTATTCAGTAAAAATGTATTAATTTCTAAAAATAATTAAGTAAAATTCAGAGACACAAATAGAACTTTATTTCATATTCAAAGCATAGTCGAGGGGCATAAAAGGAACCAATCTACATTAAATTGCATGAACAAAAGTCCGTGTTTCAGAACTTCTGCACATAACCACATTTTGTAATACAATAATTTAAAAACCTCAACTTAAAACATCTACCACAACTGAAACAATCAACCCTGCATGGTCTACAGCTACTATAAGTAGAAATCAAATTGCAATACACAGATAGCTTTGTTTATTAAATTAAAAATCGAACAAGTAACGTTAAGTACATTAATTATTTGAAAATTGTAACAAATTTAAATTATGTTTAATAAAGTTGAAGAAATGGTAAAGAATCTTAGAGGTCAAGGTCTCCATGCCCAACCCTTCGATCAGGATGTTGTTATACCATTATATCATATCATAATGTGGAAGAGCTCCGTCATGTAGGAACCATATACGCCAATGGACATCTAATGAAACATCTTCTAGCAGTTCCAGAAGGTCATTTTGTAGAAAATGTGCTCTTTGAATTAGAGACAGAAATGTTGGAGATGTAGGATGCTTTCTATTGGGAAAACGCTCTGCATACAATTGTGCAGCTGCAGTAGCATTTTGTAGTGCTTTACCGTAAAGGATGATCATATCTATAAATTCTTCATTTGTATACATTCTCCAATTCAGCACAAAATGGAAAATTATACAAGATTTAATCAATTACCAACCTTTGGCACTACGTAAAGGGTACACAATGATGGAATTAAACAAGTAAGTATTTCTTTTTTCATAAGTAAGTAAAGCATGTAAAATGAGAGAATGTCGCTCAGACAAGTTTTGTCCACAGGTCAAAGGCGACTACAAAGTTTGGAGCCAGAAATAGCCAAAATCAAAGTGGCTGGATGAGCTATGCCTACTGAATACAGTGTGTTCAAGATAAGGATGCACAGCATGGGGATCGGTTAAATGGGATGAAAGTTGGCTATTTAAAGGACCTTTTTGTTGGCATTTGCAAAACCTAGATATCTTGGATAGTTTCAGAGATATTTAAAAAAAAGTATTTTTTTTTTATTTATTTGAAGAGATATCAGAAAACTAAAACTACTTTTCCATTGCCACTTTTTGTTCTCTATTAAAATACGCTAACAAAATTCCTGTACAACGTTTCGATCTCGAGTAACCATCATCAACCTCATTTTTTTAAATAGGCGGAAACACAATTGAAAATTATTACAGTTGGTCACAGCAGCGTTCAACACAAAAAAATCAAAACCAAAATAACTGTATCATGTTTACATCATTAGAATCGTGACAACAAGAACTATTCAAAACAATTTTCAATTGTTTTTCTGCCTATTTAAAAAAATGAAGTTGATGATGGTTACTCGAAACCGAAGCATTGTATAGGAATTTTGTTAGCGTATTTTAATAGAGAACAAAAAGTGGCAATGGAAAAGTGGTTTTAGTTTTCCGATATCTCTTCAAATAAATAAAAGAAAAAATAATGAAACTCGAGAAATCTACTTTTTTGAAAATATCTCTGAAACTATCCAAGATATCTAGATTTTGCAAATAACAGAAAAAAGGTCCTATAAATAGCCAACTTTCATTCCATTTAACTGATGCTGTATCTCTTACCGTTTCCAAGATCCCTATGCTGTGCATCCTTATCTTGGACACACTGTATATTAGCAAAAACTTTGAGATATTCAACAGTGGGTCCATCCTGTATAATAGCAACAGAAAACAAAACAAAAAAAGATAACATATTTATTAATAGTATACTAAGATCATGACATTCTTGGGTTATTTCAATTTTAAAGTTGAGTCAAAAAATGCCAAAATACCATGCCGCAATGAAAGACTAACTATTGACAAGAATTTCTGTCAAATTATTAAATTGTCAACAAATATGACTCGTTAGTTATTTTTAGGGAAGTCAAGTTTATTTCTGATCCAATAAATCACATAATCGGATAGAATTATATAAAACACAAAGAACAGTGTCAGATAAAAGTCTCTGAAACTATAAAATTAACAAAAAATGGATTCGTTTTCATAAAATGTAACTGTAAATATAACTCAAATAATAATCAAAGAGATAAAGCAATACAAAGAACATTATAATATAAAGGACAAAACGTTCATTACCATGCCTCAAAGCAACTTTCAAATAAACTAAACATCAATCACTTTCTCCATTAAGTGCATTTTTGAGATATTTTGCATTCGGAATAACAAAGATAACATTACACATTT
Source organism: Ignelater luminosus (assembly GCA_011009095.1). Lineage (NCBI taxonomy): Eukaryota > Metazoa > Arthropoda > Insecta > Coleoptera > Elateridae > Ignelater > Ignelater luminosus. The sequence continues at coordinate 153,667 of VTPC01090427.1, read as the reverse complement.
CTATTGATTATAATAAAATCATTTTTATCTTTCAACTTTGATTTTGCAAATTTTTATTATCTGGAAAAATCTACATTTCTATTTATCGAGGAGCTGTACCTCTTAATTATTTGGCACAAAAACTTAACTCACCATGTACTATTATCATACTAAAAAATTGATCAAACGAAAAAAAGTTTAAATGGTCCACTTGAAATGGAATTTTCAAAATCTTACAAACTTGTTCAATGTAGATATTAAGATGCAACGCAGGCTTCTTTCAGAAACGTACATTAACTACTGGAAACTTTTAAAATTATCTGCATAACACATAAATGCTAAAATTCATCTTGTTTGTAGAATGAAATGTTATTACACAAACTAATTTTTACTTTAAAGTCTTAACCCTTTTCTTTTATCCGGTGTTTTCTAAAAGAACAATTTTATTATTTACTTTCTAAGTGATTCATTTGTTGATGTTTTTACGTAGTTGTTTATCTTATGTAGCTTAATAAGTTAGGTATGTTGGAATGGCAATGACTACTATTGCAATTATTCTATTCAAGTGTCATATTCCTAGTGAAATGTAGATGTAAACAATTTAGTTCTAAGAGATTAGATACCTGAGATTTTCAAACACAACTTAATTGAAAACTAATTTAATTTGTGCATCAATATCAGAAACCTTATAATTATAACCAAAAGCACAAAAAATAAGAAAAAACTATCCTTGTGTTTCTACTGCAAATTTCAAAAAAAAAAATAGAAAATTTAATTAATGTTTTATTCATATGAAAAGAGGAATTTAAAAAAATTTTGTATGACTAAATAAATTTTTTAATTTTTTTTCATCAATCATTATAGTCTTGTTTCGAAAATTACAGTAAACACGCAAGAATAGTTTCAATGTTATATCTTGCGTTCTTTAAGAATTATTTAAAGAGAACAGTAGACCTTCAGGAGGTTGGTTAGCCAACTAAAAATACATTTGGCTTGAAATTCACAGAAAGTATAGACTAATATTAATTATGTTTTTATATAAATTTTGAAATTTTCTGACCACCTAGTTTCTGAGTAATCTCAGCTCAAAGGTTGAAGTTTTATGCATATTTCATAAATTACATGACAAAAATTCAGAATGTGAGAAATTCAATTTTTGTTATTTTATAAAACAGATTTTTCTCAGTGATTTAAAATTAGAAATATTTAACTGTCATTTTTTCATCATAACCTTCAAAATACCAAGCTTGTTCTCAAGACATTTTAAATTTCAACAATGAGAAAAAAATTGAATACTAACATATCAAGAAAGAAGAAACAAAAGTAACCAAAACAACAAAAACTCATAACGATCTATTACCACAAGAAACAGAAAAATTGATATTTCGGTATTTCCTTTAACAGGGCTATTAGATTTGATAACTAAACATTCATTTGAGATTTGTGTATAAATTGCTTCAAGAAACCAAGAAACTTCAAAAATCCTCACTGTGATAAACACTTGGCTATAAAAACCATGTAGCTTTCGAAGTGCATTAGACAGTTCATACTCATTAATGCTTAAAACTTGTGAAAATTCAATAATCAAGTAATCACTAATCAAAATTTTTCATTTGGTAATTTAAATGACAACCAAGCAATGCAATCATTAAAAAATAACCTAAACAAAATTTAAATGTCACTTATTGTTTTAATAGCTTTTGTTTTATTTTTTTTATTAATATGAAATTAATATTAAAGACAAAAAATTCAGAATCCATGGGTATCTTTGATTTGGTTTTTTTTTAAAAAAATTTAAATGTCACTTATTGCTTTAATAGCTTTTGTTTTATTTTATTTTTTTATCAATATGAAACTATCAAAGACAAGAAATTCAGAATTCATGGGTATCTTTGACTTGGTTTTTTGTTGCTTTCATGGTAGGTGCATACAAAATTTTAATAAAGCCAGGATTTTAAAAGCAAATTCAACGAACAAGACGTTAGGTCGCTAACTATAAATATGAAATTAATAGTAATCGAGATTTACAATATTAAATGTAGTTTGAAGAATCTAGCGAGCCATGGTTTATAAAAATACCAATAGCAGCTTGAAACTAACACTGTAATAGAAACAAAAAGCGTTTCAGTCAATTGTTACGAACATCTGAATGATGTTTGTGTGGTAACCTTCGCCTTCCACAACTAATTACTGTTCCTGTTATCAAAAAAACGTAATTGGATGTGAAAGACATAATGGTTAATACACAAAAATCACCCAGATTGATATAAAATACTGTCTAACAATTGAATAAAACGTTTTCGTTTACTTGTATCTTTCTTCGACTGCTTCCTATATTACAAAATTAAAGTACTGTTTTGGTTTTGATTCTTATTCTATTTGTTCTATTATTGACATTTCAATGTCCATGGTACATCCTTATCATTTTCTTAGAAATTTTTGTTTCCTATACTACCTAATTTGTTGTATACTTATATTATATGATTATTATTTTATTTCTCATTCTTACATCTTGTTTTTCAAATTTTCCTTTTCTTTAATTTAGAATATGAATATAAATATGTAAGATGCTTTCTGTATCTATAGATACAGAATTTAAAGAGAAAGAAAATGTGACTAGAAAAAAATATTTTATTAATATGACGAGATAAATTAAGATAAATTACGAGAAGTAGGGTTAAAGGAAAATTTGGAAATCAAAATATAAACGAGAAATAAAATAATAACAATCTTACACAATAAAAAACATAGAAGTACAACATATCAGGTACAATAAGACAGAAAATTTTAAACAAAATGATAAGGATGTACCATGGACAGCAAAACGTCAATAATAAAACAAATAAAAGTTTTTTGTTTTCATCATGACATCATTCTCAAATTGCTACTGTAGTTTTAAAAAATCAAAGCACATTAGATTTTGCAAATTATATTCTAATATCTCGCTTCTTATATGAAACATTTATAACAGACTATGCATATTTTGAAATTCAAATGCAACTATATTAAAACTCATTACTTTATTTAAAAATACGTAAATGACTTGATAACAATTGAAAAAAAATAAAAATTTAATTTAAGACTCAAAAACAAAAGCATAAATGGAAATTCCAACTGCACAAATGAACTCAGAAGAAAGTATAATATCATTAAAATATATTTTTCTAGCTATTATGGTTTGAAATATTCCGCAATTACATAAAATTTCTAACAATATTGCAAATTATCAAAAAAAGATATTAAATGCGTTACCATGTTTAAAAACCAATTTTCTAGATAACAAATGTAATTTCATTTCATGATATTTATTCCTAATTGCCTCGAGAATAAAGAAAAAGTCAAGATTTAGAAACCCTAATCAATACCTCCTAACGTACTTGAAATTAAATGTTAATCTAAGAATAGAAACTAACAATGAAGCAAAACAAATGGTTGGAACATAATAAGAAATGCTAAACGACTAATTCTACATAAAATATAATAAACGAGAAAATAAATTATAGCAACAAAATTTTAATATTCAAAGAGAAACATTTTAAATCAATGAATTACTACATCTAGCAAAAAACAAATTAATCAACTTTTGAGTCTTATCGCAAGTTAAGATCTATAAGTTAAAATAATTTAAGGATAAAAACACTAATTTGATATACATTAACCTGAAGATTATTAAAATAAAAACAAATTATCAAGAATATTCTAAATTTACAAGATAAAAATAAAACTTAGGACGCACAAATACGGAAACTCTTTTTCCTCAATTCTCAAACTTAAAAATTTTAAGAGCAATTTTTATCAAACCTTTCCACTTTGATAAAAGAATCTAAACTCAGACTTTATGATAAAAGATAATCATGTGATTATAGTGTTTACTGTTTGAAGTTTGTTTTCATGTTGAAAACAGAAAGATATTGATTTGCCTACATCTATTTGTAATTCATTCAATTGTGCAATCACTGAATATATTTACCTTCCTAATTTCTATCATTCAAAACTTAATTATTAAAAAATTATATTAAATACATTAAATAGTATCAATTATTATTTAAAAATTATCCCAAAAAAAAATAACTCTAAAAGATACTAAACATGTTATTAATCGTGACCAATTCAAAGCAGTAAAAATAAAATTTGTACGAGTCATTAAAAAACACAAAAAAAATAAAATAAACACAAATTAACTTACATCCATGCTCATCAAATTGTGCCAATCTCCATTTAATTTGTAGCAATCCATTGTTGCTGGTGGAGAACTCGAATCGTACTGCATTGAAGCAACCTCGCTACAGCTAGGAATGACAGCCACATCTCCGTTAATTCTAAAATAAAACAAGAAGATTTCAATCTACTGTCAATTATCATGTTAAATTACAAGTTTATCATTGATAAACAATAACAGTTTTATACTTACACTTTCTCTAAGTCCCAGTCCCATTGATGTTGAGCTATTAAATCAGACCCAAAGTTATCACTCATATTCTAAATTAAAGAAAAGAAAACGCATTACTTCTTGATAGACTAATTTCAAAGTTATTTTATACATACAAATCCTAAATCAAAAGATGGGAGCTGCTCTTCGATTTGAAAGTTCATCGTGTCTGGATACATATTATTCAGTGAGACCATTCTTGATTTAAGCTTAACTTATAATATTCTAAAAGGAAATAAACTTTGATAAGTTACTTATATAATAATTTCACCTACACACGTAATATAACTAAACTTTGTTGATTTTTTATGTTATGAATTATTGACAAAGAGGTTAGAAAACTAATAGCGCGGTATGTTATCATCTTTTGCAAAAACTACTGAAATGACAACTTAAAAATACTTACCATATAAATGCATTAATTATTCCAATGTAACTTAATGTTAGATAATAATGATATAAGTCCATAAAGTTTCTGTTTATTAAATTTTACTATTGTGATTCACCCACATGTGGCATGCAACCATCATAAGCACTGTGCACGAGCCGCACGAACTTCTACGACATCCGAACTTCGTATTTTATAACGCGAACAAATAGCGACTTTGAATTTTTTATAGTTCGATAAAACAGCGACTATAATTCAAGCGACTATTTTATTTATCACGAATAAAAACCACGAAAAGATCTTCAATTAGGTAAATCACACTAATTAAGGCACAAAAATACTCCTACTCCACTCGCCAAGTTAACGCAACCAAAGTTATCGTGTAACTGTTAGTGTTCAAGTAGTACACCTAACCATTGAACCACGAAGGCAAGTCAGTTAGTGTTCAAAGGGCTCAGGTGCTTTAATAGTCAACTGAAAGTAGAACATGCGCGGAGAAATCCTGCATTATCATTTGCTGAAAGTTTGACCGAAGTAGGTGGAAGGGGTAAGGGATGATGAGTTGTCGGAAAAAAATTTTTCCTTGGTACCTAAAAAGAAAAAACTAAAAATATTTAAAATGAAAGATAGATTGTTTTAAATTATTTTTTCTCAATTTATTATATTAGCAGACTACCAAATAAATGTAAAAGCAGCTCTAGTCTAATTCATATTCCACAATTTTATTTAATGTTATTACTAATTTTTGCCCTTAAGTATCTAAAATAGAAATCGCATGTTTAAGTCATAAGAAATTTCCTATTTAAAACCAATTTGGCTTAGATTTATAATCTACGAAAAGGCTACCGATATTTGCAATATTATAGATTGCAATAGAATATGATATTTATTTACTTATACTTAAATATTTGAAGAAATAAAATGATGAATGCCGGAATTTAAATAAAAGCCGTTCAAAATAACACAGCAGTGAAATTCTAATTATTGGCCGTAAAATATTTTAGATTGCCATGATGTTCATTTAATAGCAAAGATCTGTTGCTTTTGAATAAATTATCCGCAGATTGTAATGTAATATATTCTTTCTATTAATTATAATCAACTATTTGCAACGTTTACTTGAAAAACAAATATGGCGTCGAATGCCACATAATGGCGACATAGCTGTGTAACGATGCGAAGGCGTTTAATTTAAAGTAGAAAAAATATTTTTTTGAGCAGAGAAAAGGATCATTCATCTATCTTACTATTGTGATATTTGATATGCAGATTTATATAAAAAATATAAATATAATAGAGAGACTCAAGTTAATCTCTACATTTTTCTTAATTTGCTTCACTATACTAAATAACGTAATGTTATTAATAATATCAAGTATATTAAAAATCAAAATACTTTATATGCATTTACGACCTATGGCACGGAAATTTAATTTGATGTTCGACGCATAATAATTTTGACCATCAAAATGTGCCTTTTTCTTATTTTATTTCTAGTTAATCATCACACAGAATGGGGTTTTTCCACAATTTGCAAATACCCCGTTAGTTATTGATTTTATTCTTCATAGAACATACCTGAATGGTGACACTTTAAAAGGTTTATTAGGGATAATTACATTCTATAGAATAAATTGTCACTTGAAAACGTATTATTCATAAAATTACCATCTATGTTTTAAATAATAGTAAAACTGTCAGCAGTATTTATTTTATATAAGTAATTCTTGAGACTTTCAATTTCTATATAAGGGTTTAACTTTTGTATTTTTTTTAAATGTGTTTAAATATTTATGGAATATCCTAGAGAAACTAACGGCCAAAAAGGCAGTATTCCTTATTTTCCTTAATGATACATAAGGTATAATAAGAAATAAAATAAAATCCCGAAACTATGATTTCACATAGTACAAAGAAAACACCGAAACAAAATTTTTAGAAAAAAATAGATAACGGCTTCTGTATTATAATGAATTTTAATAAGTATTTAAATTTCTTAAATCAGGAATTAACCTTCTGAAATGATAAAAAATCAAATCAAAATGTTAAAGATTGTAGACCATCCAAAAATTGTTTTAGTATCTATATACAGTGCACATTATCATAAAATTTTCCCATTTGTAGTATAATAACTTTTCTAGAGAATTTATCAAGAATTTATTGTAGTTAAACATTTTTAGATATTACAGAAATATATCAAACAGTATGCCATGACTGCCTTCGTTTAGTTACATATTTGCCCCATTTCAAAGATGCAGTTCCGTCTTTATAAAAAAATGGATCTATTGTCTATTTGAACTTAAAGGTCGCTTAAGATTCCAAAAAGCTATCAAAAAATGTAAACCAGAAAGCAAAAGCATTTTGGAAACCACTAAAACTTCCACAAAGTTAGATTTTTGAACATTTCCAAATTATTAAAGTACTACTACAGAATATTCGACTTTAAGTATTCAGGTATAGGTATCTATTAAGGTAAATCTGACAATCAGGCAGCACTCAAGGTTCTAAATGGGAGCAATGGAGGCAGATTAAAGTCAAGACTTGCACTGAAATATCTGCACCATAGCAGGCCAAAATACAATTAAATTGGTTTATACCTAGGTATTAGTTCACAGTGACCTCGGAAGCAAAAAAAAAAGCCAATTGATTAGCCAAATTGGAATCAGATTCTTTTTATGATACAGGGCCAACTCTAGAAATACCTAAATGTTTCCTAAAAACAACAAAATCTAATTTGGGATGCCTATTCCAGAAACAGTTAAAAAACAATCTATTGATGAGCTATCAACGAGAAAAGCTAAGAAGTTTCTTATAATGGACAGACCTCAACTGCAAACAGGTCACTTATCTGTGAGAAGCCACTTACATACACAAACTGAAACTGTTCAATGACTCTTCGTCTTTGATACAACAAAATCAAAAAACTTTAGCCTCCATTTGTTAAAGAACTTGTGTTGTCTACTTGAAGGCACCAAAGTGCTTGAATGCAGTCGTTCAACCGAGTATAGTGTATTTGGTTGAAACGGACAGTCTCCGTGATTAATGATAAAGATGCAAGAACTTTGCAATAGAAATCTCGACGAACCTTATAAAGACTGCAAGATCTAATATCTATTGACTTTAAAATAACTCTTATTCTCACGATCGAAATCTGAGCAGTCAGAGCAGGCCAAGTTAACAAATGCTATAAAAACCGACTCTTTGTAATTACTGCAAAACCACTAACCTGAAAGCAATCAAGCCCATAGAATATGTAAACCTCTGAGGTTTTTGAAAAGTTTGCCAGAACCCCGATTTGGCATTTGACCTACCATGGAAATATCTTTTCGTTGCAGTAGACAACAAACTACAAAAACTCAATATTGAAAGAGTCAAATCTAAGTCAAGAAAATATGGCAAATGGTGTATACGAGTTTGTCGTTACTGATTAATATTACCACATATCCACTATAAAATTACGCAGAACTGTTGATCTTAATGCAAGGCAACAAAACACAAGTTTATAATGGCCAAAACAAAACAACCTCACAAAAACAATAACCAAACTATGAGAAAGAAAGCTACAAATAAACGCTAGAATGTCTTCTTATCTTTCAATTGAGAACTTTCTTAAGACAAAGATCTAAAACAACAAACTTTAAGTTTTGTACTGTGGTCTGTTGGTTCCAAATTGTTTTCCATTACAGGCTAAGCCATTTTTTACTTTTAGGTACATTGGATCTGTTACATCTTGGTCTATGTATCAAGCTGACTATTGCTCTTGAGTTGTTACTGATATTTGTAGCGCTTATTACTTCTAGCTCATTTTGACTGGGCTGGGAGAGAATCGAGGGCTTTTTGATTAATGTCTAAAAGACTACAATAGTACCCTTCACCAATACAGAGACGTTATCAAAGAGATTAGATCCTCTAACTTTGTCGGTGAAGAAATTACAAAGTCGTAGAAGAGAAATTAAGTATCTTGGAGTGATCTTGAAATTCGAAACTAATCTGGAATCAAGGAATTGCCAGAATAGCGAAAAAGACTTCCACCATCTTGCTAGATCTTTCACTTCTGCATCTCATGGTACAAGAAGAGAGAAAATCCTTGCTTAAACTCCAGAACACAGACAACTTGAGAATGACAAATTCAGACTACTGTTTAATTTTGAAAAAGAATGAATGATCCTTCTGTGATATGAGCTCAGAATCTGAGATGGTCAAAAATGAAAATTTTCAAAAACGGATAATCATCATGAAATTTAAAACTCTCATTTTATAGCATGAAACTAGAATGTTCTATAAAAATACACTTTTTAGAAGTTTCTATTTTTGCTCTTTCCAGCAAAAGCTAGAAGCGATCAAAAGCCAAAACTATAAGCCAGCGTTCTCTAGCTTTGAATCTTCTTTTCATTCCTTCGAGCAAAACCCTCGGATTTCGAATTAAAAAATCGCATGATTTAGAATTTTGATTTCTCTTCAAGAATTAAGATATTTCTAAGTTCTAACGTAATAAGTAATTATTCAGTTTCATATTTCCAACTTTTTTAATTTAATATTAAATCGTGTTGAGTCTGTGGTATAAAGTTTAAATGCAGAAATATAGAAGAGAAAAGCATTGATTAATAACAAATAACAAAATGGACAACTACTAGAAAATTATATAAAATAAATTTAAAATCTCCTATAATACACCTATACTTTTAACGTCTTTATATTTTGCAAGTGACTTCTTTTACTGCATACTGTTGTTAAGGAGTTTTGGAATTTCCCTGATTTTATTTTTAGAATATACCTGCTTGAAACGGTACTTGTTTAAGGGTTTCACAAACAATTGTTACAAGTACAGAATTGCTCGTTACTTTTAAAAGTTAAGCTCATCAATAGATATTTGAAGAGAGATTAATTTTCTACTGATAATAATTTAGTGCGTTTAACAACATTTTTGAATATCTTATTCAACTACAAAATTTCTTGATATGTTATGTAGATTAGAAGATAAGGCCAAAAAGCTAAACTAAAGGAAAGTTCACAAAATTCTGATTAAAAAACAAAATAACCTAAATCGTAAATTGTCGGCCTAAATTCGCAATATGCCTACTTTATTATTTTTATAAATTCACTCTTCCATCGGCGAAGATTATTTGGCCCTTTGATAAAAAAAATAAGTTGTTCATAAATTACAGTGACATAGCACACTCCGCCTTTAAGCTGATAGAAATGATATTAATCGACTATGGTAAATCAAATACGCAGTATGTTCTAAATTTAATTTGTTCATTCAGGAAAAAAACAAAAGAAATCAAACAATTACCGATCTAATTCATAAAGTTTCATTTCATTATCAAACAAAAACAGAAACGGCATACTAGTTTGCCTACTATAGTTAGTTATACGTTTGCTTTTTTGTAGTTTTACTTTTCAACGAACTCCGAAAAGAGTCGTTACAGAATTCGAAAAGTCTGTCTGTCTGTCCGCATTTTTTTTTATTTTGGAATTTTGACTTCAGATTTGGATTCTATTTCAAAAACTAAAGAATTTGTAGTGTCTTCGTTTTTTGATATCTCTTCAGAGAACATGATCAAAATGGCCGCCGAAATTTGAAAGATTTTCAAAAATTCTTGTAAAATTTAGAGACGTCAGAAGTATATGAAATTTTAAGTTTATTTTTTATAGTTTTTTTATAGTAGTTGTTTATTTTGTGATTTGTTACTAATCAATACTTTTCTCTTTCCTTATTTCTGTATTTAAACTTTCTACTATAGAACTACGAAATATGAAACTGGACTCAATTTCATTTCCAATAATTATTTATTAACTATGTTAATTCTTGAAGAGAAATCGAAATTTAAAATCATAGTATTCTTAATAGCTTTTTAGAATCTTGAGCGATCTTTAAGTTCAAATAGACCATAGATCTTTGAAATGTGGCAACTATGTAACTGGACGAAAGCGGGCATGGCATGTTGTTTGATATTGTTGTGTAATATCTAAAAATGTTAAACTGTAATGTTTACAGTATATAGATACTAAAACTATTTTTGGATGGTCTACAAACTAACATTTTGTTTTGATTTTTTATCATGTCAAAAGGTTCCCTCGTGATTCAAAGGTACTAAGTACTTATCAGATATCATTACAATATGAAAACCGTTATCTATTTTCTCTAAAAGCGTTGTTTGGATTTTTTCTTTACTATGTGAATTCACAGTTTCGAAATCTTATTTTGTCTTTTATGTATCATTAAGGCAAATAAGGAATACTGCCGTTTTGGCCGTTAGTTTCTCTAGGATATTCCATAAATATTTAAACACATTTAAAAAAATACAAAAGTTAAACGCTTTTTATAGAAGTTGAAAGTCTCAAGAATTACTTATTTAAAATAAATATTGCAGTTTTATTATTACATATTCATTATGAAAACACAGAAGATGTTAATTATATGATTAATGCATTTTTAAGTGACAACTTTTTCTTTAGAATGTAATTATCCCTAATAAACCTTCTAAAGTTCGGCCAGAAAACTATTGCGTTTAAAGTCCACTTTCATTAGTCAGGTATATTCTAAGAAAAATGTAATCAATAACTTAACGGAGTATTTACAATTTGCAAATTGAGGAAAAATTCCATCCTATCAGAAATCTTATTAAAATTTCTTGCAACTACGTTCTTGGGGTGAATTTTAATTTAGATAGTTATCAGCTTAAAAAAACAAATATTCACATCTTGTAACACACCGTTAGAATCATTTCCTTTTGGCAAAATTTTTATACGATCTATCAAAACTCTTTTATTAAAGTTTATTGCAACTACGGTTTTGGGAGGCGAATTTTAATTCAGCTAAGTTATCACCCTGATAATGGAAACATTCGTATATTCTCAAACGGAGCTGGAATCACATCGTCCTTTAGGCAGGGGGCAGACCTACATTCAAGCGATCAAAAGCCTTTTATTAAGATTTCTCACAGAAAAACTAACGGCCAAAAAGACAGAAACTTTTCCTTGCCTTAATGATACATTAGGTATATAAATACCTAATAAAAAGAAATAAAATAAAATCCCGCACCTGTGATTTCACATAGTAAGAGGAAAACACCCAAACAAAACTTTTAGAAAAAATAGATAACGGCTTCTGTATTGAAATAAATTTTAATAAGTATTTAGTATCATTAAATCTCGAGTGAACCTTTTGAAATGATAAACAATCATATCAAAATATTAAAAGTTTGTAAACCATCTAAAAATTGTTTTCGTATCTATATTCAGTACACCTTATACAATTTTCTCATTTGTAGTATAATAATTTTCCTAGAGAATCTATCAAGAATTTATTGCAGTTGAACATTCTTAGATATTACAGAACGATATCAAGAGAATGACGGATTCACAGATCATCTGTTTAATTTTGTATGAAAGAGAATGGGCGAACCTTCCGCGACATGAGCTGGTCAAAAACGGAAATTTTCAAAAAAGGATAATTATCATGAAATTTAAAACTCTAATGAAACTACAAAATCTTTCTGTAAAAATACACTTTTTAGAAGTTACCATATTTGCACATTTCTAGCAAAAACTAGGGAAAATCAATAACCAAAACTAAACTAGCATTCTCTAGCTTTTAATCTTGTTTTAATTTCTTCGAGCAAAACCCTCAGATTTCAAATTAAAAAATCGTATGATTTAGAATTTTGATTTCTATTCAAGAATTAATATAGTTATTGGAAATGAAATATAATTCAGTTTCATATTTCGGGCTTTTTTAATTTAATGTTCAAAACGTGCTGAGTTCTCTAACAGAAAGTTTAAATGCAGTTATAAGAAAAGAAAAAAGTATTGATTAATAACAAATAACAAAATCAACAACTGCTAGAAAACTTTAAAACATGAACTTAAAATCTCATATACATTTTGACGTCTTTAAATTTTAAAAGTGACTTTTTTTACTGCAAATTGCCGTTAAGGCCAAAAAGCTAAAGAAAAGTTCACAAAATTCCGATTAAAAAACGAAATACATAATCGAAATGGCTAAATGTCAGCCTAAATTCACCATATACCCCTGCACTTTATTAATCGGCAGAGTTTTTTATAAATGCACTATTCCATCGGTCGATGGTACTTTTAATTTTTGTCCGCAAAGCCGTTGCGCCGCGGCGAATATTATTTGGCCCTTTGGTTAAAAAAAATAAGTTGCTGTATGAATTACAGTGATATAGCACACCCGTATTTAATCAAATACGCAGTATGTTCAGAATTTCATTTGTTCATTCACGATAAAAACAAAAGAAATCAAACAATTACCAATCTAATTCAAAAAGTTTCATTTCATCATCAAACAAAAAAAGAAAATCAAGCTCATGGCTGACGGCATACCTAATTTACCTACTATAGTTAGTTATACGTTTGCTTTTTTTATAGTTAATTTCACTGTAATTAATTATTGAGATAGTATGTCATATCATTGTCCTGTTAAAGTAATTCAAATAATCAGAAGGTCTGTATAACACATGAGAAAAAGTTGGCCAGGTGGTCTCTATACACGAAAATCGGATTCTTTAACAATAAATTAAAAACTAAAAGGGCCAGGAAGAACTTCCTCACTATTTAATTATTAATTGCTATAAAATTTAAGCCAAGTTTCAAACTTTTTGTATGTTATGTTTTACAATGAGTGATATCTTATTGCTGAAACTAAAATATCTTATTTTCTTGTACAGGGCTTGTTTTTTAAAACTTAAAATATTCTTTTAAAACTTCTTTTTTTAAATACAAATTTGCACTTGTTTTTAGAAATAATTAATTAACTGGAAATTAATTCGGCCATCACTTCAAGGCCACTCTTGTCCTAATTGCTTTAGTCTGTTGGAAATGTTGAAAATAGCCTAGTATTGCAAATGACTCACACTGACTTCCACAATGTTGCCAAGATGGCAACTAGTTGTTCACATTTCCAATTTGTGCATAAACGATGTAAATTGATATAAATTGCGTTTGAAAAAGGAATTGAGAAAAATACTCCATATGTATCTCTTTGCTAAATCTAATTTGTGATGAGAAATTAATACTTCTAGTTTATAACCTTTTTGACATCGATGCACATTATTAAGATACAGTTGAATTTTCTAATAACAATTGTATTTAGGAAGTAGCTATATGTAAACTTGGACAAAGTTGTATACAGATCATCGTATATAACTTAGTTGGCTTTACATCCAAGATCTAACTTTAGAAAACAAAAACATGCATAACTGCACATGTACTCAATTTACCTTCTTGTTTGAAAAATATGGTTTTCCAAGGGCTTAACTGGTTGCTCTTAAAATCTCAAAATAATAATATGATCTTCCTGTATGGAGACACTATAATATTACATATACAGAGTGTCTACTTGAGTTACAACATATGGAAAACTTTTTTATTTTTGGTTTTAGGGAAAAATGTTATTCTTCCTGAAAAGTCCTGCATGATCTAAAAGCCAACTTGAAGTAGTCAAACGTCAAAATTTATCAGTCATATAGAAGGTTTGTCAATAAATACGACTTTGATACAAGAGTACAGTACTTTTATTTTTGATAATATCGAGAATTGTAATAATGAAAAGCTGTTCAGAATTAAAAACCATGTTTAAATATGTAATCCACTTACACTAAAATATGAGTTTTTTACTTTTTCAAAACTTTTCACTACATAACATCGAAAGGTTCAATGCACACATCGATGCAGTAAATCTATAATGCTCTGATAAATGTTTGAAAGTAAACGTCAAAACATTAGTTTGTAAGATGTATATATGCATATTCAACGAACTCCGTTTGTCTGTTTGTCTGTATGTATACAGGGTGTTTTCAAACTTGGGGTATTTATTTAAACAGATGCTTATTCGTATTGTAATAGACCGATATTAACATAAAAATACTAGAAATTTACAAAATTTAATAAATCACTTTTTTTCATTAAATGTTGTCCCTAAGTACGGCCCTGCAGCCGTGTTGTGTAACTGAGAAACCCCAATTTTCAATTGTTATTTAAACATAATAGTCAACTGGGTTCAAATCGGACAGACTGAAAGCAAGCAATTATAGTCAAGGTTATTCAGGTGCTTACTAAGAACATTTGTTTAGAATTTTGAGAAACATGAAAGAAAGTTGTTAACTGGGTATAATAGTATAATAAATTTTATGACCCTTTGTATTGTGGTCCTCAATACCATACTTATCGTTACTACCACAAATTTCTACAGTACAATACAATTTTATTTAAAAT